>CM031240.1:1064042454-1064236501 GCA_018340775.1 Taxus wallichiana var. yunnanensis
CACGTTCGGAGTTTTCCAAAAACAATTTGAGGGCTTGTTTATTCTTCCTCATTTTTCTTACAATTATTTCACAGAATTTGAAATCCCAACATAAGACGAAAATCCACGTTTAACAAACCATATCCAAGGGAATTTTTAAACATTCAACCAAACCAAGAATTGATTCTGGAAGAAGGTTGGAGTGGCTGGCCAAGGCCAAACACATCGATCCATACATATTCCTTTGGCCACATATCCTTCAAGCATTCTCAGAAACCATTTACATGCCAATGTATGATTCTACATTCAACATTGAAATCACAAAACTCAACAATGCTAATGCCAATAATATCTACAACCTTCCTCTTATAGATTTAATAGATGTACATTCCTCTTTTCTAAGTTCTCATTTGGAACAAGCTAATAAAGTTATTGGAAAGAGTGAAAAACTTTATTGGGAACCCCATTCAACAACCCATTTTAAGAAAATATTGCACATCATTACGTTTATGAGATCACAACTCTTTGACGTGTTTTTTCATTCAATATATGTTCCTGACTATGCTTCCACACTTTGCTTACATTTCTACCCAAGTAGTTGTAGCTACAACATTTGAAGAAATTCCTCTATTCATGATGCTTTCTTGGATGTCCACACACATCCATATCTCCCAAACTCGGCTAGGGGTAGGGAGGATGTTGGCGATGGTTATAGAGTATGGTTTAAGCTGGTTAATAACATTCATTCGCTTAAAATTTTCTACTGCCTTTCCAACAAATTTCCCATTTTCATAATACATCAAGATTTGCAGTCCATAAGAACTTAATACATTCCAAGATACCAAATCTCTTTGGCACTCACGTCTTGCAAGTTGTTCCATTGATGGATCCTATACTTATTTGAATATCTTACCATTCGCTTTGGAAGGGAATGGAAAAATAGAGGCTTTAAATGCAGGAGGAAGAGTGAAAGAGACAAATCTTGTAGAGGCCTAAGTGGGATAGAAGGAAAGGGAACTTTCAATGTCTTAAACAAAACAACAACTACTCGAAATAAAAGATAAAGAGAAGGAAAAACAAACTGGTATCCATCATCTATCCCGACAATGGTGTTGTAAAGATTATAGTGCACTTACCACGAGTGCTTTGAAACGGAAGAATTTAAAACAATACAACTAGAAAATAAACTCAAATGAAGTGCCTTGTAATCCTCAATATTATTATTCTTCTTCTCCGGATACATCAACAAAACAATGGACAGAAGTAGTTTCCTTTACTCTCGGATACAAAACAACCCACTTCAGATACAACTACATATCCATATCAATCAATTTGTATATAGTAAAATGAGGAGATATTACGGTTATAGATTTATCTCTACATGCGAGCTGATTTAACTAATAATGGTACTGATTTTTGGACATCTATTAGTGATAGATCCGTTTAACATAGTTCCACATCACGTTCTATTTGGCTTAGGCAAGGAGGAATGCATGAAAATGTGGTGGAAATTTGTTATGGATTCGTGAGTCTTGTCTTTATAACTACCATTTTAGTCTAAAGGACCTCTCCTAGATATGCGTTCTTATCTACAATACCTTATTCGAGCCCCAAAACTAGATTTTATTCAAGCCAACACATGTTGACCAAGATTCACATGTTGTTTAATTGTTTTATTTATTTTGTACCAAAAAAAATCTCACCGAGGACATTGGCGAGTTTCCTTGGAGGGCACTACATCTACCTCCTCCCCTCATAAGAGCATCATCCTTGATGTGACACAATGCCGTAGAAAAATGATAGGTAAACAAGGAAAGGTCAAAATGAGTAATATTGATCAGGGGATCATTTCTGAAAGTTCCCTAAACATCTCTAAATGGTGTCAGTGTAGAAGATCATCTCGAGAGCTTTCCAACGACTGTGAGAACGCGACAAACGGACATCGGGAGCTCTAGATATGTTCGGTCAAAGTTCGGTCAACGGGAAAGTCAACTCTGGTCAACTGGTCAATATTGGACCAATCGCACTGTGACACGTGGCTTGCCAACACTCGTCGAATTCGCTCGATTTGCCTATCGGGAGACGACAAGTGGACTATATGCTATTTCATACCACATTAGAGGGGTCGAAATTATATTGGTAAGTCCACGTTCCAAATGGCGCCATATATTTCCAAATGCCACATATATAAATATTAATGTTTAATACATTAATATTAAACCATGTTTTACCACGTGGAAAGTGGTGAAGCGGTGGTAAGAGGGCTAGGCCCATACGTGGACTGTCCCACGTGGCAAAAGGAGGATGAAGCGGTTGGGGGTGGTTTATCCAACGTGGTCATTGACCACTTCATGCATGCGTGGAAAGGCTTAAATAAAGCCTAAGGCATTTGTTCACCGCTCCATGGGATTTTTAACCCATTTCAAATGTATGCCGTGCCAAATATGGGTTGTTAACCCATTTAAAACATATAGCCGCTCAACATGGGATTTTTATCCCTTAACACATGCAGCCGCAATGCCAATTTATGTGGGGATTTTTATCCTATTTAAAAATATATATCCGCCCACATAGGGATTTAATCCCATTTTTTTTTATGTACGGGTGAAGGCTAAGGTTTAATAATAGCCTATGGATAATATTTTATGCATTATTTTGGGGCCTTATTTTTGTATAAATAGGGACCCCTTCCTTTGGAAAAACACACTTTATTTGTTACACATTCCACACAAAAACTCGGAGAGAAGCTCATTCTAGAGCTTGGAGGCAAAGTCAAGCCAAGAGGAAAATGAGAAATTGTTGTGTGAAGACCTAAATTATTTAGGCATTGTATATTTTTATATTATTGACCTATTATTTGTTAGGCAATAATAAATGAAATATTTGTGGCTAGGAGTTATTCAAACTACCTAGTTGGCCCATAGCGCCACACCAATTACTTGCAAATCCTGGATTGTCGACCGGAGTGCTAGCTTCACATTGTTTGCGTCGGGAAGGCCGATCACAGCCGAAGGAGATTGTGCATCGAGAAGGTGGAAGTCGGGTGCTATTTTTCACCCTTGTCATCCGAAGGTTTGGTGTACTGGTAGGCAAGTAAAATTCCATTAGGTTTTCTTGTGAAAGTACTATTGTAACTTACAAGTTTTGACTAGTGGAACGGTTCGATCACGAACCCGGAGACGTAGGCAATTGCCGAACTCCGTAATCAATCTGTGTGCAATTGTCATTATTGTCTTGCATTATTTTAAATTGATTACTTAAAAGGAGTAAATTATCGGCAAATAATTAAAGCCTATAAGGGTCCGAGATCAGGTCGTAATAATCTGATTATTTTCGGATCATGTTTGGTATCAGAGCTGGTTTAGCTCCATATTTGTTTTTCAGTAAATCTGATTAACAGTGATTGCTTCAAGATTAGTGCAGTTGGTTCAGTTTGTGTGAACAGGGTACAAGTGCACTATGGGCAAGATGTCTAAACAGGAAAAGCTCGAAGAGATTGAAGCTTATAATCACCAGATCCAGGAAGAGAATTCTCTCCTGCGATCAATGTATTCCTCCTTGGAAGAGGAGTATGCTCATTTGAAATTGAACGAAAACCAAGGATGAGCTCTTGGCAAGGTTGCGATGTGGTGATCGGAGGAAGGAAATACCTTCACTTCAGAGATGCACGAGAGGCCATGGCGGATGATTACACTGTAAGTTGTTCACCACGGGAATCTTCTTCTTCCTCCCATTCGGTTTGATTCAGGTAATGAAGTCTTTGGTTTGTTTGAAAAGCATACTAGAGGCATTGGATCCAAGTTACTAGATAAAATGGGATTTGATGGAAGAGGCCTTGGTAAAAATGGCCAAGGTATTGCTAACCCAATACAGGTCGAGGATCGTCCTCGTTTTGCAGGTTTGGGTTATCCTAGTGTGGGAATGGAAATTGGAGAATGCTCCAAGAATGCTGATGGAGACAAGCTTCCGAAAGCAAAGTGATTACCCCACTAGTCCTGCAAGAAGATTCTGAGCAGGAAAGTTGTGCTTCGTCATCACAGGCAGGATGTGGTAAGAGAAATCAGCGAAGAGGTAATGAGATTCCACCTCCAGTTTCTTACCATAATCGTAAGCACAATAAAACTTCTGATCCACTTTTTCAGCTTAAGAAGTATGGTTATGATTTTCAGAAGATGTGGAATTCTTTTCCATGTACTTTTTGTGGATTGCATAATCATTCAGTGGCCAGATGCTGGAAGAGAAGGACACTGATGAAGAAGTTGATGCCGTCATCAAGTCGAACACGGCAAATCGAAAAGACCAATCTCGTCATGCGAGTCGAGAAATGGCAAAAGAGTTCCTCATCCCAAAAGAAGGAGATTAAGAGGAATTTTTGTGCTCATTGCCAGAGGAATGGGCATCGGTGGAAAATTGCTGGAAACTGCATCCATCTCGCCATCAGAGTAATGGCAAGCCAAAGATGGAATGGAGGCCTATTGCAAAGGCAGAAGAGGTTTCTACTCACCACTAGTTGACAATTCAACCCAGGACCAGGTAATACCTGAAAGTGAAAGTCCTTTAAAATGGGTAAGTCAACAATTTTTCAATTATATATTGCATAATTCAGATTGATGAATCGTATGCAGTATTAAGTTTGGAGATCAGATTTTGTGAGAAAATGCTGAGAGAAAGGTTTACAATACTCAGTGGATTTTCTTACTTAGAAAATTTGATTAATGCTCCTAACATATCTCCTAATCAGCATGTGAGTACCTGTTACAGCTTGGATACAGGATTTGACTCATATAAAGCTTGGAGATTGATCTGCCATTTGTGCAGATAGTAGAGTTCACAGAGATCAGCTCGGAACTTCATTATGTGTAGAGGCATTGTGACCATGCGGCGGTAATGGTAGTTGAATCACCATTGGCATTGACGTTGGTCGGAACTTCATTCTGTAGAGGCATTGCGACCATGCGCAGAGAATGGTACACGATATTAGTATGTCAACAAGAGGAGCTCTCAAAGGATCAGCTTGGAACGTCATTCGGTGTCAAGGCATTGCGACCACATACATCGAATGGTAGCTGATCAACAGACTTAGCATCATGCATTGGAGGCTCGAGGTCTTGAAAAGGCTTAGCATCATGCATCGGAGGCGTTGAGGTCTACAGAGACTTAGCATCATACATCGGAGGCTCGAGGTCTTGAAAAAGGCTTAGCATCATGTATCGGAGGCGTTGAGGTCTACATACATCGAGGCTTAGCTTGATCGTACATGCATCGGGTGTTGCGTTGAGGTCTCTTGAAAAAGGCTTAGCATCATGTATCGGAGGCGTTGAGGTCTAACAGACTTAGCATCGTGCATCGGAGGCTCGAGGTCTTGAAAGAGGCTTAGCATCATGCATCGGAGGCGTTGAGGTCTGTAAAGGGACAAGGCATTGTCCATCATTGACATCGGATCAATCAAAGCTCTACGTAACATGGAGTTCCTTCAAACCAGTTCGGATTCTGCGGAATCAACTCGGAGTTAGGAGCTATGTTATAGAGTAAAGAAGATCCTTGTTGTCAGATATCAAGAAGCTTAGCACCGCACAGAAGGAGCGTTGAGGTTTCATTCAGAAACTTAGCACCATAAAGCGGAGGCGTGGAGGTTTTCTTCGGATATCAGAGTGGCGCAGCGGAAGCATCGTGGACCCATAACCCACAAGTCCCAGGATCGGAGCAGAGTTGTCGAAGTGAGAAGGTTGGAGGAGAAGACCCAAGGGTCTACTACAGCAGCACTTCCGAGGCAGCAGATTTTTCCAGATTCAGGACAGTATGGAAGCTTTTTGGGACAAAAAGCTTTTCTCAATGGGGAGGTGTGATCAGGGGATCATTTCTGAAAGTTCCCTAAACATCTCTAAATGGTGTCAGTGTAAAAGATCATCTCGAGAGCTTTCCAACAACTATGAGAACGCGACAAACGGACATCGGGAGCTCTAGATATGTTCGGTCAAAGTTCGGTCAATGGGAAAGTCAACTCTGGTCAACTGGTCAATATTGGACCGAATCGCACTGTGACACGTGGCTTGCCAACACTCGTTGAATTCACTCGATTTTCCTATCGGGAGATGACAAGTGGACTACGATGCTATTTTTCATACCACATTGTAGGGGTCGAAATTATATTTGGTAAGTCCACGTTCCAAATGGCGCCATATATTTCCAAATGCCACATATATAAATATTAATGTTTAATACATTAATATTAAACCATGTTTTACCACGTGGAAAGTGGTGAAGCGGTGGTAAGAGGGCTTGGCCCATACGTGGAAGCCTCCCACGTGGCAAAAGGAGGATGAAGCGGTAGGGGGCGGTTTATCCAACGTGGTCATTGACCACTTCACCATGCGCGTGGAAAGGCTTAAATAAAGCCTAAACATTTATTCAACTCCACATGGGATTTTAACCCATTAAAAATGTATGGCGCCAAATTTTTAACCCATTTAAAACATATAGTCCACATGCTTTCAACATGGGATTTTTATCCCTTAACAAAATGCGGCAGCGTTTGGGATTATGGGATTTTTATCCTATTTTAAAAATATATCCGCCCACATAGGGATTTAATCCCATTTTTTATGTACGGGTGAAGGCTAAGGTTTAATAATAGCCTATGGATAATATTTTATTCCATTATTTTGGGGCCCTATTTTTGTATAAATAGGGGACCCATTCTTTGTAAAGAAAACACACATTTGTTAACACACACACACAAGCTCGGAGAGAAGCTCATTCTGGGCGTTGGAGGCGAAGTCCAGAGCCAAGAGGAAAATGAGAAATTGTTGTGTGAAGCCTAAATTATTTAGGCATTGTATATTTTTATATTATTGACCTATTATTTGTTAGGCAATAATAAATGAAATATTTGTGGCTAGGAGTTATTCAAACTACCTAGTTGGCCCATAGCGCCACACCAATTACTTGCAAATCTGGATTGTCGGCCGGAGTGCTAGCTTCGCATTGTTTGTCGGGAAGGCCGATCACAGCCGAAGGAGATTGTGCATCAAGAAGGTGGAAGTCGGGTGCTATTTTCACCCTTGTCGTCCAAGAACTGGTGTATTGGTAGGCAAGTAAAATTCCATTAGGTTTTCTTGTGAAAGTACTATTGTAACTTACAAGTTTTGACTAGTGGAGCAGGTTCGATCACGAACCGGAGGCGTAGGCAATTGCCGAACTCCGTAATCAATCTGTGTGCAATTGTCATTATTGTCTTGCATTATTTTAAATTGATTACTTAAAAGGAGTAAATTATCGGCAAATAATAAAAGCCTACTGGTCAGAGATCGGATCGTAATAATCGATTATTTAAGTAAAATTTGTAATTTTCTTCACATGTTTATGTTTTTGTGAAGAGTGGAAATTATCTCTACCATGCTTAAGTAATCCTTAGATAAGATCTCATGTCCAATATTCTCACAAAATTATTGTAAATTATTGGTTTTCGTATTAGCACAAGTTGGTCGTTTTGATGTTTCATAATCATTTTCATTTTTATCTATTCTATCTCATTACTTCTATTGTTTTACAAGTAAATTTCACTATTTTTGCAAGGTTTTCAACAATCACAATACAACACGAGGTCGTCCAAGACCTAAAACCATAACATATACCACTTCACATTTTCACGACAGTAACTCAAACAAGACATTTATCCCAAGTAAAGACCAACTCCACAACAAGGAAGTGTATACACATAACATTCACCACATCAATGTGGAAGAGAAAATTATCTAGACACAAGTCTATGATGACACAAGTAGATTACCATAAGAACACCACCATTCCTCACCAAGAGAACACCACATACCTATGAGGGGAATGTAGCATAACACCCCAAACACAGTCCCCCACAACATATAATCCATACAAATAGGTATATCACGAGGTTTGTATAAGACATAAGAAAAAAAGGGTATGATGAAACACACCTATAGTCAAGTCCCCAAGACCAAAAGTAACATTATCACTATGTACAATTCTGGTGAATCCAAGTATAAAAATATCTGTCAATGAAATATGTAGTCTGGCATCTCAACCCTTCCTCAAAGAATCTAAAAGAACTAAGAAAAAGTATCAAGTTTCTAATTTGTATATTTTTCAAAGAATCCTGCATTCCAAAATTACAATATTATCAAGTAATCCAAAATCTAAAAGAGTGCATAATCTCAAGCTCAACCTTGAAGTTTTAAATGAATAACTTATATTTTACAATGGTGAAAACATCATCATAGGATACGAGAGAGCAACAAAAAATCAGCTGTCAAATCCACCGGCTATAATGCATATCACGAGACGTAACTCCACCGACAATAATGATAAAGTACCATAAAATTATCTCAACCATAGAGGACTAAGTATCATATGTCTCTCCACCATAGGACTAAATATCATAAGTGTCACTCCACCATAGGAGGAATGAGTACCATAAAATTCTCTCAACCATAGAGGAATAAGTATCATATGTCTCTCCACCATAAGAGGATTGAATATCATAAGTTTCACTCCACCATAGGAGGGTGAGTACCATAAAAGTATCTCAGCCATAAAGGAATAATTATCATGTCTCCCCACCATAGGAGGACTGAATATCATAAGCGTCACTCCATCATAAGAGAACCGAGTAACAAGTATCTAAGTGAGTCCAGGTCACTCCATGGTTATAGACACATTGATCCTCTGTCACCTCAAAACTAAGGGCATGTTACTACTTTACCATACATGCGATCACGGCACCTTGGAGTACCCCCATATGACATGTGCATACCATACAACAAGATAGAACTAACTCATCAAGAAAACAATAAAATCCACATTACACTCTTGATGACATTTAGCCAAGTGGCTTCAAAACCATAAACTTTGAGTTCCATAAATAAATAAAACCAAGAAATCTCGGCAACCAAAGAAAATGGCCAAGTAGTTGCATTCAAACTTCAAAAATCTTGCAAGAAAGAAAAAATGAACAAGATTCTTGAAGCTTCTCAATAAATCAATTAAATAAAATGTTGGTTCTATGGAAATTCCAAATTACAAATAAAATACACATAGAAATATTCACATCACATTCACTATGCGGCCTTTAATGGCTGCCATAGGGTACCCAAAACATCGAGTGAACATCATAGCATATAATCATGATATTGAAAAGATAATGTAACTACCATAATGTATGGCTGAGTCAAATCTCCCACAAGATATTTGCATGGCTCAAATAAATACATTTGTATCCAGCAATAATAATATACCCAAATAATCTCACCCGACGAGAAACAAAAGGTTCTTTTCCAAAAATGTTACCACTTAGAAATTCATGTGATTAATTATGTCAAATAGTCCAATGGTGTTTTTTGTGGTTATCAAAAGGTTATAAGGTAGAGGATCCGAGAGGAAAATACTGATTGGTCAATGCATCAATGCAAGATTGAAGAGCATAGAAATTTAATGATTTGAAAGAGAAGTCATATCATTGTAATTTTATCAAGATGAGTCAACATAATATCCATAATGTAGTATGCAAGGAAATGGAAAGGGTCAAAATCCAGGTAAATTTTTCCAAGGAGGAAACCAAATCTCTCAAGTCTCGGATATATTCATGTATAAGATAATCTAACTATCCAAATGTCTCATGCTTAGAAATTTTCAATTACCATACCTAGCTTTATCATAACCACTGCTGAAGATAACTCATGAACTACCAACAAACCACTTTCTAAATTCTAAATCTATCTCCAATTGTCATCTATAATGATATTTTCCGAATAACTACAATAGACAAGCAATATATCAAAATGTAAAGAAATCATGTTGTTTCTGTCACAATACAAGTCTATACAAGGAATTGGGGACCCACTATATAATATGCTCACCATGAGCCACATAACTAGTACAACAAGTGGACCGGGTTACATCACCGTGACTCCACATAACATGACAACATGAACTGACATGAAACTCATTCTATGCACACACAACCAATTACACAAGAATCATCACTAATTAATCCTATAGGTTCATAGTTTGAGCCTCCGCTCACGATCTGATTGAGTGTAATTGCCCACATTTATAACACCAAAGTACAACAGTAAAATTTCTAGATTATTATTTTTGTCTTTCAATTCTCATAACATGACACCACATGGACTCAAATAGAGAAATTCAACATAATTTAAGACAATTACACATGCATGGACCCACATAGACAACACGACAACATCGGTACATGTCGATGCAACACTTTTATAAATGAACATATACAACTTATGACCCAACCACAGAAGATCTCAAGGATAGGCACATTCCACAACACACATTGACACCCTAGTTTCACCTTATTTACAATTTAAAATTAGAGTATTTCCTACATAAAATAAAGTTCTCATTCTCAACCAACATATTTTTAATTTCATTTAAGATTTAACTTAATAAAAGTACACTTAATTTGGCTCTTTTTCTCCTTTAAAATAATTGTCCATAACTCCATTTTTATTTGACACATTTTAAACACATACAAAAATCCTGATACTCATTCTTATGATAGGGTTTGGTTTCTCAAAACATGTTTAATTAACATTTAATTTTACTGTCATTATGCAAGGGAACTAACATGAAGAAAAGGGCAAAGAAATATTATGAGTTTAAGGAGATGAAGGTTTAAGTTACCTCTTCCTATAAACTTCCCTCCAAAAGAGTACCTTTATTTTCCTATTATAGTTGATATAGTTCACTAGTTGGTTTGAGTCAATTCAACATATATAAGAGTTTATTTTTCTGAAAGTTTGATCTCACCAAGGGCAATTCATATTCATTTTTAACAACATGAGAATGCCTATTTAAGTTTAGAGGACTTTAGGTATGACATTATTCCTAAACCAAAATATCATTTACTCTTATACTCTTCACACTAACATTCTACTTTGGTCTCATTATTGGCATTGTTTTAGAAAAACCGTAATTTAAATAACACATAATTTACACTTAGGGTTTTGATACTACAAGCAAGGCAACCTAACACAAGACAAATCATTTCATTTCTCTTAGCCACTCAAGTATTAAATGCATATTAGAAGTGAGACATATAATACAATTTTATGCATTTCAAATTCCTTCCAAAGAACTATTTCAATCGTTGGGGAAATATGCATGAGTGCTTATTTCACAAACAACCTTAAGAGAGGACCATGATCTATTAACTTCAAAAGTAGTCAAGGGGAAACTACACCCTAATACAAGACAATATAAGGGAGTTTTAATATCTTTCCCGCACAAAACTTCACGCAAGAAACATGAGGTAATTTGATACACACACACCAAGAAACAATTTTATCTAAGAGGGATAAAAGGGGTTTTAAAAAAGATTTTATTGTGTATGTAATTTGACATGTAGACTCCACTCATGTCATTTAAATCTCACCATGAGATCAATCGTAGAAATATTACCAAATACCTTTACTCGATTTTTTCCACTCATTAGGGTGCAAAGGGAAATTACTCTCATGAGGTTTAAACTTATACATGATATGATCAGACCTACCACACCTAGGAATGTAGGTCCCACTCACCCAGATATGACAGGGTTCACATGACATAGTCACCGCCTCACAAAATATTTAAGGGAAAGGTATTTTATAATACTTGTCTTAGGGGTAGGACAAGAAGACAATTTGGGAGGAGTAAATCATTTCTTAGGACATAATGGTGTTACAAAAATTGGATGAGGATTGCTTGAGAAGGAGGGTACGACCAGGGTTAACGACTCACTTCATTGCGATGGTAAAAATAAGATAATTTTTATACCAAACATTAAGAGTTTATAAATGAACCCCAATAATTACCTAGTAAAATATGGTTTCAAATAGCTAAACAATAAGCACCACAATTAAATCCATATAGTCATGAAACCCACAAAGTAAATGGTACACCCCCTATTTTCTTCCAATTTACATTGTCAACTATCTACTTTGTTAATCAAATTAACATGTTCTCTACATAGTTGATCCTATATTCATTCAGTGTCACTCCTACTGGCATAGAAAAGTTAGTTTAAAACAAGGCAAATTCAACCACATAGTTTTTCCATGTACAATGTTTAAATATATAGGAATTTAAGAAAAACAATTGTTTTCAACACTAATTTAAATAATGGATTTTTTTACTAAATTTCATTCAACATTTGCAATCTATTCCAATGTACAATATTTCAATTTCATTTCACAAATTAAAACATGTCATACTCTTAATCATTCTTGTTCAGGTACCCGCAATGACAACGTTGCGTCATACCTAGGACCGATATGAAAAACTCTTACACTCTAGCTCAAAACCGTAACATTCATCATTTTTAATCAACCCAAAAACCAAGTAAAGAGAGAAAGGGATAGGGAGATGTAGTGCCCACATTTTTATAGCTCAGTTACTTGTTGCTCATTACTCATAGACATGTTTTGATAGAGATTTGATATACTTTGGACATTACATTAGGAGATTTGATCTGATTAGGCATGTATGGACATTTAGGTGTATAGCGCCGATTTTGCTTGATTATTATGATTGTCGCATTATCTTATGAGGTCATGGATACTAATTGTTATGATGTTGTGTTGGAACACAATTATATTGATGGATACTCAGTTTGTTTCATGTTGGGATTCTATGGATGCATGTCATTTTATCATTATGACTAACTTATGGTGAATTATGTATAGTTGTGCACGTGGTCGCATTTTGATTTTAGAAAGATGATATGTTAGTCTAGAATTCATTGATATCTTAGTTAGTAGTTGATTTACATTTTATTGGATATGTATGTTTAATGCATGCGATGAGTGTGTAGGTGACAGTCACGGAGAACGTGGGACTCAAGCCGGCCATACTGACTTTGCCTGGCAGTTTCCACGGGCTAAGTCCTAGCCATGTTTATTGCTTGAGGCCTTAGCGTTAGAATTTTTTTTTTTGGGCACCATGGGTGACCCTCATTTGTAATGGAATATGTCTTCTAATTATTAATATTGCTTAGGGTGTCTAGTTGTGTTGTAAACTTGTTTTGGGGAATTAATGACCCCACTTGCATTAAGTCTTGAATTAGTTTAATGATGTACTTAATCCAAAGGGTTTAGGGTCACATGTGAACCCTTGGGTGGTCCCCACACCCTCTACCCTTGTGCCAAAAATGCCAAACCCGAAATTGGGTTATTTTAGGCATTTTTAGGGACCTCTTTTTAGTTTGGGGGTTCCCTTATCATAAAAATGGGCCCTTGGACCCTACCTAATAGGTAGGGGGCTTATTTCCAAGGCATAGAGGGAGTTTCCCTCCCTTTTTTCCTCCCCTTTGGTCACATCCATGTAAGGGGTTTGGATAAGTGTGCTTTGTTAAAAGTTGCACTTGTTTGTTTTGTAATCAATTTGGGTAATTTGGGAGAAGAGGGCTAAAAGTCATTTTATCCTTTCTCTCTTTTGTCTTTGGCATCTTTGACCTTGAAGGAAGAGAGGGGTGACACATGTCACCCCCTCATTTATGAGGATTTTTGCTTGCTCCTCTTGAAATTCCCCTCATGGGAAAAGAAGAGAACTTTTTTGAGCTTTTGCTTGGAGACTTGTGGATTTGGAGCTAGAGTTTGTTTGGGTCAAGAAGTGGAAAAGATTGAAGTTGGAAATCTTTTTGGAGAGCCTTTCCTTGAGGTGGGCTTCATTAGCTTTATTGCTTGTGCTTTGTATCATGCTAAATATTAGTTTGTTTACTTGGAAATTCTTGTTGTTGCATGAAGATTTTTGTTGTTGTTTCTTGATTTTACTCCATCTATCATATAGTATGATGGATTTTTGGATTTTGTGGGGAAGAGAGGGATTCTTCCTCTCAATCCTCATGGCTTGATGGGAAATCCTTGTAATATTTAGTTACTACAATATTGGGAAGGGGATTTGTTAGTTTGTTTCTTATGTATTTCAGCATGTTTGAAATATGTTGTATTGAGGAATGTTACAAATAAAGTCTTGTAAAATGTTTATACTTCTTCAAGATGCATTGGAAAGAAAATAGTTACATTCCTTTAATAAGCATTGATTTGAATATCTTTTGAAGTGGAAGATTGTGTAATGAAAAGTTGTTTAATGGAAAGGTGTTGTTACAAAAGAAATCATCTTACTTGTGTAAGTCACCTTTGTTTGTGCCTTCATCAATCTTGTAAGAGACTTGTAATAAGGCTCTTTGAGTATTTCACATAGATTGTAACATTTTGGATAGATAGTGCTTAAGCCATTGGAAAAAAAAAAACTTTGTAAGAGAATTTTTCACTTGAGTTGTAATGATTGAAATAACTCGATTTTTTTTTTAGGAAAGATGGAATTATCGAAATTATGGTTATTTTGCTCTATATTCCTTCTTGTAAAATGTTATAACATGGTTGTATGAAGGATAAGATACCATCCTTGAAAATGTAAATTCTTCTTCTTATTAGCTTTTGTGAAATATTTGGGAATAAAACACGATTAGGTTTATCTCTCCTTATTGCCAAAGTGAAATGGATTTAATAGTAAATCATTGTCACACAAATGTATTAAAACTTTGTTTTTTTGTGTTTCTTGGTTTATATATGTTGAAAAATATATTATGGGCTTATTTTATTTATATCTATATTATTATTATTATTATTATTATTATTATTATTATTATTATAGAATACCATATAATATTATATAATATATAGTATTCTATAATATATATATATATATACATTACTATAAACATATATATATATATATATATATATATATATATATATATATATATATATATATATATATATATATATATATATATATATATATGTTATAAGTTTTAAAACAAACACAAATAAAGCAGATTTTGTTTTATTTTATTTTAAAATAATAATAATAATAATAATAATAAGGAATTTGTTTGGGGGAGGGTTGGCCCCCTCCTCCCACCGTATGCGGCCCCATCCACCGTCGCCCACTGCCTGGCCGCCCTTGATGTTGTTGTAGCTGCTCCCCTCTCCGAGCGCGCGCACCACTCTACACCCCCACACCTGCCCTACTGCTTGCTTCCCAGACCTCCACCACCTTTGCTTTGCCCCAACGGCGCCACTGCCACCTTCGCGGTCTCCTTCCGCGGCCACTCCCCCGCCTTTTTGCCCCTTCCTTGCCTCTTCCCTTCTTTGCCCCATCCCTCATGCAACCTCCTTCATATCTACCTCCCCCCACCTTCTCTGCAAAATACAATAAAATAAAGTAAATAAATATATGTATTAAACAAGAACAAAAAAATGTTTATTGTTTTTAGATGAATCCTCAAACAATACAATGTAAAATCAATCCAATTCCATAGTTCCTCCTCAAACCTGTAGATAGGAGAGTAAAAACAAAATGAGAGAGAAAATAATATGGAAAAGAAAACATAAAGAATGTTAGGGAAAACTTTAGGTGAAATCAAGGGTCTAGATTAGTTTTGACTAGATTAGATCTAAAGGCTCATGTTTAATATTATCCACTTTAAGTCATGAGCTTTTTATTATGGATTTAGAGATATTTTTAAATGGGTTTGGGAAAATAAAATTAAAGGGGATGTGTGTGCAAACTATTAAACAAAAAGGGAAGACTAATTTAATTAAAAGATGTGTGGATTTAACTTGGTGACCTTAGTAAGTCTAATAGAAATAAGAAATTAACTTGTTTGGTCTAAGGACCTATTAAATTTTGAAGTAACTATATGCTTAAATATAACATAATTAGTAAGGGAAAACAATGGCTGAGTAAACACATACGTATTATGTTAGTTCATTTTATTTTATTTTAAATATCCCAAATTTTTAGAAATATTTGGTTTTGATTTTGTTGTCAGAGGGGGCACGACACGAGAGAAGGAGAGAGCATTACCTCACACATTTACACTTCAACATTCATTTACATTTTCTTTTTCTTTTTGATTCAAGAGAGAGTAGGGAAGAGAGAGAAAACTAGAAGACCCCCTTTTTTATTCATAATATCATAACTATTTTAAATTTTCATCCACTTTCATTTTATTTCATCCCATCTACTTTTTTTTCAAAGCATTTATGTTTTGAAGATCAACCAACATTTCATAGTTATTTCTAGAGAGAGGAGGGAGGAGAGAAAAACATTATAAATTACAAAATCCATTCATGTAAATAAATTTTATTAAATTATACTCTACGTAATAATCACACTATATGAAAAGGGTTCACGAGTATTAACAAGTCAAATGGGAGCCTTAGGAGGAATGTCTAGCTCAAGTTGCGAGTTTGCAAAAATTTCCAAAAATAGCTAAAGTACTTATAATGCAGGTCAGTAAAACACTTGTTTCAAGTTCAAATGTAAATTTTAACAATTCTTATTTACTCCCTTATATATAAAGATTTCATCGGATTCGACGGAAGTTGATTACGACAAACAAGGCTCAAAATAGAAAGACAACTCGAGACCATTATCGTAAACGTGTCGAAACACTAATGTTGTAAAAGCGATCGGTGGGCTCTAAAACCCCACTTGAAACTCTAAATTACAAAATCATTTTCACAAAAGGAGATTTGTTTTCAATTCTCCTAATATATTTTTAGAGGTACATAGGGTTATTCTTAAATATCCCCAAATCGATACGATAATCTGCCAGCAAAACCGATCGCATTTTATTAAAAATGGGAGTGTCACTCCAAGTGACTAAAATACAAAAATGGGAATCTGAAATCATCTCTTCAAGACATCAAATTGAGTTTATTAGTTATATTTATGGCATTCTTCGTGTCTTGTACCATTAGGAATCATATTAGAGGTCTAGGTTAGTAAAATGATTTTTTTTGCACGCGCAGTGTATGGGATCGAAGACTTTTTCTAAAGATTTTGAGCATATAAGAGTTTTATTTTTAATTCTAGTTTCATCCTCTATTGTTATAAATTAATTAAGACCCAAACAGAAACGATAAAATGTGAAATTTGAATGCGAGGAAGGAAATCCATACCTATTTTAGGCAAATTCGTGATCACCACATTCGATAAGCCACATCACCTTCGAGGCATTCCAAAAAATAATTTACGAGCTTGTTTATGCTTCCTTTTTTTCTTACTATTCTTTCATGGAATTTGAAACCCCAACATAAGATGAAAATTCACATTAAAAAAACCATATCGAAGGAATTTTTAAACATTCAACCAAACCAAGAATTAATTATGGAATAAGGTGAAGTGACCAACTTCAAGGCCAAACACATTAGTCCATACATAATCATTTGGCCACATATCCTTCAAGAATTATGTCAAACCATTTGCATGCCAACATATGCTTCACAGATTCAATGTTGAAAACACAAAACTTTGAAATTCCAATGACAATATTATCTCTGACCCTCCTCTAATAGATTTACTAGATGTTCATTCCCCTTTTCTAAGTTCTTATTTGGCACAAGCTAAGAGAGTTACTGGCAAGAGTGAACAGATTTATTGGGCGCCCTATTCAACAACCCATTTTTGTAAATCTTGCACATCATTGACATTTATTAGATCACAACTCTTTGATGTATTTTGTCAACCAATATATGTTCCTTGACTATGCTTCCACATTTTTCATACATTTCTACCCAAGTATTTGTAGATGCAACATATGAAGAAATTCCTCTTTCCATGATGCTTTCTTGGATTTCCACACACACATCCAAATCTCCCAAATTGGCTTGGGTAGGAGGATGTTGGCGGTGATTATATAGTATGTTTTAAACCGGCCAATAACATTCACTTGAAATTTTCTAGAGCCTTTCCAATAAGCTCATTTTTCATAATACATCAAATTTTGCGAAATCACGAGAATAAATTTATTTTTTATTCATTCATTGATGGATGCAACCCATTTCAAAGCCCCATAGATGCTTCACAAAACCATTTATGTAAATCCTTTATCAAAACTTAATACATTCCAAGAGACCAAATCTCTTTGGCTCCCATATCTTTCAAGCTGCTCCTTTGATGGCGCCTATACTCTATTCGAATCTCTTATCATTTGCTTCGGCAGGGAATGGAAAAATAGAGGGTTTCATGTAGAGGAAGAGTGAAAGAGACAAATCTTGCATAAACATAAGTGTTATATCAGGAAAGGGAACTTTCGATTCCTTAAATAAAATAAATACTCGAAATAAAAGATAAAGAGAAGGAAAAATGGTGGTAGCCATCATCTATCACAAGAATGGTCTTTGCCAAGGTAACATTACACATAACACGGTGATTGAAAGTAGAAGAATCCAAATCAATACAACTAGATAATACACTTTCCGAATGAAGCACCTCTTAAACCTTTATTTTATTCTTCTTCTTCTACATACAACAACAAAACAATGACAAGAAATACTTTCCTTGACTCTCGGAGAAAAAATAACCCGCTTTAGATATAGCTACTGATCCATATCAATCAATTTGTATATAGTAAAATGAGGAGATATTACGATTATAGTTTTATCTCCATGTTCAAGGTTGATTTAACCAATAATGGTACTGATTTTTAGACAACTATTAGTGAGAGATCCATTTAGAAAGAGTTCCCGTCACGTTTTGTTTAGCACGGGAAAGGAAGAATGCATGAAAATGTGGTGGAAATTTTCTATGGATGTGGATTCTTGTCTTTACAGCTATCATTTCAGTCCAAATGACCTCTCCCAAATATGTGTGCTTATCTACAATTCGAGCCCCAAAACCATATTTTCTTCCTGTCGGTACATGTTGACCAAGAGTCACATGTTATTTAATTTTTATATATTTGTTTTACATAAAACAATCTCACCGTTACATTGATGATTGCCTTAGAGGGCACTACACATATATCCCCTATTATAATTCAACAATGAACAAACTATTAATATCAAATATAATATATAAAATATGAAGAAAATTAATGATAATTATTAAGAAAAAATAATCATAAATTTAGGACTCACCTCATGTTGTTCAATTGTAGAAGGCATAGTTGTTATCTTTAAGCTGAGTGTGTTAGGAGAAGGGGTGCGAACGTAAATTGTAAAGAGAGATTAATAATATAATTCAAGAATAAAATTTGTGGAACTAATAGAATCATTTTCATTCACATGAATGTTACTTAACTAGGGTCATTTCTTATCCTAGAGGATAAGAAAGTGCACTAATCATATTTTTTTCCACTAAGGGTGTGCACGATATAAGCCAAGGCCCAAGATGTAATATCCCTATATCGACTCTCATGATATAATTCTATCTTACAAAAATTGAACCTTAACTTGTAGAAACGGGTTATTGAAATTCTTGAGGGGAATTCCCCTTTTTGAAGGATTTAGGGAAAGCTGTAAATGTAAGGAAACACAAAATTGATAAATATTTAATAAAACACAAAATCAAAATTCATAAAATAAAAAATGATGTAAATACAATAATATGATTATTAAAAACTTACCAATAGTTGCATCATTATATAATTTGAAGTGAGACTCAAATACATGACATATCTATCAAAATAGCCTTCGTTGTGATAGTATCACATCTTTGTGTAATAGTCTGGTTAAATGCTCAAATTCTTTAGGGGGCGTTGAAAAGGATAGTGTGTGTGATGGGAGTTGAATATGAAAAGTACAAGAGGAACTGTTATAGTTGGTTAGAAGGTGGTTGAGTTTTTTTGTGTTTATTTGAAATTGGGGCATATAAACTAGCAGTGTGTAGATGACGGTAGAATTAGGAATCCCTAATTCCCATAGGTGTGTGCACACTCTTACATGCCCCTTCTCTCCCTTACTAGAGTCATTTTCACCTTTCTATCGACTTACATTCACCATTTAACCATCCACAACCACCTATAACCATAAAAGAAAATTAAACCAATAAAAATCAATAATTATAAATAAACCAAAATAAGATAAACAACCTAACAACCCTCCTATGAAATAAAAATAACCCAAAACCCATTATAAAACTTAAAACCTTGTGAAAATAAGTAGTTAAAACAAAATCCTGACAATCGGCACCGATTGGCGATAATCTGTTAAAATGGAAGCAATTATATATAAACCAGCTCAAGTCTTTGCCCAAGGATTCTGATTTTAATCCCGAACTCCCAAATATTCTCCCAAGCATCTAGCCATCAAACCCATTCATAACAAGTCCAAGTTATATAGGCTCATACATGGATTAAACATGAAAAATCCTAGGCATCTCATGGTGTTAAGTTCCCTTTCACGGACAATCAATCTCGCACGACCATTTAACCAACTCAATTTCCTTCTTGTCAAGGTAATTTTCTCTTATATGAAATGTTTATGATCCATTATCAAGGCCTAACCTTACAATAATTAATTCTATCATCTAGAATAATACTTTGTTTTCGAATAACAAACTTTAGAAAACGGGTGTTATCAATCTTTTTCTCTGATGATCGACATTGATCTATTAGATCGACATCGATCAATGTTTATCTATCTTGTCATATTTTATCTATATCCATTGAATCATGGCTAATCAATTATTTCTTGAAATCCTTTGTTTTTTAGATGACTCTTCAGGGGCCACCTTACGAACTGATACACCATCTTTGACATACCAATTATGTGATAACCACTCGCGTGGGAGAAATATCTAATTGAATATGAACTAAGTCTCTGTATTATCACTTTCACACCCAATCTAGATGAGATCACTGAGTATTTGGAAGTTCTCCTCAAACAGAGTGACAAGGCCAACCGTTTTTGTGAATAAATTTTCAAACCTCCCCAACCTATCATCAAGGACATTAATTGAGTCCTATCATCTAGACATTATACATCCTAAATTTGTTATTCTATATCATTTGTAATCTTGTCATGATTTCCATCTTAATTTTCTAAAAGTGAGTTGACACCCATCAAAGGAATCCCTTTGGTTCCTAGGATTGGCATTTTCCAAGCAACTCACCATATTATTATCTAACATCTCTCTTGTCAAGTTGTTTATTTGTGTGCAATTTTTCTTGTTCTCTGAAAAGAGTATATTTTGCTTATTTGAATCTGTACATCTCAATGTTGTCGATGTAAGTATCGTTAAACCCTATTATTTTCTAAGTTTTAGTGGTTTGTTTCACTTAACAAGATTGAATCCTAAAATCTACTAAAACACCATATGAAACTTAAACTGACCCAATGTGAAAATGAATTAGGATCTGATAGAAGGGTGTAGAGTTTCAAAAAAAAGGCTCTTAAATGGAAACTTAAGGATTTTAATTAGTGTACTCGCAGGTGGTGTAGTGATGACCTTCCTTCTTTTTATTTTTGCAACAAATAGAATAGATTCCTTCTCTAGAATCGATGAATGGTCTAGCTAGTTTTGGTGGACTACGAGGTTGTTTTTCTCATTTTTTAGGCTCAGAAGTCTAGTTAAGTGATTGTGTAAATTAAAAATAACTATACTATCTATCTATCTATATGAATATTTAGAGGAATGTCACTTGCAAGATGGCACTCATGCGTCTTACCATGGATAGTAGAATGATTTATGTTACCAGTGGGTAGCTTTTTGTATGTTGTTGGCTGGTAGCACACGGTATGATACTAGACAAGAGCATATAAAATGGTAGAATGCGAAATGCTAATGTCGAATAGAATTTTGCACACTACCATCCGTAGTATTCTATATGCTATCATATGGAAGCATGTAAATACTACCAACCGGTATCATCCTTTGTGATAATACAGTAAAGCATACAAAATGCTACCAGATGGTACTATGTAGAATGATACAAGTCGGTGAGCATATAATATAATTTTGGTCGATAACATTCTGCGCATGATACTTGACTAATATCATGTAGAATGCCATTGTTTCATCCCTAACAACATTTTCCCTTAATGTTGTAAAAATCTCCAATCCTACTGAAATAAATTTTCTTGTGATTCACCATACTTTCAAAAGTGGTTTTTAAAAATTCACCAAATAATTTATACAATATTTTTAGAGGGACCCTTAAAATTCACCATGGTGTATAAGGAAACAAGTACCCAAAGACATTTAAACAAGGTGTAGAACAATGTGAAAATATAAGTGACATGATTTGAAGCAAAGTGATTATGTAATGGATCGACAAGGTTTGAAACAAGATTATTAACAAGCAAGTGATGAGCTATAAGCTACATATTATGAGATAAGATATGTACTAAAATATAATTTCAAACAATTTATAAACATCTCCTAACAACATATTAGCCCTTTTTCTTATTTAGATCTAGTGTATGAACTAAAAAAGTTAATTGTTTCTTGAAATGAAAGCTTGTAAGGTAGTATGTGAAGACATTAGCCAATGTGTGGGAGTGAGAGTGATAAATAGTTTTTGGATGAAAATATACAAAAAGTTAAGTGTAAGTCATTCATTTCTCCACTACCCTCCAAATGTCTACAAAATTTGACAAATATACATTTAAATCTAGTCACAACATTTCTCTCTTATCCGTGAAGCCAAGGTCATCCATAACTTGGTAGAGTTCTTTGAAATATCCCTAACATATATTATTGATAGTGATTTTTTCATTTTCATATTACTAATGATTTTTATATAAACATATTTATCTCTCTCAATTTGGTAAGGGGTTAAGAAATAGTAGTCCCTTGATGGAAGGATGTGGGAGTGAAAATTGGAGAGGACATTGGCAAAGCATCAACACAAAATTCCTAGGGGCCTTCACAATAATTTTTTAAGTGTATGATAGTGTTTTGATCTCTATAAGGATGTTCATTCTAAATTCATGAAGTAACAACAGATCCACTTACAACAAGTAAAGTAGATACTATTGATTCACAAAATGTGTAGACAAGGTAATCAAGAGGTCATTAGAAGTCAGGGTTGAAACCATGACATGGAATGTGAATGAATTATAATGGAATTTTTACAAGAGTGAAAATATAATTGAAATGAAACATAAATTAATTAGATATAAGTGGAGGAAGAACATCTATGTGTAGGTGTTGATTATTGCATTTTTTAGATATATATTTTTTTCAAATTTGAAAGGTGTTTGGTTGTGTGGGATTTTTGGTTTTGTACTTATTTTTTGTGGGATGAGGGATATAAATGTGAAGACAATTAAAACATGTTTTGAATCCAAGATAGATGAATAGTATTGGAATTTACTCAACAATGGAATCATGAAATTGAAGACGCTTGAAATTCCCCTCAATCTTTGTAAGGATTGGATTAAGGAGAGAAATGATGCATAGAAAAAGTTAGAGAATGATGTAGATAATTAGATTATATGTGATGATGGTGGTGATGACTAAAGTGAAAATGTTAAGAAGGAACCAAAAATGGTAGTGATTGGGGTATGTGGCAATAATATATAGAAAAGAAGATAGATTTTGAGCATGGTAGATGTGTGATAATGTATAACAAATAAGGAATTGAGAATAAAGCCCTAGTAGGATTACAATATGACCGCCCTTGTATAATCATCTAGATTTCCATTATGTGGGACCAAGCGATGTCACTCGATACAAATCTTGGAGCAACAATAGATTGACATAGGAAACTTGATTAGTTCTTCTTAATAATTCATCCAGATTTGCATACATATAAATAGGAAATATCTCCCCTATAATTTAGGAGGTAGTTATAACAAAACTCCAACCTACATGAGTTGTTTATAACTCACTAACCAAATACATATAATTGTTATTGTTGTTTATAACAACTAATAACAATTTACTAACCCACTAATTTACAAACTTATATTTACCATAATAATTACACATGTAATTATTATTCACAATATATATATATATATATATATATATTTGTGTGTGTGTGTGTGTGAAGCACTATAGTATTCCTAACATTCCCCCCTTAGTGCGAACATGGTAGAAAAACATACACACACTCAACTGTAGTATGATCACCCCTATGAAACATGTCCTACTATGTGACTCATGATCTTGATCAAAAGAAAGGATCTCTCCTTCCATGGTTTTAAACAAGCTTACCACAAACCTTGACATGAACATGCCCCATCAATGTCCACCTTGTGTGGTTTTTCTGGATCCTCCCACAAACCCTTTCAAGATCCATGAACTGACTTACTCTGGTGCTTTTGTTCGCCACTATGCTTGTACATTAGGGAAGTATATAGGAATCACAACTCGCTTATTACAAAACTACACAATAGAACATATACAGGAAAGAGATTTCACATTACTTCCTATAAGAATCACAATGTTCTTAATTACAGCCACTATTGTCGATCATTTCCACTCAATCTCAAACAACATAGACAACTACCACTACCACTGGAAGTTGCCTTTGACTTTAGTCATTTTGGGTGCAGAATGGAAATGGAACATTGGTGTCATGTTCCCCCCCACAATGTGAAATTTCCACACACAAACACTGAGAAGCAAACTATATCGAAGTACATACTATTGACTGGATCTTGTTAGTTATATCTTGTTGCACATGGTCACCATTATAAGTGAATGTATTCATAAGTGAGACCATCTTCCAACAAATTATGGAATTCATAGGATCACTATCAGTCATCTACGCTCCAACACAAATCTTTTCTAGTAGCCACACTAAAAAGATGTAAAATGGAAATGGAGCATAACTGAAAAACTCACACCATAAAAATGTGCCACCACACTGCTTTGTGCACCTCACAATAGGTGACCGACGAGAGGTAGTTGATCAACCTCCAACCTCTTGTGCCTCTCCCCTCCTCCAATGTGACGTTCTGCTAGCTCGAGTAGAATGTGAACATGAAGCTCAAATTTACACATTGGACGTCGTGTTCCAACAATAATGAGTCCGTAAGGCCATTTTTTTCTTTTTGACAATATTTTGACTCTAAGACAAGGAGATAATGACTCGAATTTGAAAATATGACACTTGACTTTGAAACTTTCAACTATTGAACAACAATTTGAACAAAATGACACAAAATGACTTTTATGACTTTGATAAAAAAAATGATATACAAGACTTACAAACACATTACTTTTAAAAGACACAACATTGACCATATGACTATAAAAGACAACACAAAAATTGATCTTTATAAATGACAATCGCTCTTTTTATAACTAACAAATATTTCAACTTTTTCACACTTTATAACAAAACAAATATGCACGAGACTAGACTCACTAAATGTCTAATTATAATACTCAAAAGTTTATGAACAATGCACCTATTCCTATGCCACTAAGAGCATCTAAAACGTTTCATGGAAATGGAGATATATATGCATGGATCAACCACTTCACATCGATCTTGGTCGTGAAAAATTGTGGAGCATGAATTCTCAAAGGATTGAGTGCATATGAAAGTGAATGAGCATATACCTGTAAAGGCTATTTGTAGAAACTGCGGGACGGATGCTAAGTTTTTGGTAGCCTTCCGATGGTAGGAAAACGTCAAATGCCGAATGTCAAACCAGAAACAAAGTCGACTCAGTCAAGTGTCAAATTTTCCTATATGTCTCCAAATGTCTCCAAATATACATTGATCTTGTTCAATAATCTCGCTCTACTATTGCACAGATCGTATGGGGATATTCACTAATCAACCCAAAATTTATTTTGTGAAATTCATGGGCATGAAAAAATGTGAAGAGGCTAGTTGGATGCACGAGTTTGACTGATTGAAACACGGATATTGAAATAAGATAATTCTAACTATATATGGCAGATAGACAAGAATTTGCTAGTCACTTTGTAGATGGAAGATGGTGAGGATCCGAGCTTCAAACAAGATATGTGCTACTGAACTATAACCAAACAATGGCAAATAGATTAAAACTAATATTACACAAGTTCTAAATTCTCCTACCAGAGCATTGTTAGCAATTTCATGCAACATTTTCAATGGCACTCAATACATCTCTGTTGAAGGATTAATCTGACCCTTTGCTAAAACTTATAGACACCTACTAGAAATATCCACAGATCTAGCCAAGACTATAATTTGATCGATATGATCATCTACAGGAGAAAATTACAATATGACTGCCCCTTTTATAATCATCTAGAGTTCCATTATGTGGACCGAACTGTGTCGCTCTAATACCAAATCTTGGAGCAGCAACAGATCGACACATGAAACTTGATTAGTTCTTCTCAATAATTCATTCAGGACTGCGTACATATATATAGGAAATAGTTCCCCTATAATTTAGGAGGTAGCTATAACAAAAATCCAACCTACGTGAGTTGTTTATAACTCACTAACCAAATACATATAATTGTTATTGTTGTTTATAACAACTAATAACAATTTACTAACCCACTAATTTTCAAACTTATATTTACCATAATAATTACACACGTAATTATTATTCACACACATACATATGTGAAGCACTATAGTATGCCCCTGAGATTCCCCCTTAGTGTGAACATGGTAGAAAAACATACACACTCTCAACTGCAGTATGATCACCCCTTTGAAACATGTCCTACTATGTGACTCATGATCTTGATCAAAAGAAAGGCTCTCTCCTTCCATGGTTTTAAATAGGCTTACCACAAACCTTGACATGAACATGCCCCATCAACTATCCACCTCATGTGGTTTTTTGGATCCTCCCACAAACCCTTTCAATATCCATGAACTGAATTACTCTGGTGTTTTTGTTTGCCACTATGTTTGTATATCAGGGAATTATATAGGAATCATTGCTCACTTATTACAAAACTACACAATAGAACATATACATGAGAGAGATTTCACATTACTTCCTATAAGAATCACAATGTTATTAATTAAAACCACTTTGTTGTCGATTGTTGCCACTCAATCTCAAACAAAGATAGACATTTACCACTGCCACTGGAAGCTACCTTTGACTTTAATCATTTTGGGTGCAGAATGGAAATGGAACATTGGTTTCTTGTTCCCCCACAATGTGAAATTTCCACGCACGAACACTGAGAAGTAAATTGTATCAAGTACATACTACTGACCGGATCTTGCTAGTTAGATCTTGATGCACATGGTCACCATTACAAGTAAACATATTCACAAGCAGACCATATTACAATGAAGTACCGCAATCGAGGATCACTCGACAAGTAATCTTCACTCCAACACATCTCTTTTTCCAAAGATATCCACAATATACACCACACTAAAAAGCTATAAAATGGAAATGAAGCATAACTAAAAACTTGCACCACAAAAATGTGCCACCACAACTTCATGTGACCCCGTCGTTGGTGGTTGTTGAGAGGTCATTGATTGACCTCTAACCTCATGTGCATCCGTCGTCTAGTGTGACACTATTAGCTCAAAAAATGTGAACATGAAGCTCAAGTTTACATATTGGACATCACGTTCCAAAGACAATGTGTCTCTGTGAGGATTTTTTTTTTTTGACAATATTTTGACTCTAGGACAAGGAGATAATGACTCAAATTTGGAAAAGATGATACTTGAATTTGACACTTTGGACTATAGAACAACAATTTGAACAAAATAGCACAAAATGACTTTTATGACTTTGATAAAAACAAAACGATATACAAGACTTACAAAAACAATAGTTTTAAAAGACACAACCTTGACCATATGAGTATAAAATACAACACAAAAATTGATCTTTAGAAATGACAACCACTTTTTTATAACTAACACATAACAAAACAGATAAGCACGAGACTAGACTCACTAAATGTCTAATTATAAAACTCAAAAATTTATGAAAAATGCACCTATTCCTATGTCACTAAGAGCATGTAAAACTTTACACTGAAATGGAGATATATATGTATGGATCGACCACTTCACATTGATCTGGGTCGTGAAAAATTGTGGAGCATGAATTGTCAAAGGATTGAGTGCATATGAAAGCGAATGAGCACAGACCTGCAAAGGCTATTTGTTGAAACTGCGGGCTGGATGGTGATTTTATCAGAGTCTTCCTATGGTAGGCAAACTTTAAATGTAAAATGTCGAACCAGAAGAAAAGTCGACTCGGGCAAGTGCCAGTTTTTCTGATATGTCTCCAAATATACATTTATCTTGTTTAATAATCTCGATCCACTATTGCACAGATCGCAAGGAAATGTTCACTAATCAACCCAAAATTTATTTTATGAAATGCATGGGCATGAAATTTTATGAAGCGGCTAGTTGGATGCATGAGTTTAACTTATTAAAACATAGATCTTAACACAAAATAATTCGAACTATATATGGCAGACGGACGAGAATTAGCTAGTCGCTTTGTAGATGGAATATGGTGAGGATCCAAGCTTGAAACAAGATATGTGTCACTGAACTGTAACCAAACCATGGAAATGATATTAAAGCTAATACTACACATGTTCTAAATTCTCCTACCAGAGCATTGTCAGCAATTGCATGCAACATTTTCAATGGCGCTCAATACATCTCTGTTGAAGGATGAATCTGATCCTTTGCTAAAACTTATACACGCCTGCAAGAAAGAGCCACGAATCTAGCAAAGACTATAATTTGCTCTATATGATCATCTACATGAGTAGATTACAATATGACTGCACCATTCATAATCATCTAGAGTTCCATTATGTGGGACCAAATTGTGTCACTCTGATACCAAATCTTGGAGCAACAATAGATTGACACAAGAAACGTGATTAGTTCTTCTTAATAATTATTTTAGGACTGCATACATACATATAGGAAATAGCTCCCTATAATTTAGGAGGTAGCTATAACAAAACTCCAACCTAGCGAGTTATTTATAAATCACCTAATAAAATACATATAATTGTTATTGTTGTTCATAACAACTAACAATAATTTACTAACCCACTAATTTACAAACTTATATTTACCATAATAATTACACATGTAATTATTATTCACACATATACATATATAAAAAACTATAGTATTCCTAACATAGTCATGGGAGGTGTTCCAAAAGGGTGGGGGTGACGTGTGGGAGAGTGATTACGCAACATCAAGAAACTTGTAGAGAATAAAAAAGAGTGATTTAATCAATGGAGTGAATGTGTTTAGGGGCTTGAATAATTATTAAGTCCTCCAAATATGTGGTGGATGTGAGGGTATGGGTGGGGGCACTAAAGAGATGTGAGCGGGATCTTGGAAGACGAAATGGTGATCATACAAGTGGGGTGGTGGAATAGGTGGGGGTAGAAACTGAATCCCACATGAAGGAAATAGGATTCCCAAGATAGACATCTTTGAGGCATTGATCCATATGCATAGCCTCATTGAAGATGAGTAGTGGGTGTATTTGAAAGTGGCATGAAATGTGCATAACACAAATTTTTGAACAAATTTCATTAAAATCGATTGCAAGTAGATAAAGGAAGATGTGGACCGTGTGTGCAAACAAGAAATGAATTTGATAAAGTATTGATCGGTAGAATATCAAAGCATGGAGAGATCAACTAGGTTTTTGGGAGAAATGTGAATGGAGAAGTGAGTGAGGAAAGATTCAACAAGTTTTGTGAAAGAATGCATACTATATGGTGGGAAAAGTGAGTACAAGTCTATATTTTTTCCAAAGAGTGACAACGAGAAAATGCATAACAGAACACGTCATCCTATTGGATGAGATGGATTGTGAAGTGAAAAATGCATAAGTGGTATTAGGGTTCCTTATTGTCAATGAATTTCTCAAAAAAATAGGTAGTTGAAATGTGGCAAATAAGAAAGGAATGGAACCATGGGGTGAATATGTTCTTTGAAAATTTTAGAATAAGTGATGGGAGGAACAAATTTGAGAACAAGTGTTGAGACTTGGTTTTGGTGATGCAATCAATGATGTGTTTTTGGATCATGTCAGGGTTGGAGTAAGAATGTGTGTGAATGGAATCCATTAGGAATTACTAGCGATAAGGGATGAGTAAACTATATGTAGGGGGGTGACCAAAGCACATAGGGTGATCATTACACATAGGTGGGATTGGAGTGTGTATCGTGGATTAGATTATGTAGTGGGGCTGAATGTGTAGGGATGATTAGAGCATGTAAGTGATATTAAAGCATGTAGGGGGAGAAAAGTTCATAGGGTGACCAATGCACGTAGAGGTTACCACAAAGTGCATTCGTGAGACTAGACCACATACGCAACACTATAACACATAGGGTGGATGAAGCATGCACAAGTGAGAGTTAAAGCATGTACAAGTGAGATACAAAGTACACATAAATGAGAGTTAGAGCACACACAAGGTAACACATGACATGATTGAGAAATCTAGGTGAGGTGGTTAATTTTGACATGTGAGTAATTGAGTGAACTCTATGAGCTCAGGTGCATGAGTTGAAATGGGTGAGTTGGGGAAAATTTGAATCACATGTCATTCATTATAGTGACTAGGAAAAAAATCATCATGGGTGTGGGATTATGGTCATGTAAACACTCAAATTTGGTAATCTATCATTTGACATTATTGATCTTGACATTGCACACTTGCACGGACAAATTCACTCTCCTCACTCTTACTTAACACACCATGATAGTACTTCATGTACTTTCTTATCTTTTCAAACCTCTCTTTCATCAGTTCTAGAATTTAATTACAAAAATACACCTAGAAACATCCATGCTTAGACCCATAAAGTCAAAATGTATTTTTCTCCCTCCTATCCAAAAACATCGATTTGAGTCAATTTTAAAATTACACACTCGACCCTACTATACGGTTTTGGACCGACATGTTGTGCATTAATTATTTCAATTTCATCACCTTCATATGACAAATACACCCCTTTGGTCATCCTTTCATGTCATAACAACCTTTGGAAGAATATATAAGCAAATAAATCATACCTCATTTAAGATACATGACACTTTATGAACTCCTCATGCAAACACAAGCACTAAAGTCACCCAAAGCTCCCTAAACAACAAAATAACTCATGAAAATCCATTAGGGAAGAACATTCTAATGGTCTAAAGTCTCCTTCTAGGTTTAGGATTCTCCATTATCATCCTACAATAATTCAAAGTGACCCTTCCAAACAATTTAAGTAAGCGTGAAACTCGGCAATGCATTTTCAAAGTATGATTGTCGAATTATGATTGAACTATAGTTGATATCACATATTAGGAGAATGATATGTGATTTGAGGCCTCTTTAGAGTAGTGCATATGTCTAATTTCCATAGGGGTTCCCATAACCTAACCGACTTTATTTCACATGAACTCCTTGCACTATAAGGATTTGAGGGTTTGAAAAAAGTTTACAATATCGAGTCTAAAGGTGAGTGAAGAAGACCTACATAGAGCAACACATATTTCTAGGTAGGTGAAGCACTCAAGAAGTTTTAAACCTAGATTTCATGTAGGTATAAGACTCTACAAAAGGTTCGAGATCATAGGGATGTTATTAACTCAAGGGTTATACGGTTTTGACCAAGTTCATTTGTAGATCACAGTTTCAGAAATAAATTATTTATGGTTCCACATCTATTTGTTCCTACACTCATACCACCCAGGATCCTTTATATCCACACAAAATCAGATAAATGCATTGTCTCTTATGTTTTGGCATTTTGGAAGTAATTCACTTTGAAAAGTATTATTCGATTTATGCAATTAATGTTGGAAGTTCATTAAATCAAAATAATCACCTATAACATTAATCATTATTTTTACGTATGTTAATTAAGAAATTCATAAATTAAAAAGAGTGAAATCATTTGGTGAACCCGACTCTTGAATTGAATATTGTGCCTTATTGTTGTATGGTTTCTATTATGTTTGGGTATTTTACTTCATCATGCCAAATCTCATGGATCATTATCAATATATATTTATCTTTCCCACATCCTTTGATTCCCATCACACTCTTTCTCGCACTTGTGCCCAAGTCCTTAAAAATCATTGCGCGGTGTCACCACCATCTTATTATGAGCATATGCTTGATTGCATGATTAACACTATTACTCATACATCATCTCTACGCTAATCATTTATTTTGTTGATTCCGATATAAATGACACACTTTTTTATGACACATTATCTATACCAATCTCTATTCATCAAATTCCTATTCATATTTTCTTTTTATTCCACATAGCAAGGATAATATTTGGGCATGGCCATTACTTGATCTCTAGGTATCTATTTTGAGATTCTTGTGCTTGATTTTGATTTTCACTTTTGACACATTACATTACCAATTATAGTTGGGTCTATCACTACACAAACTTCATTCTTCGTTGCTAAATATTTTTCTACTTGAGTATTATGAACTAGGTAAGCCTTAGATGCATGCTCTTACGGTTGTTCCATCAATGGTTCATCAATGTATCAATTTTATTCATCATAAAAAATATTCACTATTTAGGTATTCCTTTTAGGGATTTCTCTCCTAGTGTTCCTATTTCTTCTACAGTTTCTATCACTCTTCCTAGTGCATCTATGGATAGGTCTCTTGTTTCACACACTACTTTGCATAGTTCTAGTCCTCTTAGGTCTCATGATAGGCCTTTAGATATGCACACTACTTACATTGAACATCATTCTCCTTTTTTGATGGACTTGATGTTATTAATTTACATGATGAAATTTCTATTGACACCCATGATACTCCTCCCACTATGTCTCATTCTCATAAAAAAATGATTCCCGATCCCTAACTCATATTTTTACGCACTTACATATACCTAGATATTTGTCCCTATGATGGTTTCTACATCTACAATACCTAAGGTGTTGGGAGAAACTCATATCCCCCTTCACAATGACCATGGATTTCAAATATTTTTCTTGGAACACCTCTCGATGCAATTCTAATAATCTTATGCTCACTAAGTCCAATATTACATCACTTGATCCAACTTCCCCACCATAATTAGGAACACAATGTGTTGATTTGATGATGCTTCATGATGCTCTTCCCTCACTCCCTTTTCAAAATTCTATGCATGACTCATATAATATGGATACACCTCATTTTGTTACATCAATGGGGAAATTAATCCCCCTCTTTCCACATTTATGTCTATGGTTTCTCCTATAGTCATATGGGCTACTACATACGGTTCTAATGCTTCCAATCTTCCTCAAATGTACCTATTGGTTATGGAAAGTCTTGTGTCTCTCCTATAAACACTACAATTAGAAACCCTAATTCCCATGGGAGCATACACACTCTAACACACCCCTTCATAACCCCACATGGTCATTTTCACCTTTCTATCAACTTACATTCACCATTCCACCAATTTGCAACCCTATACAACCATAAAATTAAATTAAATCAATAAAAATAAATAACCCAAAACAATCTAGATAACCTAACAACCCTCCTATGAACTTAAAACAACCCATACCCCATTAGAAAATCAAAAAGCTATTGAAAAGAAGTAGTTAAAAAAGAATCCCACATTCGGTGCCAATTGGTGCAGTTGGCAAGGATTCGTTGAAATGACATCGATTCTATATAAACAAATTTATACCCTTGCCAAGGATTCTGATTTTGATCCCAAAATCTCGAATATTCTCCTAAGCATCCATCCTTCAACCCCATTTGTAAAAATTCCAAGCTATCTAGGCTCATACATGGATCAAGTGTGAAGAATCCTATGCATCTCATGTTTTTAATTTCCCTTCGAACAATAAGTGAGTACACCCATTCAACCAAACTTAATCTCCTTCTTGTCAAGGTAAGTTTCTCTTATTTAAAACATTTTTAATCCATTATCAAGGCCCATCCTTATCAATAATTAACTCTATAATTTGGAAGAATACTCTATTTTCTATCGGAATAAAAACTTTACAAAACATGTGTTATCAAATCTTGTTTCTACGGTGATCAAGTATCGATCATTCAAATCGGGATGATCTATTAGATCAAAATCAATCCATTTTTATTTATATTTTCATATTTTCTCTATATCCAAAGTAATCATGGCTAATCAATTGTTTCTTGAAAGCCTCTATTTATATTAGACGACTCTTCCAGGGGAAGCTTACAAACTAGACACCATCTTCAACCTACCAATTATACGATAACCACTCGTGTGGGAACAATCTGACATTGACTATGAACTAAATATTTGTACCATCGCTTTCACATCCCAATCTAGATGAGATCACTTTGAATAGTTGGAATTTCTCCTCAAATAGAGTGATGAGGAAAACTATTATTGGGAATACATTTTCAACCCTCTCCAAACCTATCATTGAGGTTATTGATTAAGTCCCGTCATCTCTAGACATTACACATCCTATTTTTTTATTATATATCATTTGTAATATTGTCATGATTTACAACTTAATTATCTAAAAGAGAGTTAAAACCCATTAAAGGAAACCCTTTGGTTCTTGAGATTTTCCTTTGCAAGCAAGAACTCATAATATTATTATCCAACATCTCTTTCGCTCAAGTTGTTTATTTATGAGTAGGTTTTCTCATTATCTAGAAGAAGAGTCACTTGAACCCATTCAGATTCGTACATCTCAATGTTTTCGATGCAAGTATCGTTAAACCCTTTTATTGTCTTATTTTTAGTGGTTTTTTTCACTATTGGTGAGAGTATTTATCGATATGGAAAATTAGGTGTCACCGCTAACATTCATGGGGCTACACCCCTCTATATTAAATAGTGCAACTCTCATTATTGAATGTAAACTAAATTAATCCTATATAAATGTTTTGGTTTGGCCAAATAAGTCGGGATCATAGAGGAACTATTATCCAAAATTCACCCTCAAGGTAATTTTGATAACATGCATCAAATTATTCAATCTAAGCATTAATCGACTATGGCATAGAGGACGTCGTGCGTAGAGGGTAGATATATTTAATTAAAAGAAACATATTCGGCTTCAGTCAGTTAATGCTCATTCCCGTCAAATGACAGAAAACGCCTGCCAGACCCAAAATAGCTGCCCGCACTCAGAAGGCCATAACTTTTGCATTTCTCAACGAAATCGCACAAACTTGGTACCGTTGGAATTGTGGCTCCGAGCCCGATGCACAACAATCAAGAAATTCTAGATTTGATGAGATATTGATGGGGATTTTTTATAAAACGTGGCCGGGTTCATAACATTGTTTTATTTGGTGGTTAGGAGTGCAATTAAGAGGCATGGTCATCATTCTTTCTATGTTGTAGCCCCTGGGACAGTATGGGGAGCCTTTTGCAAGTAATATAAAATAATTTTACTCCATTTAATGTCTCTTACAAGTGGTTGAAGGATAGATTTCGGGATTTCCATTTTCCCTTCTCTTTCTCTTCTCATTTTTCTATAAATTGGAGTGTTGGGCTCATTGTAAAGAGGGGGTAGTTTTGTAGCAAAGCTCTGCCAAAATTTCTTTGTGAAGCCAATGTGTTGCAGGCCCTTGTTGTGGACTCCTTGCATGGTGATCCAGGCCCTTATCTTGTAACCGATTGAACTGTGCATACCAGGAAGCAATAAAATACAAGTTTGTGGATGTATCTTCCCCTGCTGTGTTTTCTTGCATTCTTCTTGCCCCTTTAACCTTGATTACAAGAATATTGTGTCTATTATTATGTTCTTGCAGGGATCCATTATCATTGTGTATGTTTGAAATATTGTTGTAAAATGCATTTTGCTAGATTATGGAGAACTGTCATCACCCCTTCTAATGTGCACTTTGCTTCTGTATCTCACGCATTTGAAGACTACTCTCACACCCTCCTTTTCTGGTGTATCACCGTTGTAGTGTAGGATTTCATCTTATGCATTCTCTCTCCCTGGTCCCTTGGAAATTTAGGTTAGAATAGTTAGTTTCCCCTGCATTAGAGTAGATTGTGGTAGGTAGTTTAGGAGCAAGAACCAGCTTTCTCTGGAGGTCTATCTCAAGTAGCAAGTCCCACAACTTGGAGATAGTACCCATGTTATCCAATCACACCGTGAGTTCAAGTATATGCACTTGTATAAACAGAGGGGTGCTGTGATTTGGTGATAACAGAACACTCCACTAAACCTATGGAAAATTTCTTGTATGTGGTACAAAGGAAGAAATTGCAGCGATAAGGGGTGAATGAGATAAATTAAGAAAAGGAAGGTTATTGGTGTGAGTAGGCCAATTGCAGAGTTCACTCCTAATAACCAAATTAGTTCATCATTCAATATATAGAAAATAAACAATGAAGATATTTAGTGAGAATAAAAACCCCAAACACGAGTCCTTAGATTCATTTATCAAAGATATAAAGCTATTTCTAGCTCACTATGCTTGCAAGTGCATAAGAGAGAAATAAAATAAATGTAGGAATAGGATAATGGAATAAGTGTAGATTTTATTTCATGTGTGCTTGAAAATTAAAGGGACTTTTACAATGCAAATTTATAAAATCGCTTAAGTGAATGAGATGAAATACAATGATTATGCCCAACAAAGAATTAGAAGAGGGAGAGAAGAAAGAGGAGAAATTGAGAAGAAGGGAGAAGTTGACATTTCGATGAAGAAGCCTTCTTGATGAAGAACTTGTTGATTCATGCTTCTCACTCTTGTTTCTTGAATTATTTGTTGAATTGAGTTATCACATCCATCAACTTATTCACCTCTAGAATATACGCAACCCAACACTTTGATCCATGTTCTAGGAACATCACTGATCTTCTTGTATTAACCAAGCCATTCTTCATGATCCATTAAAATTGTAGGAATGTAACTTTTGATACCTTGACCAAGGACTCTAATTTTTTTAATTGAAGGAGAAAGAGTCACTGCCTCATTTTGACCAGTTCTTTGGAATGAAATGATGAGATCTTCTGATGATGAGTCCTTAGTGAGCAGAGGGAATCAATCTCTGAACATATTGGTAGACCTCATTCAAGATATTGAAAAATTGGTTGCCCATGATATTCCAATCAAGATATGGAATTCTTGAGCATTATGTATCTCGCATCCATGATGTAGATCCAAACTTGAGATAAATTTTTTCAGGTAGTTGATGCAAACAATTTTTTTCTCATGAGAGTGTGAGAATCAAGGATCTCATCTCGAAATCGGTGGGAACACCTCATCCAAATGATTGACCTCTTTTACAAACTCCTCCTCTCGCTTTCTTTACTTCAAACAATGTTGCAAGAGCATACTTGATGAGAGAAATGATGTCTAGAAACAATGCCTTGCCTTTCTCAATGATTTTCTCAATCCACTTCTCATTGGCCTTCCCCTACATCATGTAGCCTTGTGCTTTATTAACCACTTCAGATAAACACTCTGACTAGAGGAATGTCTTTTATCGTAAGAGGAATATTTTGATTCGTGTTGAAAAGGGTTGAATGTATGCATTGAGATATTTTACTTGTTTCTCTAAGTTATGCGGTTATTTTATTGCATTCTTAGTTCGATAGACTATGTGGGAAGAGGATTCCTTGAATAGGTAGGAATCACCATCATGTGAGGCTTGGCCCAATGAGATGCGGTTGAACTCATAGTCTGATGAAGTCAAGTATTCAATAGGATTTTCAATCTTAGGCCTAACAACTTCAATGTATTAATTACTTGAGATGCCATTGAAAAAGTGGGATGTTTTCTCATGCCTTATTTCTTTTCTTGAACTTTAGATTTCCTGTTATTTATTCTAGACTTAGCATGAGAACCTATTATGTTTTCCTTTGCTATATGTTGATCATTTGTAGTCTATGGGAAATTTTTATTAGGCATTGGCATGATGTATGTCACTATAACCTTTTTAAGAGCTCATTATGGAATCAATTATTTATAACTGTGGGGAAGCTCTTACCTTTAGGGATACATACTTGACACTTGAATTTTCTACAATGAATTAATCTTGTTTTATGGGTCTTTTTAGTCTTGAGAACCTTAACTCCAACTTGCTCACTTAGCTCACTAAGTTCAACTAGTTTGCTCACTCGGGGAGAGTAAATTCCTTCAACCTAATTGAAGATTTAAAATGATGATATTTCTTAAACCTTTTTGAATATCTTCTTAGGATATATGATGCCTCTCGGTTTCCACTATTGTGCCCTATGGTGTTCTTCTTTGTTCGCGTACACCATTGTGGACAAAAGTGATGCCTTGAGGACCCTCGTGAAGGATGGATTGTCTCGATTGGACTGTAGAAACTGTCATACAACCTTATGAAGGTATTGAAAAGTAGATTTATGAATGAAATTAGATCCAATAGTAATGTTCTACATCCTGAATGAAGAGTTTCTATTTTTATAAAATGCCCTTTTGCTTTGGACCATCTTTTCCGTTGCATTTTTTTAGAGCTCCACCTTGAGGAAATTTTCCTTCTTTGATGTTTTACTATTTATAGTAAGTTCTCATGGAAAGACTTAGTATTTTTGTAAATTTCCTTCCACACCTCATATTTCGATGAAACCAACTTCACCAAGATAGGTTTCTTCTCTGGATCTCATGTAAAAATTTCAGCTCAATTCGATCATTGAGTGGTGGAAAATTAAAAACATGAAACTAGGGCATGGAGCCAATTTTTTCTGTTAAAAATATGGGGAATGCATGTAGTTTTAATCACATGTGCCTTGAAGGAACCTATAAATGGATAATATTTCAAAAAACCTCACCTCTATTCATACATCGTTTGTGAGATATGAAATTTTCACTTTCCTGGGTACAGAGTCACTCAGAAAGAACATGAACATGGAGCTTTGAAAAAATGAAAATTTTGTAAAAATTTCTCCACTACGATCATGAAAACATGGAGAGAGGAATGGAGGAAGAAAAATGGAGGAGAAAATTCTGGAAAATTTTTGACAGAGTTCTCGGGTAGATTTTGAGCAAATGGAGGAAAATCACTAAAACACTATCTCCTTATTTTTAGATTTATGGAGGGGGAACATATTTTTGACCCCCTTGTCCCCTTAAAAATGGATGAAAGGGACACAAAAATTTCCTAGCCCTATGAGGACAAGTGGCAGACATGCATTTACGGAAGGGTGAGAGAGAGGTGCTTACTTTTGCACTCGGGGCTGAGTTCCGATCACGTGAAGAACCACGTGGAAGCAAGGGAAAGGGAATTTTTTTGTCCAAATTTTACCCTTGGAAAATGGAAAAAAGGCACACAAATATTCACCTCAACCTCATGGTGACAAGTTTCGCATGCGTGGCACGAGACGAGGGTTGGAAAACTTGTGAAAAGTGCTAACAAAGGCTTCCCAAGGTCATGTGGTGGGTCCAGGAGATCAAATGGGGGAGGGATGAATTTTGTTTTACCCTCTATCCCCTTAGAAAAGGGACAAGAGGGACACAAAATTACACCTCATCCTCATGTTGACACATCAGACCGGAAAAGGTTTCTAATCATGAGAGTGTACTTGGGAAGATCTTGAAAACAAAGTTGCGAGCTCTTAGAGATATTTTTGGGAAATTATTTATATGAATTTGACTGAAAAATAATTTTTGTAAGAATATTATGGGTATAAAGGTTTGTATCTTCCGACACCCTTCAAAATGGAATTATTCCTCAGGATCAAAGGGTGTGTCTACCAAGAATGGGTTGTGGATATAAATTCATGGGTATTGTGAAAAATCTAAAAATGCCACCATGTAGGGAATTGAATCAGATTTCCAATGTTATATTGTTTGGTCTCAACCTCATTATTTATCTCATGGAATCATCTTCTAAAGCTCAAGTGCTTTTTTGAAGTGTAAGCTCCTTTACCTTCAAAATTCCACTTTTGTGAACTTGCTCCTAAATATCCAAATATTCCCTAAATCTTCCTAAATAATTTACATTGTGATCTCATCTACATGATACCACTTATTGATGAATTTATTCCTTCAATTTTTCTCTGAAGGATGTACACCCACCTTAGAAATGTTGAAAATAGCCATCTCTAAGTCCATCGAAAAATTCACCTCCAGAGACATTGTCTCAAAAGAATCTCATGAACTTGTTTTCATCTTTCCAACACATGGGAAAGGTCATTATAATACATATGAGAACTCAAAGGATTATAATAGGCCTAACACAGGGAGGGGGAACTAACCAGAGGAGTGCTTATGGAGGTTTACAAGCAAAAATTTGACACTGGGGTCCATTGTCATGCTTAAAAATTTGAAATTTTCATGTTGCACATTTTCATGACAACATTCACTTAAAAGTATAGAATCCTAAAATATACTAAAACATCCAGCATGCCCAAGTGGGACACTAGTCCCTTTCTTGATTAAATTATGCATTCTTATAGGAGAATCCATTTCTTGCCGCATTTCTTCGAGATTAACTAACTTTTCAGCTCAAAGTTCTCTCAAGTGGATTTAACAAAAACACGTAAAATAGTTTAAAAAGGAGTATTTAGCCAAAAAGGCACTTATTCCCTTCATCATATCATCTTGTGTGTTTTTTCCTCATTGAAATAAATTTTACTTTCGTGGTCTAAAATAACTTGCATTCTTGCTTTCTGTCTAGTTTAAGTAGGGGTTAAATTGTGCATTCATGATTTCCCCAAACACAACCAAATCACACACAATAAAATTTCCATTATAAAACACTCCCTTCCAAGTATACCTACTTGGATTTCATCACCAAGGGGGAAGTCGACTCGGTGTTCGAATGAGTATAAATAATTGGTGGGTGGTATATCAGCTAAGAACTCGACACCCTTATCACTATGGAAACGTGAGGTGAGGGGGTAGGACCCATCATCACTCATTGTACTAGCACCAACACAAATTTGGACCTCCTGTAACTTCGGTATATCAAGAAATCCAACCTTAACATACTTGAAACTAGCCTTAGTAAGTCTGATTCTTAATACCTCTTAGAAGCTATATTTTCTTTTCACATATTTTTTAATTAATCAAGATAATCAAAACCTATTTTCAATGTGTGTTTTTCATTCTCAAATAGCTATTATTTTTATTATTTGCTTGTTGTCTCATGGTTTTGACTAGAGATCAAGATCATATCTAGAATATCAAAAACATGTCAGACCCATTACAATAACCCCTAGAAATAACCCAAGAGCCCCCGCACTCTCCTAGCATTCACTCAAACACATCAAAAATTCTTGATCCACCCATTCCACAGTACTTTGATAGTGGTGACCCAATATTCGAGGAACTCTTAGACACTAATGATGTCACCCTTAAGCAACTACCTTTCTTCACGCATTATTTGTCTTCCTTGTTATATTCCAACCCCGACTTCCTATTACTATTGTCACTTATGATCACTCTCGTCTCATCGAACCCTCTTATCATCCAATTATCAAACAAATAACTCCTTATCCTACCCTAGCCATACAAAAACATCTTCACCTATCCCATCCACTCTCATAGCTATCTTTGAACTCAACACTATAACGTCACAAAACACGGATATATAACAATATCCCTTCCATCTCCATCCTCATATAATCCTCGGGGTATCCAAAATCATACTATTACTTTATCACAAGTGGTTAGTCACACCCCTTCTACTTCTCTTTCTCACCCCACATGATCCTCGGTATGATTCATTCTACAATTTCATTGGCCACGTCTCCACACGTCATCTCATAGGAACCCCCATCCTCAATCCAAAACTTAGTCATATTTATTCCCACATCTTTACCACCTATCAATATGAGCAATATCACTCCCACTCATCCCCTTTTCCAACCAACACACTCAATTAGTATTCCACAAAGATGGATACATTCCTACTCAAAATAAATCACACCCTCACATCCTCTTATCAACACGTATATCTCGCATCCTCATTAGTATATATAATATTCCTCAACCAAGATTTTCTTAATAAACTTACAACATAATAGGAATCCTTCATCCTTTTTAAAATCCTCTTTTATCATATCATTAGTATTAATAATCAAATCCCTATCCTATGGATAGGCTATCTCTTCATCAAGAACCACCCAATCCCATAAAAAATACCCCATGAAAATTTTGATAAATAGAATTTCCATCCTAAAAGATGCTACCACGTGGGGCCTAAAAACATATTTTCTTATGAAAAAATTGTAATGAACCCATCAATACCCTTAAACCATATCCTCCCCATCGGGAGCTTTCGAATTTTATGAAATTATATAGCAAGAGTATCCGCAAAAAAAATATTAGGGTCTTTCAACATTCTTGTTATCTTATAGCTCATGATCAAGACTTCGTTATGGAAAAATCACAGCACAGACCCCTTAATGGCTTGGTTGTGGTTTGAGCATTCAGTGTGATTGCCAAAAATTTAGCTATCCTAAGTGTGGGACAATATGAAATGGGACAGCTCTCGAAGAAGGTTGGTTCCTTCTCCTAATCCTACCTGCCACAAAATACTACTACACCGGGTAAAACTACCGAATAAGCCTAATCTAAAGCTTCCAAGGAGACATGAAAAAATGATTGCATGAAATAAACCTACACGAAGAGTGGTGATACACCGTAAAAGGAGTGTTAGCCACTTCCCCTACCTACAAAACAATGAAATAATGAACCTACAAAGGATGGTCTGCACCACAAACTAGATAATATTCAATACATAATTATCAAATGAACACAACAAACCAAACTCTAAATGAACAAGTATGCTTGAACTACCTATTAAATAATGAAAGATAAGGAGAAACAAAAACCATGGAAGGCTAAATATTTAACACAAACTTGATGTGTATTGCTCCATTAAATCTCACACAATACAATGTCTAGTAGGTGAAGGCATGAAGCCATTGCATGGATTTAGAGGAAGGCTTGAACCCCCATAAGAATAGGGGTGCATGGGAGGATAAAATAACCAACCTCTTACACAACGCAACCCCCTTCAGATTTATAGAAGAAATATTGAGTGAGAAGGAGGATAAAATCAGATTTCTTGCTTCAAATCACCTGTAAAACCCATCATGATACCTGCAAGAGTGATGGGAAAGCTTGCAAAGCCCATACCTTCATTAATTTTTCCTTGTTGGAGAAGAAAGCATGCCCATACTATCATTAATGGCTCTCACCTACCCCTACAACTAAAGACTATTCACAAATTTCGGAGGTCTAGAACTTCCTAAATTATGAATTTGATGATTTCATGATATAGATTATCTCCTCACAATTCCAACGACTAGTTTTTGTGTGAATCGATAACTTAGGGGCTCAAGATATTGCATTTTCAACCTATGTGGTTTTGTAATTTTAGGGTTTCAAAACATCCCGAAAATCTTGTTTTTAATGTCTCTAATTCAAAGATCTCATTTTCACTATCCCATCAACTATGATTTTTCATAAAACGGGCTTCGCTTTCAGCCTGTTATTGCTATATAGAAACCTATAATTTAGCTCGAGCAATTTAAATACTTAAATTGCGCTAATTATATCCTTTCTCGCAAATCGACGACATGTCATCAATAAATACTGTTCTCTCTTCTATCACCATTAATTAGTTACATTATGTTATCCAACAAATACACCACCATTATGACCTTCCGTTAATTAATCCCCCTTTCTATCTAGACTAATTAATTATTCTTAATTAATTAGCTTCCTCTTCCATTAGATCAATAAATCATCATTTATGTGACTACATCCCTCTCATAGTCTAAATCATGCTAATTATTCCTCTAAAAATCTTCTATAATCTTACACACCTATTAATTAATCACTTTGGTTAATCAATAAATCCCCTCAACTCCCATGAGTCACTAAAGGATGAATTAAACTCTCCTAAAGTAAACTCAACCACTTCTAAACCATGCTTATCCATTACTAACCTAGCTTTGCTATTATCCCACATGTAATAGGATGCAAATCTTCTTCAAACCATTGGGTTATAAAAGGAACCCTCCTCCAACCTTTCTACTTACACCTTTACATGCTTATAACCTAAACTATAGGCATTTCATCTTGGAGCATTCTTCCATTAGAGGAGCTAGGTATCTTCATATTGCATTCATCCATCCAAGTTCTTGAGTCATATGGAGAAGATCAAGAAGGTCTTGTAGCCAAGTCTTGATTGAGATCCATTCTCAAACCCTTGGGATCAAACAAACTATCACATTTTGATAGCTAAGGATCTACATAGGTCCATCTCTTGTTTAGCTTTCAAAAGAGTAGAGGATAAATGTTTAGCATGTTAGTTTGAGTTTCATTCAAATTTCTAATGCATAATGTTGATATTTGTGTAGTTATTTAATGTTTTGAAACTATTAAGGTGTTAGTTTCAATTCCCTTTGCATAACTAACTAATACATTGATACATTTGGCATGCCCGGTGGGACAGATCCATAGTCCCTTTGATCTTAATGAATTTTGCTATTTTTCTCATGTTTTTACTAACCCATATCATGCAAATATGAAATAAATTGAGATTCTTAGTTTATTTCATCATCTTTATATGCATTAGATCTCATTTATGTGATTTATTGTGATGGGTTACTCTTTGATTTGAGCTAATTTGAGAAAAAATGAGCTTTTTGAAGTTACCTACATCCTTCCCCATGTTTTGATGTCATCTCCAGTACATGCGTACACAAAAATGACAGAGGCATGGACACATCCTCTGAAAGGGGCATACATACCCAAACTTGAGCGTAGGTACCAAAATGCTAGCATACATGGCATAGGTCAATCGTATACATTTTGGTGTTAGTTATACTTTGTCAACTTTTTGGTCAAGCTAGTGTATGTTTTCAAATTTTAGCATATCCATCATTCTTCCAGCGTACATGATATTTTGTCATCTATGTTTTTCTAACCTTTTCATGTTTGTTAGCATTTATACGTAAACCCAAGTGTAGGCAATCATACTTAAGCGTACCCATCTGATAATGCTTCTTCTTTGACCCTATTGATCTATGAGTGTATACATGCAAAGTCCAAACAGTGTACATAGCTCTCGGACGCATACCCATTTAGCTCACTATTAGTTTCCACATAGCGCGTACACATCCTGAAACAAGCATACACACCCAAAGTTGAGTATAGGCATCATAGTTTAGATTTGAGATTTACTTTAAAATTTGTAAAAACATGTTTTCTGGATGTACTAACTCCTTGTAGGTTTAAATTGAAGATTAACTTCTGTTTTGCAGGGAATATTTGCATGCTTTTTTATAACTTGGTTTGTTTAAGGGTTAATGAATGTTACATGCTTAGTTAGGAGATTAGAGTTGTGTATGGTCTTCCTTGCACCTTTTAGGTGATCTTGGGAATCAAATGATTTCTATATCTTTTCTTTCTTTGAAAAAAACTTGTTGTTAAAGGAAAGAATGTCAAATTTGGTTAAGATGAACAAATTTTGCGTTTAAATTGAGTATTTTCCATTGTTAATTACATAGTTGGATTCTATGTCGTGTATTCTCTTCTCTTGCATCTTAGGACGATCTTGAGAATTAGAAATGATGTTTTATCCTCTTTTTGTTTGTGGAAAACTACTAAATCCATCGTGCAGGACCTAATACTTGTCAAAGAAAGGAGGATCGAAACAAAAACTACTAATACAATTTCCGTGCAAGTTGCCAAAAGGTGTACAAGAAAACCACATTAAGAATAAAATATAAAATACACCACAATCAAAAGATTGTATTTGTAGGTTTGGATAAGGGTATGCTCCATCTCCTTAACTAGGACATAACGCCTTTGGCATAATCCTTAAGCTACAATAGTGTGGGTAGTCCTAGAACCCCAAAGTATTCCATGCAAGAGGGAACCTTGTGGAAAAAATGGGAAATGCTCCGCCCACCTGCTTGATTATTTTTACCTTTGTGATTTAGATTTAAAGGTGTATGTATAATGACCCTAGTGATAACACATGATGAATACATTTATTTCTCACTATGTTTGAAGGGGGTAAAGTAAATCAGGATAATCCTTGGGAAACCTTGGCAAACCGATCTCACATTAGATAACTTGTGACACCTAGTTGAGAAAACCACCTAGGAAGCTATCTTGTCTAGGAGCCAACTTTGACCATATCAAAGCCAATTTGAGTTGAGAGCCATCGCAAAGGGAGAACTTTCTCGAGTTGAAATATTGTTTTTCGAACAAGGGGAGAGTCCATTAAAGTTCAAATGGCATGTCATTCATCACGAAGATTGTGAAGCATTACTTTTGTTTAGTTTTTCACTCGCCCTAACATGAGGCAAAAATTTTCTGAAGTGATGTCAAACACTCTTCAACCCCATTGATCTACTTCCTTCATTTTCTTTTGACACTTGTTTAATCAATAGAAGATTGATTACACATGTGTTAAGCAATTGATTGTATTCACCACTTTTGTGTTTTTTATGCTCATTCATGTTTGTAGATGATTTTTTAAATGTCTAAAGTATGTGGGCACATTTTCATATCATTGGTGTCATTTTTACCTTGATATTCAAGTCAAGATCATCATTATAAATCAGTCTTGTTTCTTCACTATACTCTCCTTTGAAGTGTTACATTGTGTGTATCGTATCACCACAATTTTTATACATAAATCTTGTTTCTTGTAAATTGGGCCTAAGTGTCTAGGTTGTAACATTATGCTATGCACACCCTAAAAATTCCTTAGTATACCTTAAGCCTTAGTTTGATTTCAAACATTACCTCAATTTTGAAAGGTGTTGTTATTACCTTTGTGCACATTGTATCAATATTATTTTGATATTAATACCTTACTTTTTGTAAAGTTTGGTTAACATATCTTAGTGGTATTGTTGTGTTGTTCATCTTCGTAACTCCCACTTTTTGAGATATAGGTCTTGGTTGGATTCAAACTCACTTTACGTATAATTTTTGGGGATCATATCAACCTCTTGTTATTACTTACACCTTGTTCATTTCTTTGAACTTGACATAAGTGGTGACATTTTTTTGATCATCTTAAACGTCAACTGCCATTTGAAAACAAACATAGGAAGTAAGTTCATTGATTGATTGGTTCAGAACAAACCTTGTGTGATTGTGTCTTGTGATTATTCATCATTTTGACTTATCCATTTAGGACAATCACTTTGATCCATTGATTCTTTATCATTCATTATTCTTTTGTCATTAATTTGGCTTTTTGTTTTGAACTTGCATGATTTCTCCTTGCACTTATCCATCTTATAAAATTGTTTCTAGGACAATCCTTTGGGTCTTTGATCCTCTTGATCTTCTTGTTTTTACCTAAGTTCATGGTCATTTTTTAACATATCTTTCAAACCTTGGAAAAAAAATTCCTATCAAGCAACTTTTGCATCAATCGAACATTGGAAATCTTTCCTTTATATCCTTTATGTTGCTAAAATTTTGATCAATCCTTTGACATTTACACATCCCAACTTGTTGTCCAAGCCTTGTTGGATTATCAATCTTGAGTCATCACGATGCATATTTTCCTTAGCTTCCTTTGGAAACACACACAAGCATCCCCATCTTTACAAAATGTTTAGTTGGTTGTCATTATGCTGCCCAAATAGACATGAAACCTTATTCACTTTGAAGAAGTAAAATCCAGCTCTAGGCCTTTAGACCCAACAGACGCCAACAATGACTCGATTATCACAAGGTTCCTTATACATACAACAATAAGGAATCAAATTTTCAGCGTTCACATCAAAATACACCCATCATGACTAAACCTCATTTGGCTCTTCACGCTAGAGAAATCACCTGGGTAATTCATTCCCAACCTTCATCTCATATCCAAAGTGGTATGGTTTGGACACTTCTGATCCAAATTATTATTCGGGTTCCCCCCACTCTTCTTCTGATTCTAATCCAAACATTTCCTCTTCTTCTGAGGATTCCAATCCAAATATTTCCTCCGATTCTTCTGATGATTTGGATCCAAACTACTATTCAGATTCATCTAATTCAAATCCTAAGTCATGGTCCTCCCCTTCTTTGTAGGACCTCCTTTATCATTCATCCACCCGACTCCTAAGTCATAGTCCTCCCTCCTTCGCAGACCTTATTTATAAAACATCTAATGTGATTCTTCAATCGTGGTCCTCCCCTTCTTCATAGGACCTATTTTATTAGTCACCTCAACGAACTCTTCCTCCTTTGAAGATTCATGTAACTCAAATTCCTTCTATTCAATCATCTAAGTCAAATCCTACGTCACAATCTACGGAATTTTAGATACGAAATCCTCCTATTCTTCCTCCACGATGTCATCTTATAGGGAAACCTATACCAACCAATTCCAAATCTTCTTCTTCTCACAAGACATCTATCCCTAAGTCTACTTCGTCTCTTGAGTCATCTTCTTCTATCAATCATCATCAAACATCTTCTAAGTATTCCACACCAATCGGACCTTTTCATCCAATCAAACACCCATGGTCGATCGGAAACCCATACCAATTGATTTCTTTTAGAACAAAGGAGCGATCATGGCCTTTATAGGGGCACATAAAGATATCCCTCTAACAAGTTATGAGAAAGGATTCTCTTTAGAATTCAATGCGTCTGCATATTGTGAGGAAAATGTTGATTCCTTTTATCAAGAAATAGAGGAAGAGCCTTAGATCATGCAACTTGATCATCCTCTTATTCTTCCATCTTCACATTCTTCATTATGTGATGAAACTCCTAGGTCTTGCATTGATCCATGGCTTATCTTCACATCCTCCAATCACTCTTTATCTATCAAAATTCCTCAATCACAATCTCTCATTGGTCAATGCCAAGTAGCCCTTAATATTCATCTAGGTCTAGGTCACCTTGTAGAGCCTTCTATTTGCTACTTGTGGGACATTTTTGAGTATTCCACTATATTTTATTCTTGGGGCATGTCCAACTAACCCCGTGTCTTCTATATATAGGTCACCCCACCTGGTAGTCCATCATCTTCTATTCTTGGGCCACATCCTAAGATCCCATCATCTTGCATCTGTGGGTCACATCCTAGCACCCCTTCTTCTTCTGTTCTTGGGCCACATCCCAAAGAGCCCTTCATCTTCTATTCTTGGGCTAATTATATCCTTTCCCACAAATTGATGACATATTGTCAATAAATGCTCATTTTCTCTTCTATCACTTAATTAGTTACATTACATTAATCCATTAACTCTTATATTCAAAAATATGCTAATTAATGACCTTCACAATTAATCCCTCAGATCTGGACTAATTAATTATTCTTAATTAATTAGCTTCCTCTTCCATTAGATCAATAAATCATCATTTATGTGACTACATCCCTCGCATAGTCTAAATCATGCTAACTATTCCTCTAAAAAGCTTCTATAAGCTTACACACCTATTAATTAATCACTTTGGTTAATCAATAAATCCCTCAACTCCCATGAGTCACTAAAGGACGAATTAAACTCTCCTAAAGTAAACTCAACCACTTCTAAACCATGTTTATCCATTACTAACCTACCTTTGCTATTATCCCACATGTAATAGGATGCAAAGCTTCTTCAAACCATTGGGTTATAAAAGGAACCCTCCTCCAACCTTTCTAATTACACATTTACATGCTTATAAAATATAACCTAAACTATAGACATTTCATCTTGAAGTATTCTTCCATTAGAGGAGCTAGGTATCTTCATATTGCATTCATCCATCCAAGTTCTTGAGTCATATGGAGAAGATCAAGAAGGTCTTGTAGCCAAGTCTTGATTGAGATCCATTCTCAAACCCTTGGGATCAAACAAACTATCACATTTTGATAGCTAAGGATCTACATAGGTCCATCTCTTGTTTAGACTTTAAAATAGTAGAGGATAAATGTTTAGCATGTTAGTTTGAGTTTCATTCAAAGTTATAATGCATAATGTTGATATTTACTCTTGTTTAGCTCTTAGCATGATGATATTTGTGTAGTTAGTTCATGTTTTGAAACTATTAAGGTGTTAGTTTCAATTCCCTTTGCATAGCTAACTAATACATTGATACAATTGCATTTCGGGTTTAGGAGGTTTTTGTTCTTTTCCTATGCAATGTTGGTGGGTGAGTTGCTCGCCAGACCTAAAATAGGTCAAAGAGCTGTTTCCTTTTCCTTTGTGAGCTCCAAAATCCTTTTTGCATCCCACGTTGTAATGGTCGACGCCTTGTGTGTTTTCCATCGACCTCATCCAAGATATTTGTGTGCTCAGGTTCCCGAACCTCAACTTGTCGTGCTAGTGAGCTCTTGCATCACCTTTGAGTTATAAGTTGGCTCGCCCACATATGGGCCTCTCTACTTATCTTTCATGATTGGGCCCCTAGCCTACCACTTTGAACCCTCATTGGTTGACTCGGCCATTTTTCTTTATGCATGGGTGATCCTCCAGCCGATTTGTGCCACCTCGCCCGTCACATGGTTTATTTTCTTTGTTGATCCTTACCATCGAGCCTTGTGTTTTATGTCAGCCTTCACCCCAAACCGTTCTACCACTTTACATCATTTGGTAATCCCGAACTCGACTTCCTCCTTCTATTTCAATTTCCTCATGTCCCAATGCAGTGTTTCAAACCGATCTAAATTTTTCAATCTTGATGGTGGGCTCCAAATGGTTGCTTTCATGTGTGTGGAGTTGATTTGGGTGAGACCTTTCAGGGTCATTGAGTTCCCATGTTGTAACCTCTAATCGACTCATATGGCTCCTGGCATCCATGCTGGAAAATCCCTAACAACTCACCACTTAGCATGACACAATTCCCCAATTATGCGGCTTTCCCGTATTTCTGAAATTTCCCATTTCGGATTTGAAAAATTTTCTTTCGTGGGTGTGAGAACTATTCACCTTCTCGGTTGGTGGAATACTCCTTCGAATCCCTCAAAGTCCCAAAGTCCAAATTTCATACTTCGGCTTCGGGCCTTTAAATCGACTCCCACCTAGCACTATTTACCCAATTGGCATGGGTCTCCGATCCTCCGAAGTTCCGAACTCCAAAATTCGGAGGTCAAACTTTGGTCTTTTGTTTGAAAATGTCAACATCCGATTGAGCTCTAAAAGTGTTCCTCCAAAATACACTCCTCCAAAATTTCACCCATCTCCATTTTCGTAATGCCCAAGAGATCGTATTTTCTCTTCACTTATCATGTTAGTGTCGAGTCCGTGCTTCTCCAACCGGACTCATGTGACTGAAATCCCACTGAGTCACCTTTATCTTACACTAAACTGGCATGGATCTTGGCCGAGCCATCTCCTCTCACAAACCTCTAACTCATCCCTCTACGAACTACTCACCAGATTGATGTCAAGTCCTCCACGTGTGAGATCTACTTCCTCGCTCAAGTCATTCATTACCTACAGTTGTTGGCTTTGAGCCCATAGCTACATGCCTAGGCCAACTCAAATATTTTTTAGCAAGCTTTCTTCTCATGGTGGTTTACTCGCATCATGAGCTCACTTTGACAAATCCAATCTCTTTGTCATGCTCGAGTCCTTCATAATTCGGCCATGCTACGTCCTTGGTGCTTCATGGATCTCCACAAAGTGAGCCGACATCTTTACATTTGAACATGATGCTTCCATGGCCATCTCAGTGCTCTCAAGTTGGATTCACCCTCAACATGCCATACTCCCTAACTCATTTCCATTGTATTTCTTCGATCTTGATTCACTGGACTCTCCATCTTCATGGTCACCGTGTTGCTCTTCCTCCCTACCTTATCATGGCGGGATTTGTGCTTCATCCCCTACTATTAGTTCTAATCTCATGTGTCCGTGCTAAGTTGAATTGGGAGATTTGACAAATCCGAGCTCCTTGATTTGAGCTAACTTCTAACACACCCTTGACTTGATCCATCGGGCCACTTCGGTATATGTTCCCTCAATCGGGCCTTTGTTGAGTCTTTCCCTCATTGCCGATCGTTTATCCCAATCTCATCCTTAATCATGCCACCGAGCCATCATCATCTCCAAGCTTCGCCGTAAACTCTACTAGAAATAATCCCCAAACTTCTCAACTCACGGCGACGATTTGAGTTACCGTTTTTTCCCGAGATTAGGGTTGTCCTGCAACCCCAAACCTCCTTCCTTTGAAACGAGTTGACCTGCATCTTCCGTCGTGGTATATTCAACTCGCTTTTCCAAGATACTTGGTGAGCCACCTATTGACTCGCTTCTCTCCAATGTAACTCCAGCTTGCCAAGTTGCTTGTCAAGCGTACTCGGGCGAGCTCATTTTGAGCTCGGTGGCCCCTAGGCCCAAATGCAAGTTTTGACTCCCAAACCTTATCCTTGGGGATTTTTCAAATTTTCTCAAGTTGGGGACCCGATCAGACTAAATGCAAGGGTTTTTGAGGCTGGTATGATTTTTCCCATTTTTACTCGCTTTGAGACCAGTGTGTGGGCCCAAGGGCCCATTTTCATCATTTTCCAATATGATCTCAAGGGTCAAAACCCAAAGGAGGAAAAAATTCCTCAATGTCATTTTTACTTCTAAACTCACTAAAAGTTCCCTTGAGATCACAAAAACTACATGTAGGCCTATCTCACCTGTGGGGTCCGTTCAGTGCATGTGGTCCTCTTGGGTCCTTGTTGACCAATTTTTATAAAGGGAAAATTTGGAAAACAATTTGGCAAATCGCGGGGACATCTACCTGCTAGATGTCCAAGTACATATAGCCTAATATGTCCATTGGGTGCAAAGTCATAATTGATCACTTCCAATCGCTCCAACCCTATGAAAATCGCACCCCAAGACTACTTGAAACTTGTTGACCATGAACATGTTCCACTTCTCGCATTCCAACTTTCATAATAAGTTCTTAAAAATAAGTTTTATGAGACTAGAAAATTGTCTTGACTTGGGATCTTCACCTACTCCTCTCTGTAACCCCTGTTCTACAAGACTAAAATGGATTGTCCAAAGCCTAATTCTACTAAGTAAAAAGCACACAACCGATGATTATTTGGCATGTATTGCACATATGCAGAGTTTTAAATAAGACATTCTTGGAGTTTTTTTTATAAACATAAATATTTTTGAAGGGACTATATCATGTTACAAAAAGGGCTCAAAAGCCAGATAGAGCAAATAATGCAGTCAATAGTTTTGAAGGGACTATACCCTATTACAAAAAGGCTCAAAAGCCAAATAATGCAGTAAATACATCTATTTTGGATCAACATCCAGATTATACATGAGTAGCCAACTATAGTTATTTGAGAAACTATACAAAAAGGACCAAATAGTAACAAAATCGCAACAAAGCAAAGGAAAACAACATCCTATCAAGAAGAAAATAAGTAAACTAGAGTAAGGACAATCTTCTTCACTTTTCTACTTTTTCAATATTTGTCCTCACTTTCTGCATAGAGTTAAAGAGTGTTAGGGCGTTATGTGGGAGGGATCCTTCTTGTCTAAATGTGAGAGAAATAAGCCACGTCCTAGTCCAAGCTCTCAAATGGCAAAGCAAGAATGTCACCGAGTATGCAAACAATTTTAAAGATCTTGCTCCATGCAGCTTATAAATATCCTTGATAATAGAAAGGGTGTAATCATGTCTTCCTTTTGCATTTCCCAGTCTATTCTCTAGTGAATTTATCTTCTTGTACACTTCTATAATCTAACCATCATCCTATTCAAGATCATTATGTAGCTTCCTTTTTCCTTCTCTCTTGAAACTTGTTTGAGCTCTTCTTTCAAAACCCCAACCTCCTTTTCTAGTTTTACAATTCTATCGACAAGGGATTCCTCCTTCTCCGTAACAGAGGCACTATTAGGATTGCTAATGTTCAACATAGTTTTAGTAGTCTCAATGTCTTTGTTATTGTACGCAATGGAAAGTTGAAAAGCTATGGAATGAGATTAGAGAACCTCAAAGCTTTAACTAACTCAACTATGCACCATAAGATTAGAGCTAAACAAGAAACTATCTATTTACATGCATATATAAATTTGAAACAAACATTCAAACCCTAGCATATCTAAATATCTCTCTACTCCATGAAAGCTTAATGAAAGTGAACCTAGTTAGATTCTAAGCAATCAAATTTGTGTGTTGTTTACTCCCAAAAATAGTGAAGAGATCTCTCCAAGTTGGCTACATGGCCAAGCTTTAGATCTTCCCTTACTAACTATATTTGGAGTGGATGGATGCAAGATGGAGGAGCTCTTAACAATGGAGTATGGCCAAGATCCAAATGTTCTATAGCTTAAAGCTATCACAAATGATTTCTAATGCCAAGATCTCCAAATATGAGAGAGAATGAATAGTATGCCTTGTGAGTTAGAGTCAAAGATTGTCCATATTGCTTTTCCAAAGTGATGGTACAACTCGAATGCACTAGTTTCTCATTATATCGAAAGGGGTACATTAAAGTCGAGATACTCCCAAATCGGTCGTTGCGACTCTTTGGGTGAATCACACTCACATTAGAAAACCTTCTCCGACACCTAGTTAAGCAAACCTATTAAAGAGGCCATTCTCTTGAAGCCCACTTTACTAGTTCAGGTTTCATGTCAAATCCATCATGAAGTGACAACTTACTTGGATTTTTAACCTTGTTTCTCAAACAAGGTAAAGAACCCATGTCAGTTAGAACTAAGTGTCTTTCATCACATAATTAAACGACATCCCACTTAGCTCAATTTATTTCTTACCTTCGGATGAGGAAAAACTCGCCCAAGTGACATTTAGTTTATTTTCATCTTTTGATCTACACCTTTGCATTCTTGTTGCCCATTTGGGACAAGAGAAGGCATCTTTCGAGAGTGTTGTCATAGATAGTGTTCTCAAGTTTTTGTCCATTTATGCTCATCCATGTTTTCAACGACTTGTTAAACGCTTAAAGTGTATGGATGCATCCTTATATCTTTGATGGCCACTTGATCTTGATTTCAATATCATCATCATAGCTTACGATTGATTCCTCATTTGATCTCCCTTTGACGTGTTACCTTGTTTGCATTGTCTTAACACAATTAAGATACTTATGTCACATTTCTTGTAAACACAATCTAAGTGTCTACTTTGTGGTGTTACACTATCCACATTTTAGCACATCCTTATCATACTTTGACTTAGTTTTATTTCAAACATTTTCCCAAATCTTGAAAGGCATCGCTTAATTTTTTTTTTTGCATCATTTCAATACCACTTTGGCACAAATATCTTACTTCTTCACAAAGCTTGATTAATGTGTCCAATTTGTGTGGTTACATGGCTTACATTTGTAATCCTCACCCTTTTACTGCTTAGGCCTTGTTAGTTGTTAATCCCATTGTGGTATCCTTTGATTGGGAGTCACCTCTACCCTTTGTTAATATTTATGCCTTATTCATTTCGAGCTTTACGTAAATATTGAAATTGTGTTGATCATCTTTCCATTAAACTATCATTTTGCACACACATTTTTAGGAGTATTTCTTTATTGATCGGATTTGTGTTTCACACTTGTATGATTGTTCCTTGTGATTATTCATCTAGAAAAAAATATCTAGGATAATCCTTTTTGATCTCATCGACATTGTTTCATCACAATGTCTATTTTCATTAGACCTTCTTCGAAAAATCACACTCGCATATCTATACTTACGAAATGTCTATTTGGTTTCCATTGTGTTTCCCAAATAGATATGAATCCTTCTTCCCTTTGAAGGAGTTCCATCACACTATCTAGGTCTAGACATTTGTACCTAAACGATGCCAACAATGACTAACTATCACATGGTTCCTCACACTTACAAAAATATGGAACCTAGGTTTAGGAATTCAAATCAAAAGATTCTCATTATGATTAAGCCTCGTTTAGTTCTTCGCACTAGATGACCCATACGGGTACCCTATTCCCCACCTTCAGCTCATAGTCGGTGGTATGGTTTGGATGCTTCTGATCCAAATTATTATCTAGGTTCCCCCACTCTTCTTCTGATTCATATCCAAACTATTTTTCAAACTCCCACTCTTCTTCCTCAAGATTTAGATCCTAACTATAATTTGGGTACCCCTAGATCAAATCTCGAATCATGGTCCTACATTCCTTTATTTGAAGCAAGTTATTGGAAAAGACGGATCCATTGGGAATTTTCTCTTCAAAAATAAAGGAATTCATATTGTGCTGAGCCAAGTACTTGATCCTAATTAGTTTTGTCCAAGGTTGTTTTTCCTTAAGTAATCTCCAACCTAGTTTGAGATTAAAGAAACATTCATCTTCCTAATATCCTTTATACCCAAGCCACCAATCTTTTTGGGTTTACAAACCTAATCCCAAGCAACTAAATGGTACCTAAGACTTTATTTATTCCCATGCCATAAAAATATTTTTGAATTCTTTCAATGTTGTCAACAACTACTATAGGGATACTAAACATAGACATTATATATATGGGCAAGTTTTGCAGCATGCTTTTAATTAGCAAGAATTTTCCGGCACTAGAGAGAATAACACCTTTCCACCCTGCCAATTTCTTGTGAAATATGTCTAACAAGGCATTCCAAACAGTATTAGATACTTTATTAGTACCCAAGGGTAGGCCAAGATAGGTAGTGGGTAAAGAGTTGATTTTACACCCCAAAATGAGTGTAATTCTTTTCTGTTTATCCGAAGGAGTATTGAAAAAATAAACTAAGCTTTTGTCAAAATTAACTTTCTGGCTAGATGTTGCTTCATAGAATCTGAGAATAGTCTTTATAGCTCTAGCCTCAAGAATGGAAGCCATCAACAGCAAAATTGTGTCATCAGCAAATTTCTAATGTAAAACTATGTGGTTAGTGGAAGTAGGTTTGAACCCTTTTAGTATTCCAGCATTAAATGACCTTAGTTATGGATCTACTAAGGTTGTCAGCCATTATTATAAAAAGTAAAGGGGATATGGGATCCCCTTGTCTTATACCCCTACTACTGGAAAATAATCCCATTGAGTACCTTTGACAACAATTGAAAATATGGAATTGGTTATGCGATTGAATGATTTTTCTCGAATTTACTCTCAAAACCAAATTTAGATTGGACCTTATCTTAAAAATTCCAAGACAATCTATTGAAGGCCTTATGCATGTCCAATTTGATTTCCATACCTACTTTTTTCTTTTTTCCATGGAATGTATTGTTTCATGAATCAAGAATTACTCCATCTTAAATAATCCTTCATTTTACAAAGCCACTTTGTTGTTTAGAAATTAGATCAACTAGTAAAGGTTGTATTCTAAGAGCAAGTGTCTTAGTAAAAATTATGTAAAAACATTTAGCGAGTATCTATGTAGGACATTATTGGATTTAAGACATCATGGAACTCTATTGAATTTTGATTTTATCTTTCTTCTAAAATTTCCGATTCTGACATATTCGTCACTGGAGGATGCTTTATGATTTAGCAGAGGCACTAGAATTTCACCTATGATTGGTCTTGAAGGACTCAAAGAATGAAAACTTAGTAAAATCTTTCCTTAATCCTAATTTTAGTTGCTTTGTATTTTTTTCTTTTGAAATATGCAACTATATCACACAAGTATGAACCTTTTCTACATGCGAGAGGCCTATTGAAACATCATGTATCAGGTTGGAGAAAACACAACACAAACAAACTATGTACAAAAATAAGCTCATACATGCCTAAGTATACATGTAGAGTGTGCCTAAGCACTTGTGATGCTGAAAACAAATCCTACTCCTACCCTATACTAACTAGAGAGAGATAAGACTTTAAACAAATCCTACGAATGGTAGAGCAAAGTAGTCCCCTCTTCTTACAATAGGAAGGCATGCGAGATGATTTGACACTAAACATGGTTGTGCTTATGAGTGAAAAACTATCATAGCAGAACTTCCAACCCACATGATCAAGGTACCAACTAAAAACAAAACAAATACATCTTCTTAATGATCCACATGAGGCTCTTGGAGATGTTGTAACTAATACTGATTGATCCTCGATATAATGAAGCTCGTCCTCCTGTTCATAAGTGAAGATGAGTGGTTGTGAAAATTTGTTTCCAGCTCCAATGAAGCTAGATACCTAACGGGTTATGGCATGAACCATTGAATGTTCCCGTCGCTCTTAGTTTTAATAAGAAATTCTTCATGCAGAATTTCTTGAAAAGGTGACTATCTGTGATTGGATTTTCTTCCTTTTGTGCATTTACGTAAAAATAATGTGTCACCTTGGTGGATGGTATAGAAACGATGATGGCATCCTCGTTCCTTTCTTTTCCTTCAATTGTGGTAGATTCACTGAAAGCTTAGGATCCTTAATTGATAGTAAGAATCCTCTAATGATCACATCTTTATCAAGAACCTCTTAATCTAATCAAAATTCCTCCACTTCAAGAGGGTCTTTGTGAGTGACATGTGTTCTTATTGAATGTTCATTCCCCCTGGAAAAGTTTTTATGTTGAAAGACAAGTGATGGAACCATAAAAGTTCTCGAGTTCAACAACTTCTTCCACACCACTACTATCTTCCAAATCGCACAAGTAATCAATTTGTTTGTTGTCCGATAATGCCAAGGGTTCTTCTTCCCTCATGGTGCCTTTTGGATCTGCACTTTGTTCACCATTTTCTCGCCTCATCTTCAAACAGAAGTATGAAAACTCAAACTTTTACTAAAAATAAAAAAATTTAAATGATGTAGGGGAAGAGAGGGCTCCAATTTACTCCATAACCTACTTATTTTTTGAGTCCTCCAAAAATGGACGGTCTTCCTCCACAAAGATGAGACTTTTCTTGGTTATTCGTAACTAATGGTGACATCTCTAGTAGATCAATGCAACCTTTCAATAAAGCAACAAGCTCAAGACATACAGGGAAGTTAGGATCATTGCATTCACATACAAAGATCTTGCACACCTAGGAGCTTGTATTTATTTACTTGCACATGCCCCTTTTCTTGCATATCCCGAGATGGTTTTTCCTTGAATTCTTCTTCTCCGAATCTATGGGATGTGATGGGCCAGCAAGTCTTGGAAAGATAGTGCCAATGTGGACACTACATTTGGAACAATTGGATTGATGGTCTTCTTCCACTTGTTCATGTTCCTTTTCTGTCGTGAAGTCATCTTGCACCACCTATGGCTAGACCTCAACCTCCTCTATAGGCTTAACCATCAAGGAGATTTTATTAATCCTAAATTTTAGAGCCAAGCTCACCAATATTTTCATCATTTCTTCTTTGTTTGGCTCTTCTTCTTGTTTCTCTCCTTGAATGGTTTCTTGATTTTCTTCCCGACATGGGTTTAGGATTATGAGAGGAGTGGTGGGTGGGGTCCCTACTAATGTTTGATTTGTTAGTGGTAGAAGAAGAATTTTAATTTCTTTCTCTCATGGAGGGTACATGGACTTGGAAAGGAAAGGGGCAGAGAAACAAAGATGATGTGGGAGAGTAAGTGGAGAAGTGGGTTTCACAATGGGAGCAGAAGAGTGTGAAACTTGGGAACTGTGGGTTTCAGTTAAAATGATGCTTGATGGGGATTAGGAGGGGAAGGCATGATGGTAATTCAAAATCCTCCCATTGGTGGGAATGATTAACATTATACTCATAGGCCTCTATGTCCTGGATCCATGCCTCAAGGTGTGGTGTCATTTCAACCATAAGATCAAGTTTCTCTTGTGGGCTGTGATAACTCGGAAAAGGGGAAAACCATGGGAAAGGTATCCTAAATCCAACCTTGGACGCTTTTAACTGATATGCATCCCTTAACCATTCCAATTTGGCCTCCATGTCTTGATATTTCTCCCGAAACAAATATATTCAGTGTGGGATATCCTCCAAAATTTGTGTACTCTTGACCTCGAAAATATGCATAGTTTGGTGCATAGTCAAATTTATTTTCTCCTTATCCATAATAATATGCATATTGATTCCCATCATAGGATGGTTTTGGAGATGGCTGATAGTAATCCAAGAACATATGTTGCAAGTGTGGAGGTAGGTTTAATCGATATTGATATTTTTACATGTGTGAATCCCATTACATGAATGAATTCATGATTGTGTGACTTCATGGAATGGAATAAATTGAAGGAGATGGAAAAGAAAATAGATGGAAATGGATGGAGAAGAGATGTAAAACATGCTACTTAGAGAGTGGTTTTTTACCAAATGGATTCACCAATTATGCTTGCATGTGTCTCCAAAGACCGAACTTTCACCAAGTGCACAAAAACTTGACAAAATGAAATTTAATACCTAAATGCACAACTTGAATGGTTGATAATGGTTACGGGTTGAACTAATTCAACTACAAATGATCCTCAAAATTTTAGAGCCTGTCTCCACTTGAAACCTCCAAAATCTTGAAACAACACAAATGTTAAAATCAACCCAAAGTAACCTCGAAGTTTGAAATCTGAAATCACCACAAACTTCTAAAATCAAAGCATAAAATTTGAAGACCTCGAAATTTGAAATGTCTTAATCCTAAAATTGTAAAATGTATGAAATTCTCAAACCTGAAATCCTAAAATGCCAAAAATCTCAAAATTTCTAAAATCAAAATTTTAAAAATCTGAGGATATCCTTTTGAAGATTGGCCCCCGATCTATCATCTGTGAAAGTTTGAGCCTATTTTACATATGTTAAGCCCTCCAAAAGTGATTTCCCAGTAATTTCACCCTATAGTAGAAACCTCTAAAATATGAAATTTATAGTTTCCAAACTCCAAATGCAAGGGAAACTCTAAAATGTCTTGTTATGAACTTGATCAAGTCACGGTAACAAGGTCTTATAGTGGAACAATTCTAAAAATTGTAACTTTGACCTCTGTGTGGTCCCACCGTGTGCATGCCAAAACTGTTATGGAAAAATCACAAAGACTTCCCGAATGGCTGTTGTGGATGGGGCATTCGATGTGATTGCTAAACATTGAGCTATCCTAAGTGTGGGACATTGTGAAATGGGATAGCTCTCCAAATAAGGCTAGTTCTGCTCCTAATCCTACCTACAAACTACTTCTAATTCGGTAAAACTTTTGACTAACCATAATCTAAAGCTTCTAAGGAGACGTGGAAATAAGGATTACATGAAATAAACCTACACTATGAGTGGTGATACACCAAAAGGAGTGTTATCCCTTTCCCGCATACAAAACAACAAAAGAATGAACCTAGAAAGGGTGGTCTTGCACCAAAAACTAGATTACATTCAATACATCATTCCCGAATGAGCACAACACACCAAACTTGTAATGAATAGAAGTATGTACAAGCACTTGTTTAACAATGAAAGGTAAGGAGAAAAAAACCATCAAGGCTAAATATTTAGCACAAACATGATTTTTATTTCTGCATTAAAGTTCACATAATACAATTTCCAAGTGGAGGAAGGCATGAATGCATTACAAGGATTTGGAGGAAGGCTTGAAGCCCCTAAGAAGAAGGGTGCATGGGAAGATAAAATGACCAGCCTCTTGCACAATACAACCCCTTTACATTTATAGGAAAAAATATTGAGTAAGAGGGAAGAGAAAATCATATTTCTTGCTTCAAATCACCTGTAAAACTTATCATGATGCCTACAAGAGTGATGCGAAATCCTACAAAGCCCATACCTTCATGAATTTTTCCTTGTTGGAGAAGAAAGAATGCCCATACTGTCATTGATGGCTCTCACCTACCCTTAAGACTCGTAGATTGTTCAAAAAAATTGAAGTTCCATAACCTTTGAAATTCTGAATTTGATGATTCAAATATATAGATTATCTCCTCATGATTCCAATGACTAGTTTTTGTGCAAATTCGAAAACCAGGGCTAAAGTTATTACATTTCGCCTATGTGGTTCTACAATTTTAGGGTTTTAAAACATACTAAAATCCCATTTTTAATCTCCATTGCAAAGATATCATTTTCAGGATTCCATCGACTTTGATTTTGTAGAAAATAGGCTTGAGGAGCTCAAGTTATTACATTTCATGTTTAGGAGGTTTTGGTACTTTGGCTAGTGTAATGTTGGTGGGAAAGTTGCTCGTTGAGCCTCAAAATATCTCTGCAATTTGTTTCCTTTTCCGGGAAAGATCCAAAATCCTTTCTTTACATCCTACATTACAATGGTCTACATCTTGTGTCTTTTCCATTGACCTCATCATCAAGCTCTTCATGTGTTTGGGCTCCCAACCTCCACTTGTCATGCTAGCGAGCTCTCCCGCATCACCACCGAGTTACAAGTTATCTCACCCATGTATGAGCCTCTCGCTTATAGTTTCAGGATCGGGCTCCTATCTTCCACTTCGAACCCTCATTGGCTGACTCATATATTTTTCCTTATACATGGGCGAGCCTCTAACGATTTGTGCCACCTCACCGCGCCGTATGGTTTATATTTCTTTGTTGGATCCCTACCAAACCTTTTGTTTCTTCTTGGCCTTCACCCCCAAACAGCTCTACCACTTTACATCATTTGGTAAGTTTGAAATTAACTTCCTCCTTCTCGTTGAATTTCCTCATGGCCAAATGTAGGTTTCAAACCAATCTCCATTTTCCAAGCCTGTGGCTCCTCGTCGTGCCCCAAAATATTCGTGGTGGGCTACGAATGGTCACCTTCAAGTGTATGGAGCTGATTTTGGCGAGCCCTTTGTGGGCCGTCAAGTTCCCACATTTCAACCTCTAATTTAATCATATGGCTCACCAACCATGTTGGAAAATCCCTCACAACTCGCCGCTTAGCATAGCATTACACCCGAGTTAGGCACTTTCTTCGTATTTCAAGCATTTCCCCATTTAAGGGATTTGGAACCTTTTCTTTCGGGGTGTGAGCACTATTCTCTTGATCGGTTGGCTGAATACTCCAAATCCCCTACTTTGGGCCTTTAGCTCGACCCCACTTGCACTATTTACCCGACCACCATAGGTCTCGATCCTTGAAGTTCTCAACTCGAAATTTGGAGTTCGAATTTTTCCTTCGCTTGAATGTCAACTTCGCCTCGAGCTACGAACTCATTTCTCTAAAATACACTCCACCTAAATTTCACCCATCTCTATTTCTAGAATTCCCATGAGCTCGTATTTTCTCTTCACTTCTCATGTTGGTTCCATTTTATGTTTCTCTATCTAGGCTCGTGAGACCAAACTCTCACCGAGTCACCTTCATCTTGTACTAACATGGCCTAAGAGATATACTTCCATCACCCGAGTGATTCATTTCTCATGGGTTATTAGCTTCAAGCCCATACCTACATTCCTAGATTGACTCGACTATTTTTCAGCAAGATTTCTCCCCATGGTTTCTTACTTTGCATCATGAGCTCACTTTAACCATCGAGCTCTTTTCCATGCTCGAGTCCTTCATAGTCTATCATGTTATGTCCTTAATGCTTCACTAGATCCCATAATGAGCTGACACCTTTACATTTAAACATGATGCTTCCATGGTTGTTTGTGCTCTCAAGTTATATTCACCCTCAACATGCCTTGACAACCCAACTTGGTTCCATTACATTACTTTGATCTTAACTCGTGGACTCTCCATCTTCATGGTCACCATGCCACTCTTCCTCCCCGCCTTGTCATGGTAGGCTTCATTCTTGATGCCCTACTTCCATCACCGATATCATGCATCCGTTTCAAGTTGAATTGGGAGATTTGATTGCTAAGCTCCTTGCTTCGAGCCAACTTCTAATACCCCCAACTCGATCCAATCAGCCACTATGGTGTATGTTCCCTTTGCTCGGTCTGCTGAGTATTTCCCAAAGTTGCTGATCTTCATTTATCTTGAGATTTCCCTTAATCATGACACCGAGCCATCATCGTTTGTGAGCTTTGCCAAAACCTCCACCGAAACTACCCTAAACTTCTCAACTCGCAAAGAACGAGTTACATTCATTCTTGAGCTCAACTCATCCCGCAACCCCGGGCCATCCTTCCTTTGAAATGAGTTGACCCAACTCCTCTAGTCGTGGCATATTCAACTCGGTTATTTGAGTAGCTCATCGAGCTACTTGAAAACCGCCTATTGAATCGCTTCTCCAATGTGAACTCTAGCTTGTCGAGCATCTCGGCAAGCTCGTTTTGAGCTCGGTCATTTCCCCTAGGCCCAAATGCAAGTTTTGACCCCAACCTTATCCTTGGGGATTTTTCAAAATTTCTCACATTGGGGACCTAATCAGAGTAGATGCAAGTGGTTTTGAGGCCGGGATTATTTTCCCCATTTTTTGCTTGCTTTAAGGCCAGGTTTGGGCCCTGCTGGGGCCAACATTTCATAATTTTCCAATATGATCTCAAGGATCAAAACCTTAAGAGGAAAAATAACCTCAATGTCATTTTCACTTTTGAACTCACCGAATGTTCCTTGAGACCCTCGAAACTACTTGTAGCCATGTCTCACCCGTGGGGTCCGTCTAGTGCATGTGGTCCTCTTGGGTCCTCATTGGAAAATTTTGTCTAAGGGGAAAATTGATAACAACCTCATATTAAGTACATTCCCAATGTCCTTAGCTAGGACCCTTGACCGGTAAAATAACATCCTTAAACAAATCTCTCTATTCGCTTTACATAGCTAGCCCAATTTTTCCGGAACATTTTTAGGTAAACATTGCATGCAAGATATCCATCACTCGACTTATTTTCTATTAAGAAATTTGAGGATGAATCACATTGTTGACTTCGTAGCTAGATCGTGATGAATAATCAATCAATTATCCTTTTCTTTACCCAATAACTAAATTTATCAAGTTATTTTCTCAATCTTGTGTAAAACATATATCATCCACCCTTCAAATATAATCATTTCACACATTCGATGAATCCTTTACCATGGCCAAGAAGTTAGAACTTTGAGCCCTCAAATATGGTAAAGTTAAAATATGATCTAAAAATCTCAAACCTGACTCTTCTAAGAGTTTTTCCAATAATGACAAGTCTAAAGCTTGAATGAATGTAGTTATTTTGAAGACTACTTCTAAGATTCACTCAGACCATGAATGCTCCCAACCACCTCACAAGTACATACCCTTGGGGAGAATAATAGTGTTATCTTCGACAAGTTCATGTCTTCTCACATGATAAACTCCCTCATATCTAACTTGTTGATGAATCCGATCTGAAACTATCCTTGTTGATGTAAGAGGATCAACTCTAGGATATGTACAGGATGGAAACATCCATTTTTGGCTTGAAATGTTTTCAGAAGGTTATATAGGTCATTAGAAGCTACTTAAGGGTATAAGTTGGAATCGAGGATATTCAAAATTTAAAAATTACACTTTACCTACAAACCGTAAAACTTGAATGTGGAAGCCATTTTTGGCTTATTATTGTTGTTTTCATGAACTCTTTGAGCTTGTAACATTAGAGGGTGAAATGAGTTATAATAAGTTTTCGTAGGTCCTCTTTAGGGACTAGAAGTCATAATTTGAATGAGAAATAAAGAAATAGAGTCTTAAGTAAAGGAATCTAGTGTTAAACACGTGACTAAGAGGTATAGGAGCCTATTCAGCTAGATATTGATGAAGGGAGTATAAATGGAAAAAATGTAATTGTAACTCTCATTCTTATCTGGATAATGAATTAAGAGCAAGAGTTTCAAGAGGTGTCAAGGAGAAAAAACTAGTTTTGATGGTTTATTACATGATCACTATGTTTATTTCGGTGGATGAAGTCTCTAAATCTCATAGTGGATTCATGATTTCAAATTGAATGAAGTAGGATGTTAATCTTAGTATTTGAATACTAGTGTTTGGATTTTGGAGGATTATTATACATTATCAATTTGGTATTTATCCAAGCATCTATGTCTAATTCAAAGAACATGGTATGTTAATCTTGTGAAACTCATTATCCTCTTGTTTTGAAGAATTTTTAATCTTTAATGTTGTGTGTCTCTGTGAATAGTGTATGAATGGAAAGGAGGGTCTATGGATTGATTTTTGAAAACAAGGAACTTGTATTAATAAGACTATGATAGCATATAAGGGGATTTGGAACTTGTTGCAAGTTTTTAGTGGAAGATTGTTACACCCTCAAGCATACAAGGATAAAGGAACTTGAGATAGGTAAGGAACTACATGTAGTGCATGCATATTGAGAAGAAGAAGGTTTACTCAGAGATAGAAGGTGATTACCTTTGTAAAAAGAAAACTTGGTGTATGCCCAATTATTGTAGCATTCTAGAGTACTCTATGAAAGTGGTATAGAGAATCCCGATTTAACAGAGAGAAGGGAAAGCTTTCATTTAAAAGGTTGATGTAATTGTTTTGAGGGTTTATCTTGAGAGTTAGATTGGATCAAGGTCTCTGAGAACACCATCCATCATCCAAGTGAATAAGTGTATCTACAGGTAGGAGTTGTTGAGACATCGGAAGAAAGATGGATTTCAGGACTCTTTAAACCCTACTAGTCGAATATATCATTAACATTGATAATAAAGACATCCTTGAAAATTTTAGGGTTTTGAATTATGTTTTAAGAAAATTTACAACAAAAAGAGCCCTCTCTAAGTTGATTGTGTGTCACATTGAAGAACCAAATAGGGCACGAGATTAGAACCCTAAAACTAGAAAATATTTGAAAAAAATTTGGTAGAAACCATAAAAAGGTGGTGTAGAAAGTGCTCCAAGAGGAATTATTGAATTTCATTGGATATTATTCTAAATTTTTATGACAGTTGGCATAATGGCTAGGAGTTGCAGTGGGAAGGCTAATTAGAGGAGCTCCATTACAAAGGAAGTACTAGATGCACTTAGAGTTGGCCCTTGAATTTTTGAACACACTCAAACCCTCTAATGGGTACATGAAACACCATTTATTTTCTATTGAAGCTCCTTAGAAACCATTTTTTCTTGATAGCCTAAAGGAGAAGAGCTAATTGAGGGTTGTAAGGAAAATAATAACTAGTGGGATAAAAGAAGAAGGAAAAAGAACTAGAATATCAAATTGGGACCACATGTTGGGCATGAATAAATGATTCCAAGGTAGTGATTAGTTTTATGTATGAGTATTTCTAGGGCATTCCCTTACTATATGGAGCATTCATACCTTGTCTTAAGGGCATTTGAAGTGCAATATTGACTAGGAGGCTATTGTGAGTAATTGGATAGTTTGGAAAGCATTTATATGGTTGGTCTAACATTTTTGGGGGTGATGTGGTAGGGGATGAGTCCTAAGAACTTTTAAGAGTGACTTAAACCCAAGTTGGCTTGTAGGAGAAAGGAGACTTAGTGGAGAAACCAAAAGGAAGAGTATATCAGGAAAGTGCATAGTAACTTTAAATGATAGTCTTGAGTGATTTGTTCAGGCCTTAAGGTGTCTACAGGAAAAGGAGAACCTAGTAGGTGGTCAAAGGTAAAGATAATTCTATTTTGTACTTAAAATTTATGAAGTAAGAAATTGGTAAAGTTGGTGCCAAGTAAGAAAAAGAAGAGTTGAATGAGTTTAGTGGGGTTTGATGATGGAGCTAGCATGATTTAATGTATACATGTAGGGTGTAGATGAATAAAAGCTTGGGTAAGTCTATTTGTAGCTATAATTTTAGCAAGAATTAATAAAACAAATATAGCAATTTTAGCCTATATAACAATTTTTAGCTATTTTAGCTTCTTAAAGATCTTTGTTTTGCAAAACTTGAGAGTAAGTGATTGAGTTGGTTTTCCTAATATAGTTGGATGAAATGAAAATGCATGGAGTTCCTACATCATTAGTGGTATTAGATCTTGCAATATGAAATAAGGAGTTAAATGAAAGTATTTATTGAAGCTAAGAAGATTATCTATGAGTGTCGATGGAGAATATGTCACTTGAGAACAAGAAAAGCCAAGGTGAGATTTATGAATTGGCTAATGAGCATGGTTATGTGGTGCCCAAGTGGCTTAACAAGATGAATGAAGAGAAACTGAAAAGAAAGGCTAAGAGAACTAAAGAAGAAAGGTTGAAGGAAGATATGGGAGAAGGTAATGAGGAGTTATTGAAGGATATGTTGACCTTGATCAGTCATAAAAAGAAAGAAAGAGAGGAAAGAGAGAAGCAAAAAGAAGAGAGATGGAGAGGAAAAGAGAGAAGTGGATGGAAGAAGAAATAAGTGCACTTAAGAGAGATGTGGAACAAGTATCCATGTTGATGGAACAATGGATGGAATCCCAAAGCCAAGAAAGAGGGATTGTGATGACTAAAAGAGTCAAGTGGCCCATTAAGCTACTTATAGAGAAAAGAAAAAGGATGCAGCTGAGAAGGTGGATAAAAGAGGAAGAAATAAGGATAAGAAGAATGAGAAGAACAAAAATAGAATAAGTCAAGAGATTTATCCTGGAAGAGGATAAGGAAAATGAGGAAGAAGAAATTATAGAGATATTTTTGACATCTCTTAGAGAGAGTGAAGAGGAGAAAATTTTGAGTAAAGAAGAAGAAGAGATCATTCATGGAGCTACTGAAGGGGCTATATGGCCTCAATGTTTTCATTCTAACATTGCATCTTTATGTGTGAATGCAGGTAATCAAAATAAAGATATGAATTCCTTGGAAAGTGTCTTGAAGAAGGACCTAGAAGTCCCAAAGAACCAAGAAGAACCAAAATTTGAAGAGGAAGGTGAATATACAACAGAAGAAGAGTTGTTGTGGCAAAAAATCATCCAAAAACAAGAGATTTTAGACTTTTTTGAGAGTGATTAAGCCTTTAAGAGAGCGGAAGAATAATTTGAGAGGATATTACAAGCTAAAGAGGAAGACAAAATCTATGAAGCAACCAAGGAAACAAAAGTTGGAGAGAAACATCAAGCCTAAGAGGAGGATATGAAGATTGAAGAAGAGGATGAAGAAGAAAAATTCTATGGATAACCATACTTCCTTTATGAAGACACAGTACAAATGAGAACCAAAAATGCATAAGACTGAGTAAATGAAGAATGAGCAATTTTAAGGAAAAGAGAAGATCAAAGCAAGGATGAAGACACAAAGAAATTGGAAAAAGAAGAAGAAATAAAACAATGGAGTCACCCGGTGTCCTACATGATTTTAACGACATTGTCACCCCTAACTTAGACATGGTGATTCTACCCATTCAAATAGGCATCAAGTCCCTCCATGATTTCTTCTACATTGTAGAAGGTGAATTCTAATACAACATACTATTATGACATTCTTAGATTCGCGTTATATTTTATGTCCCTTCCACCTTACATCAATGCTTGAAATATGAAAATGAAGGTAAAACCTTTATGGTCCCCGCGGATCCTAATTCATTCAAAGCATGTCACATGACCTATCATCTAAATGACATATTGTTTCCATTGTAAAAGACCACTTCTTCAAATAAAGCCTCCACTCGCTCTCTCATCACACGCTTCTTAAATTCAAAACAATCAATCAGAGTTGATGATATTATGGAAGGTTTTTCACTAGAGGAGTATCAAATCCTCGCCCTCAATACACTTCCTACACCAAAACATATAGGAGACTCGATAAAGAGCCTCTTTTATGAGACCAAAATTGGAAATTTGATCTCTACTAGGCCTCCTTTCCTACTCGATGCAACTTCTCTATGGGGACATCGATCATTCCTCTTTTCACCTTATTAATCAACAACACACTTGTAGTCTTATATTTTACCAAACAGCCCAATGCGCACCGACACATCACTCATGAAGTCCTGAGCACTTACCCAAAGCACATAAGGGTATCGGTCCTTATTTTATGGAATATTTTTCAAAGAGTTAGCATGATAAACACATATATAAACCAGATCCATATCAACCATTAAAAATAAAGCATAAACATATCTAGATCACAACCATATGCAAGAATGAACTAAACAAGTATCAAGATTAGATCCACCATGCAAGATCTAGAAACAAATATGTTGATAACCAATATCCAACCACATAGATCCATCGTATTAATTCACTGTAAAACACAGAAGCTAAATACATACATAAAAGTGTCACCATAATTCATGTGCGCTCATCGCCAATAGCATAACACTAAAAAATATGGATCACTCAACCGTATAAATCAATACATTTATATAAGGATGGGGACTTTACCTTCACCACCTAAGCATCATAAAAATAGGTTGCATGCTAAGAATAGCCATGTGTCGTTACAAGATAAATACAAAAGCATGCAAGCTTGTTAATAATAGATTATCTAAAAATAAATACAGATCTAATCCTATTACTAACCAAAAATTGTGCATGATGTTCAATCTCCCACTTGTCCAAAATAGATTTTTCTTAGTCTCCAAGTCTTGATACCTTTGTGTGCTTAAGCACTCAATCTATCTTTATCCTCGTCTATGCAAAGTAGCTAAGTACTTGAACTTTGACTTCCCCAGGCATGCCCTTTTCCACTACATTTATGCGCATACCTACATGCCCCATGTCTCGTGCACCATAACCTTATGTGCCTTCGATATGTAGGTTGTAATTCATCAACCCAACATTACCCAACACTTACTTCATTACCACCCTCATCAATGGGCAATCATGCCTTATCTCTCCAATAATACATACTAAAGAATAAAATAACTTTATGTATAGAATGAATGAATGAATTTCACAAAGAATTTGGGCACCCTATTCCTCTCGATGGCAACAAAGAACTTGAGATATTAAATTTTTATTTTTTTCTCCAACTCATTCCAATCACCAAGTACTTTGTTTTGTCAAGGATATCTGTCGAGAATCCTTCCATTTCATTCATAGTCATGTTCTCATTTTCATTTTGTAATACTTGAAGGAAATTTTCTAAACTCGAGATCATCCCATCCATGTATCGTGATGTCATCTTCCCAATCTCTTTTATTCTATCTTTATGAGGTTCATGGGTTCTGCAAAGCACATCGCGCTTTTCGATAATAGTTTCAACCTCTCCATGCGCCCAAGTGTGTCATCATTCTTTGTTATAAAGACTGCATTCTCCTCCACTAGAGTCCTTGTTTTGCTTATCACCTCAAGATTTATGCACATATTCAGCACTAAATCTTCCTTTTTCATCTCTTCCTTCAAGGTCTGTAGTAAAGACTAATAACTTGTTATTATGTGCATTATTGTTTCTTTAGTTCTTTCTGCATATGCAACAACATCCTTCTGTTTAGTTATCCTTTGTAACTTCATCCATAACTATATGAACCAATGTGTGCAAGTAATGCATAGCAAATGGGAACCTTTCAGCCACTTTTTCTTCCAGATGTGGCATGGCCTTCAAAATTTCATCACCTATCTACTCTACCATAAAAGTGCCACACTCACCTTCACCTCCGTCATCTCTTTTTCTTCTATCACATGCTTAATCTCTACTTATTTATCTTTTTTATCTTCTAATAAATCCCGAATAGTTTCCACCTTATCAATTATTCTACATGCGGTCTCTACGATACCTTTGTCAATGCATTACTTACTTGCTCTCAAACATCTCGAGTTAACTTGACTATTACATGGCGGGAATATGGTGCTTTCTTCATCTGCCGAGAGACACATGACTCTTCACACACATAAAAATCAGGCTCATCCATGTAATTCTGCATACTCCATGATAACTTCTTACGTGTGTGTGTGGTTTCCATCTCGGGATCCAATGACTCCCAGCCGTAAAGCTCCTTGAGTTCCAAGGTACTTTAGAACCTAGCACGAATGATCTTTTTAGGATCGTTGATATAAATAGTTGTAGGAGTTTCATATTTTTCTTCATCCTTCTCCTTCCCTAAGCGCTTACCCTTTGGAACATGCACTCTAGCTCAAGCACCGGTTCTTCACTGGTATTTGTATTAGAAGGCACACTAGATGGTTCACCCTTTTTTGAATCATTAGCACTACCACCTACTTCCCGTTCTTCCAACCCCTTTGCATCATGTTGAGATTATTCATCCCGAGGTTTCTCTATATCCTCAGTGTTATCAGGAGTTTTTTACGCGTTTTCTTCAGATTTTTCACCCTCACTATCCTTAGTGGGGATGTACTTGCACCTTCTTTTCTTCTCTAATTTTGCCTTCATAAGAGAGTTTCTAGGTAACCTCCTTGGTGGTTGTGATGGCCCCTGCGCCCTCGTTACTTTTTCTCCTCAATAATATCCTTTATTATTGATCCTCGATGACCTCTTCTAAACCTATCCCTACAACACCTATTCCTACCCCTTCTTCTTCCTCACCTTCTTCTTTCCCTGGAGGAGTTGGCTCACACATTCACTTCTCTCCTATAGTTGGATACCTTCTTTTGCCATGTTCCAGGCCACCACTATCTTCTTTCAATTCCTCCTCTTCTTCTTCTTCATCATCAAGGGGAAAAGTAGACTCCTCATCTTGTAACATGCCCACAATATGTTTTCCTTGGGCAATTCAAGGAGCTTGAATCTGAGAGAAAATTAGTGGCAAATATTCATTAATTCATGAATATTCCGTTTTTGAAATTTGAAATTGGTGAATATTTAGGGTACAAGCTAGGACCAGTTCGCCAAAATTTTCTAGGTACAAGTTAATTATAGGGGTTAATTTTCCATTCCCACAAAATAGAAATTCACAAAATTCATCTGAATATAGTCCATCGATAGCATATTTTGATCTTTACTAACCGACAATATAGTATGTTGTCGGCGGTAGAGTATAAAAAATGCTATCGGCCGATAACATATAGTTATGATGTCGGTCGGTAGAATAAAATTGTTGTCAAATCACATGTTATCATTTTTATGCTACCGCCCAACAACATATTATATGATGTCAGCTAGTAGCTTAAAAATATTCTACCAACCGTAGCATATAAAAAATCTATCATCTAGTAGAATTTAATAGTGATTTCGTGATGTCTTGATATTCACCATTCGTACGAAAGCTAATTTTCCCAGATTTGCTAAATATTTTCTAAGGCTTTTTTGTAGGGACCCTTAAAATTTTCCCTAGCTTGAATTCATTCTCAATTTATTTTCCATTTTCCAACTTGGGCTTAAGGTATATGTATACCTTAGCCGCTCCATCCTTCCCAATTTCCAAGCTTATAGAATTGATATTAATATCATCTAAAATCAACTTCTCAATGTAAGCAGACTTACTTAGGTAGACATATGTCTTTCTGAGTGTATGATAGTCACAATCCACTTTGTTTGCATTAAAGATCAACCTACGCACATTGGAAAGCATGTGTACACATGCCTACAGTAACGCGTTGTGAAGGCATATGGGAGCTTGCACCAAGGGCTCCACTTTCCATCCTTCATGCCAAAACGCCCTATGTAAAAATGTTGGTAAACAAAAAATTGAGCCTATTTCTCCAATATCGAAGGAAGATCCTTGGGTATTCTCCATTCATATTCAAACACAATGTGCAGGGTGCTCATACCAAAGTTATTTCCTCTGCTTGTAGGGTCCACTCATGGATCCATCACATGTATACTTTGCAAATATGTCTGCAAGGGATCTCTTCTCTTCAAGGTATTGCCAAATATTATCTTTTGGCCCATCAGGTACTCCAATCTCTATAAACACAATGGACAAAAGGATAGCACCAAAACTTATCTTATCCCCTTAGTACACCTCTGCAATGATAGTCTCAACAATGAAGTTAGACAAGTTATAGACGAATCCTTCTATCATCTTCTTCGTAACATGTAACCACATTTTGTTCACTTATGACCAGCACTCTTGATTTTTAGCTTGGTGAGGAGGTGTGATGCTTCCTAAATAACAAGGTATTTCTATAACTTGTAAATATCCATTCCACGCCCTCCTTTGTAAGATAGCACTTTTCTCAGGTTGCTTTTACGCCATCCTTATTTGTAAGATCATCATGATCTCGGTGCCCAAGCTTCTTAACCCTGCCAATATCATAATAAGGGGCATGGTAAGTCTCATTCACCACCCAACAAAGTAAAATAAGTCCTCATGGACTCATCTCATCAGACACTGGTAAAGCTTCTTTGGCTTGCCAAAGTATGGGAGCTCATAGAGCTACAAACTCCCAAATTTGACAAAAACTTCTCCCATGCATCGTCATATATTGCTATGTCATTTTCTATTCATAGAGTTGTCTTTACCACTAATAACTTGTCCAATTCATCCTTATTATCCTTTGTCCTATGATTGTAGTCACTCACCTTACTTTTCCTAATGTGTGACTCCCAATCATAGCCCATGAACACACCTTCTGGGTAATGCATCTCTGAAAATAAATTTTTGGGCATATCTTCCACCTCCACTTCTACTTCCTTTTGCTTCCTACCCCTTGTAGTCACTCCAAGTGCTCACTTCGGTGCCATAGTGACTATAAAAGAGTGTTCTTACAATCAAATCAAGATCTGCAACTTAAACATGTGTGCCCTAGCTTGATTCGAACCCTAACTTGTTGATTTTATTTTGTCCACACCTTTGCTTCACTCAAACACTCTCTCTAATGGAGTGCCAACCAATCTCATGCACAAATCCATCTGGTTCAATCTCTCTTGCTGTCCTCTTTGCACTTTCTCACGTAACTCACTCTTCAACTTGCTCGAATGTTTTCACAATGCAAGGTGAGAATGATAATGTAAGCCCACCTTTTATAGATTTTGTAAATTCCTTCACATTTATTTCTCTCCACCTACCATCGTACTCAACATTAAATGGCGTTTCTTTCTTTTTCCATGCTGATTTTTCCACACCTTATTCATAACCTTCTAGTCCACCCACTACTTCTTAGCCACAAATTCCCTTATGTGCACCTTCATGCACCGTAGTGCCTATCCAATATTCCTCAAATGAAGTAATTTCCTTTATTACAACCTACCTCATGTTATACTATGCATCCATTCTTCTACACATGGTCTTTATTCATGAGTAATTTTTCTTTATCTACACCCTTACTTCAAGCACCTGCACAATATTTCTCAATGCATACCCATCTTCCAGAGAACGTTCAAGCTTGACCCATTTATCCTGTATATACTCCACCCCACACTAAAATTATGTGCAGTCCTTTGTGCATGAATTAAACATATAGTAATTAGCTTCTAGTGCACATGCACACTTATTACAACAAAACATAGCAATAATGAAAGGAAATACATATAATGGAAGTGAAATAATTGAAATCTAATCTAATGGAAATTTTTGTTATTACAAACACTAAGAATACTTATTTATAAGTACGGATTCACCTACTCCCATTGAAATAATAAGGCAATCGTGTCTCAAACCAAAGACCTATAATTAGGAAGCACTTGAATCAAGTATGTAATTCATAACATATGGTCCTAACCAATGTACTTGGAACTGCGTCCATGGGGAAAAAAATTTGAATCATACAAAAGTACCATCTATCCAACTTTAAGGCTTGCTTATTCTTAATATGTCGATCATGAGATGCCTTCTATCCGGCCTTTTTGTCTTTTGGCTCTAACGAGTAATAGCGTACCTCTCATTCGACTACATCAATTTGTCTATGTGCTCTTCAAGTTCTTGTTCATCATCTATTTCACCTGTGTGTGAAATATGTTAGGAAGGTAATATTAATTCCATGGGTAGAACAACCTTTGTTCCAACACCACCTAAAAATGTGTAGCTTTATTCAACCTCTTGTAGGTTGTCCTATATGCCCAAAGTACATAGTAGAGACTTTATTATCCCAATCCTTCCTTCCAACATCACAAATCTTAGTCAATGTATGCCCTAATATATTGTTGAAAGCCTCAGCAATTCCATTAGCCTATGGGTGATAGGGTGTTGTCTTATGGTGTGCCACCATAAATTCTGCCGATAATATCTTGGCCAGTCGTAGTAAGGAAATGAGTTCCTCTATCACTTTTCAAACTCAGTGGACATCCATACCTATTGATTATATTCTCCAATAATAACCTTGTTGTCATAGCTACCATACAATCCTTTGTAGGCGTTGCTTCTACCCATCTTGTAAGATCATCTATACAAGTTATAATATGGCGTGATCCAGATCTGCACACAAGTGGGAAAATAGGACCCACAAAATCAATTTCCCACTTTTCAAAAGGTTTTACACTAGCAATAGGCCTTAAAGTCATTTCATCTCTATGCTCAAGCTTTCCAAGGCGTTGACAATGGTCACAAGCCTTACAATATTCTATACAATCCTTATAAATCGTTTCCCACCAAAGGCCTACCAATAAAATCTTGTGCATGGTAGCATTTCTTGCATAATGTCCACCTGTAAATCCCACCATGAGCTTCCTCCATAATGGTAGTACGCTCATTCTCTAGTACACACCGAGTGAAAAACCTCATCCAGCCTAACTTGTATAAATCTACACTAATTAACATGTAAGGTGCGGCACGTATAGTAAGATGTTTATTTTCCAAATCTTTCATCCCTTCAGGAACCACACATGTATGTAAAAATACAACAATATCCTCTAAGGCATAGGGGCGCATGGTTCAAACTAAAAATTATACATCCAACATTGAATCCTCAATGTTTTGTACGCCTCACCAAAATTAATCCTTGACAAATGATCGGGTACTAAGTTACTCATACCCGGTTTCACCACAACTATAAAATCAAATTCCTAGAAAACCAGAATCTAACGACATATGTTCCCTAAAAAAAGGCTTGTTCACTTCGTACTTAAGTTCCATGTGATATGTATAGAAAATAAAAGGATTTCCTAGAAAGTATTTTCGAAACTTATACAGCATCTAAATAAGGGATAACGCTTCACGTTCCATAGTTGTATAATTTTTTCTAGTCAGGGGTCAATTTCCTACTTGCAAAGAAAATAGTATGATCAAAAATACCTTCTCTAGGTTGGGCTAATACTACACCAATGGCCATGCCAAAGGCATCCACGTGTACATGGAATGGTTGTTACATAAAGGTAAGTGCAGAATAGGCGTAGAATTAATCCTTTCCTTCAATGTCTCAAACGCACATAGTTAGGCTTCACCCATTATGGAAATTTCCTTACTCTTTAATAATTCCTTGAATGGTGCATAAATTCTATCATAACCTTCGATTAAATTCTATAATAACTTGTGTACTCCAAGAATCTGCAGATCTCACTCGGTTAGTAGGTTCTTCTAAGCCCAAAACAATAGAACCTTAACAGGATCTACCAACAAGCCTTCTTTACAGATAATATGTCCCAACAGAGTCCAAAAGGGTGTAGCAAAAATGCACATCTTAATGTTTAAGGAGATGCTCATGTGATGAAATTACTAGTATAATTCAGATTATGAGCAATAATAGAACACCAAATAACACAATATTTCATAATAATGATCTCAATATGCAATTACAATATTTCGCCACTTCGAGGGGGCAACCTCAAAACCATATAATAAGACTCAAATGCTCAAATGATAATGAACTACTACCTACAATCCCATATATATACTATTCATATGTTATGGCCATCACCCAAGCTGACCTATTAAGCATGAGAAAGTATAAATGATATAAAAAAAGGATATGGTAAGCCACAAATCGGCTACTCATATCCTAATACAAGCAATAGGTTAAGGGTGTAGCATGCCCTTCCCCTTCAAACCAATGTTTTCCTCAACGTTGAATAATCCTAGATGTTGCTGTAGAAAACCTTCATCCTCCCAAGTTGCATCTTCTATGCTCAGATTCTTCCACTTGATCAGATATTCCTTAATGTCTCTGGTTCTCAGCCTCTTAGTATGTGTTTACAGAATCTTCTCTGGCTCCAAAATGATTCTTCCTTCCTCATCAAGTTTTGGTAACTCTGTCTGGGCTTCAAATTTCTATCCAATAACCTTCTTCAGGCATGAAACATGGAATATTGGGTGTATGTGTGAAGATGGAGGAAACTCTAGTTTATAAGCAACACTGCCAATTTTCTGTAGAACCTAATAAGGGCCATAGTATTTAGGAGCAAGTTTTTTGTCCTTTTTCTATTGCTTTAGAGACATCTATTTGTAAGGCTAGAGACGTACAAAAACCTAGTCACCAATTTCAAAATGTCTTTCACTACGATGTTGATTTTCTTGTTGTTTCATCCTGTTTTGTGCTAATGCTAAATTCTCCTTCAAACTAGCCAAAACTTTGTTGTTGATGTTGAATGTGTTCCTCAACATCTCTCGACCTTAGTTTGCACCCGAAGGAGGAAGTGATAGAAGGTGGATGGTAACCATATAATGCTAAAAATGGGGTCATTTGAGAAGAGGTATGAAAAGATGTGTTATACCACCATTCTGCAAGTGGTAGCCATTTAATCCATCTTTCCTACTTATCTGATACAAAACAACGTAGATACCCCTCTAAGAATTTGTTGACCACTTCCGTTTTCCCATTAGTTTGAGGATGATAAGATGAACTGTGAGCTAGCCCGAGTACTCAAAAATGAAAATAATTCCATCCAAAAATTACTTGTGAAAATAGGATTACGATCACTTACAATTATCTTTAGGGTTCCATGTAGCCTTTGAACTGTCTCCAAAAACATAGTTGTGACTGTACTAGCTATAAATGGATGTGATAGGGCACAAAAATGGGCATATTTTGTGAGCCTATCCACAATCATGAAAATAACATTCTTACCCTCTGAACAAGGCAATCCGGTGATGAAATCCATGGAGACCTCCTCCCATCTCTGGCTAGGAATTGGTAAGGTTTGCAACAAACCTGGTGTCTTAATTTTTCCCCTTTGTTCTGTTGGCACACCAAACACTCGATACAAAATTTTACATCCCCCTTGATTCCTTCCCAAATAATTCACTTTTTATTCTATGATATGTCTTCAAAACCACAGAGTGTCCTCTAACAGGTGAGGCATGTAGCTCTGCAAGAATCTTATGCTTCAACTCAAAATCTTTACTTAATTATAACCTATCCTTGTACCATAGGTTTCCACTCAAATTTTTAGATGTCATAGATCCTTACTTGATATTATGTATTAGAGATTGTGTATCCTTTTCTTGATCCCATTCCAATCTTGCTTCATCCACCCAATCGGCCATCAACATGGACATTCCACATAGTAAGGCATCTGCGGATGTATCCCTTTTGGACAACACATCAATTACTTCATTTTCTTTACCCTTTTTGTATATGATTTCAAAATCATAACCCAACATTTTTGTTACCCACTTTTGTTGTTCCTTAGATGATAACCTTTTCTCCAAAAATATTTGAGACTATCATGATTAGTTTTTACCTTGAAGTGTCTACCCATGAGATAGGGCCTCCATTACTTGACCGCATGAAGAATAACCATCATTTCTTTCTCATAGCTCGGTTTTAACAGATATTTTCCTTTGAATTGGTGACTCTCAAATGCAATTGGTCTTCCTTATTGCATTAGAACTACTCCCAATCTTGATCCTGAAGCATCACATTCAACAATGAAGGTTTTTGAGAAGTTGGGAGTAGCTAAAATTGGGGTGCTACACAAGGCTTCCTTTAGTTGCTCAAAGGATTTAGTGGCTAAGTCTTTCCAATGGAAGGTATCCTTATTTAGCAATGCGGTGAGTGTGGTTGTTATTCTACCATATCCCCACACAAATTTTTGTAGTACCCTATTAGTCCTAGGAACCCATGAAGATTTTTTAGAGTTTTGGGCCTTGGCCATCCAACCATAGCTTTGATCTTCTGAGGATCAACTTTGATGCCTTCATGGGATACAATGTGACCCAAGTAATCTACCTCTTGTATACCAAAAGAACATTTAGATGGATTTCCATAGAGAGTATGTTTCTCCAAAACTTCCAACACTTTATTTACATGTTGTAAGTGTTCTTCCCATGTCTTACTGTAAATCAATATGTCATCAAAGAAAACTAATACAAATTTCCTTTAAAATGGCCTAAAAACAGTGTTCATCAAGCTTTGAAAGGTTGAAGGCACATTTGTAAGACTAAAAGGCATTACCAAAAACTCATAATGGCCCTTATGAGTCCTAAAATCGTTTTATGAACATCTTCCTCTTTTATTCTAATTTGATTGTACCCAAATGAAGATCTAATTTTGTGAAATAAATATCACCATGCAATTCATCAAGTAAATCATTAATTACTTTGGAATAGGAAACTTATCTTTGATGGTGTACTTGTTGAGTTCTCGATAATCTGGAAAATCCTCCATGTTTCATCCTTCTTACGTACTTATGACCACTTTGGTGAAGAATATGCACTCTGGCTAGGCCTAATGATACGTGCCTTCAACATTTCTGAACCATTTTCTCAACCTCACTTTTCGGAAATATGGGTATCTCGTATGGTCGATGTTAGGTGTTTGGCTCCCTAAAATCAACTGAATGACATGATCATGATCCCTAACTGGTGGTAGTCCCTTTGGAATTACATCAAAAACAGATGAGTGAGCATCAACAATCTTCTAAATATCATGTGGCATTGAAGACTTTGTATTTTGTACTTCTATGGAAAATAACTTTTCTATAAATCCATCTACTCATTTTCTAAGAACCTTCTGCATCTAATGAGAGCTAATAATCTATGGAGACTTAGCTACCATCCCATTCAATTGTATTTTCCTTCCATCTGAATGAAATCGCATGAACAATTCTTGGAAATTCATCTCTATAGTACCTAAGGTTGTGAGCCATTGGACACCCAAAACAATATCTACCCATCCCATAGAAATAGAAAACATAGGTGAGTCCAACATGTAGTCTCCCATGGAAAGCTTGATACTATGACACTTTCTGTGCGCACTTGATTATCCCACCATCCATAATCATAACTTGCATTTACGGAGCTGGGTAGATAAAACAATTGAGGTAGGCGGCTAAGTTACTATTTATGAAGTTATGAGTACTCCTCGAGTCAATCAACATTGTCACCTTCTATTTTTTAAGATAGCCAATAACCTTGAGTGTTTGAGAGTACTAATACTTAACAATGCATGCGAAATTGAAGGTTGGTGATCCTCTACTTCCTCTTCTACTAGTTCCTCAGCCTCTCCTATAATTTCAGCATCCTCATCATCCTCATTACCTCCGTCAATATAGAACAAGTTCTTCTTAGCACATTTGTGTCCCGGTCCATATTTGCTATCACAGTTAAAACATAATCATTTTTCTCTCTTTTCTTCCATTTGTTAAGGAGTCGTCTAATTGGCCTAGAAAATGAAGGGGAAGAGATACTATGGTCTTTGGTGTTAAAAAATGTGGTCTCCTACTACAAAGAACTTTTCCTCTACTTGACGTGCCATGATAATAGAATCATAAAGCTTGAGTGGATTAAACATACGTACTTCATGCTCAATGTAGTCGTTAAGACCCCAAGAAATAGGTCATTCGATTCTCTTCTGTATATTCTCCACCCTTAAGGATAGGTTCTAGAATTGATGCACATAATCTTTTTCTAATCATATGTTTGTCGTGACTTTGCTAATTGACTAAGTAGTTCTCTCGAAACACCGGAACTATACTGCAATTACAACTCCTCGGTAAAAATTTTCCAAGTGACATCGAGACCATTCTTCTACCTTTGAGCACATAAGCATCGATACCAAACGAATTGGTCCAGTTCAAGATATAGAGATGCCAATTTCACCTTTTGTCCCGATGGTGTTTGATGTAGCTCAAAGAAGTTATCCATTTGATTTATCTAATACGGGGATCTTTACCATCAAATTTATGCATATCCAATTTTGGCATCATGTTAATGGTTGCGAATAAGCTCGATTCTCCGATTGGGCTGAAAAGTGATCCAACATGGTTATTTTTCCATGATTTTGAACTAAAGATTCTCCTTGGTTGATATGGGATGGATTTGAGCCATATTGTTTACCCTTTACATGTTGCATGATATCATACAACCATGATTGATTTGGGCTATGTATCCTTTAGAGGACATCTTAGATTGTATATTTCACAGACTCATACTCAAGTTGGCTTACCTTATGATCAACTGAAGTAAACCATAGTCTTTGAGGAATCAGTATTTACCCCCTTCGAATCCACCTCTTCAATCATTATCCCATCTTTATCTGGGGTTTTACCCGAGTAACCAAATTTTTTTGCTCTTGTGGAAGGCCCTACCATGATATCAAACCTTAGGGTTTAGGGTTTTGATACAAATTTGGCCAAACAAGAAAACACAAAGAGAAGATACTAATACTATTTTTTTCAGAGATTTCCAAAAATGTAAAGAACTTGCAAAAATTCCACAATTTGCACCCTAGTGATCGATTTCATGAAGTACCCTAAATTTGTAATAACTTGTGAAAAATAAATCAAAAAAGTCTGAAATTTTCAAGGAACCTTATTTGAAATTTTTCACAACTCTGGTAAAAATATCTCCCACCAATTCCCTCTGGTTCGAAATATATTGTGGAAACAAAAACTTAGGTTTTTACCCTAATTTTGGCCCAGATCGCAGCTTTGATACCACTTGTAATGAAATTACTAGTATAATTCAGATTGTGAGCATCAATAGAACACCAAATAACACAATATTTCATAATAATTATCTCAATATGCAATTACGATAGCTTCGCCACTTTGAGGGGGAAACCTCCAAACCATATAATAAGACTCAAATGCTCAAATGATAATGAACTACTACCTACAATCCCATATATATACTATTCATATGTTATGGCCATCACCCATGCCGACCTATTAAGCATGAGAAAGTTTAAATGATATAATAAAATGATATGGTAAGCCACAAGTCACTAATCATATCCTAATACCAAAGAATAGGTTAAGGGCGTAGTACTCAACTATCAAGCCTCTCAAACATAAGTCTTAAATTATCACAATGATATTTTACTAGCCCATAAAATATCCAATCATCCAAGTAAACCTACAAAAACTTATGAATAAAGTCTTAGAATGCTTGCACAACATTGCGTGAAAATAACACCAGCAACCGCATTATTCAATCCAAAGGGCATAACTTTGTATGCAAAACTTCCCCACTCTGTGGTGAAAGTTGTCTTTTCCTAATCTTCTTTTGCAATCTTCACCTGATGATATCCAAAAAAACCATCAATGAAGGATTACATCTCACACCCTATAATACCTTCCAAGATTTCCTCACTAAATGGTGTGGGAAAGGGATCTATTACACATACAACATTCAATTCCCTATAATCCACATAGATCCTTATCCTTCCATCTTTCTTTATGCTTATCACCATAGGGCTGACCCACTCTAACTCCTCAATGGGCTCAATGATTCCAGATTTCAACATTTTATCAATCTCTTCCTTTACCTTGACGCATAGATTAGGATTCATCATATAAGGCCTCTTCCTAACCGGGCATGTACCTTCCTTTAACTTGATCCTCATCTCACCCAAAGAGTGATGTACCCCTTTCAACTCATGATATCCTCTAGGAAATAAGTCTTGGAAGTATCATTGTACCTCAATTATTTTTACAACCTCTAAGTCAGACCAATAATCACCAATGATGGCATCCTTCGGTGCATCCATCAGTCCCAATATTGACCTTCTTTATTTTCATAGGCTCATGATACACGTGTGGTTTCTCATCAAAGCAACATCTAAGACCTCGCATGTACCCACAATATGATCAACATCCAGATTCTCCACTTCCTCATCATCAATCATGTAAAACATTTTTCCTTTTTCAATTTCTAGGAAGGCATGATTAAGTTTTTCTTTGTTTGTCACTTCTTCAAAGCGTGCCTCCAGATATGATGCACCTAATAATTTCTGAATAAGCTCCTCGGCCTTTACACTATCTCCCATAGTCAAGTGCTTCATAACCTATGTAATGCCTCATTCACTAGAGGTTTAGTAGAAAAATATTCAAAGGTATAAATCATACTTGCAGTCAATTCTTGCCAATTCCTTGTTTCTCTATTCAACTCTGCATAAACATACCATGCGCATGTAACCACACAGTTGAAGTAGAACTTGTGCACCCATAGTGAAGGTGGTAAGGCCTCCTGCCCCTCTATCCAAAGTCTCTTATACTTCGAACATGATGCGAATCAATCCTTCCCATGAAATTCACATGTCTTGGTAGGCACATTACTCCTAAGAAACGTAGTGCGGGAATGTGATTCTCGGTCCTTCTTTCTAAACTACCATCTCTCGTGTACCATCCACCGGTGCGTTTTTGTTCCGCATAAGGTATATACCAGAATATTTCTTATTTCCACTTGATCTACCCACAATGCTTCCATACAATGCAAAAATTCTTCAAGATTTCCTTCCTAGTGTACATTGGTACTTGGTTGTTACCTAAGCACCTAACACAATTTTCCCTACTTACATGAGTAATTGACTTTCATCTCATGCCCAACCATTTCATAAGTACCATGCACCCAATTTTCACAAGAAACACTTGTTGTATCACTCATAGATTGTGTATCATCCCATTAAATAATTCTTTCCTTTCTGTCTCAAGCACTTCAAGATCCCTAATGGTGTGCACATAAATTTTGTTCAAATCCTCTTCACTCAAAGGTTCTACGTATGGTACATCTCTTATATCTCACAATGATGATCACGCAATCTTCCTTATTCTAAAATTGATATACCCTATATTAAATCACGGATCAACATTGTTTACATAACACCAAGGGCACCCAAGTAAATGAAACTATCTTTCTGTAGCGCCAAGACTTCAAAGTCCCTAGTAAACTTCATCCCTTGTATAGTAATAGTGAAATCCTTCAAAACTCCAATGGGCATGGCTTTAGTTCTATTCACCATATACAACACATTTGAAGATGGATGTAATGGTGGCCTCCCCATCTGATTCCATGCATCCAAGGTAAGAACATTCACTTCTGCACCTATATCAATCAAAATTTTACTCAGCACCCATCCATCAACAACTACATTGAACATGATCTCTTTGTCACAATCAAGACTGTGAGGAGGTAAACTTACATGTAATATTTGTCTTTTGTGCTCAACTCTAGCACGTGGCACCTTCCAACTTATCGATTCTCTTAACAAAGGAGTTATGTTTTCCTGGTGAAGCATCTTAAAAACCTCCTTTAAGTCATCAATGTCTTTCTAACTAATCTAAGCTCCTTTGGCTGCTCCATCTTCTCATGGACTCAATATTTCAAGCATTGTATATCTCCCTACAAGTTTATAATAACCTCCATAGTCTCTTGATAGACTTCCTTTTGATGGGAAGGATTTGGATACTTTGCATGCAATACTTCCTATTTTGTGATAACATGCTTCGCCGGGTTCTCATGCATGCATAGATCCTTAGCACGTGTAGTCACCAATACCAAGATTATCTCAGTGTCAAGTGCTAACTTTGGCATTCACTGATCTTCCACAGTGCATTATACTCTAACCATTCCCACACCCTTATCCTACTTGTGTTGTTTTCACATGTGCTCATATAACTCTGGGCATGCTTCGTAATTATGTCTCTTTCCACACTAAGAGAAAATAATATTATGAGGGCATTCACACTTATAATGATCAAGGGATCCGCATGTATAACAGGTTCCACATGGAAAATCACCTCTTCTACCACCATGACCTCGGCCTCTAAATCATCCATGAAAACCTCTATCACATCCATCGAGTGCTCTTCATTATGATTATAATTATGATGTTTACCTTGTTCCTTCAAAGTTTTTACAACATTGTCCGCGTACACCAGCTTGAAATAACATCATGAATATGATCAATCAATCTATAATTCTCTATATCATGAGTGGTAGACTTACAAATCTTACAATAACATGACATGTTCTTCCTTATCACACGTTGCAACAGGGGGAACCTACTTGAATCATGATCCAAATGATAGATCTCACAATCTAGCAACATGGCATGAACCGATTTATGAGGGAAATTTTCCTTAGTATATCCTTCCACATTATAATCCATACACCAAATACCATTGCGCGTCTCATGGGCTGAATTAGCTGATAATTTTTCTAACTATTTTTTCCATAGATGCAATATGAGCTTCCAAAAAGGGCTAAATCTAGTGTCTACACTCTCAACTACCTCAACGCCCATAGCTACCTCAAGTTCCTCGGTGGATCTATAAAATTCTTGTGTGAGAGCACCTTCTTAAAGGTGTGATCGGACCTCCAATGAACCATTGAGCATGTTGACTAGGTGATAATCATAGGACAACTTTGACCAAAAAATTAAAGTGTGCATCATACCAGGGTTCATTTTAAGAGACCTCTTGGAAATCGGAGGTGGAGAATACCTAGCGAATATCCCCGGAACTGGTTTCATGGGAAGGTGAATTTTTTGGGGGTTGTATGAAAAAATTTCACCTGATTGTCAAGTGTCTCTTGTACAGATAGGCTGCAGACACGTGACGGGAGATTTTGCTTATCACGCGTCAAAAAAAATGTAGTGACATGCGTCATTAGACCTCGGTGATGTGCATCAAAACCGTGTTGACACGCGTCCATCGGGAATCAATGACGCTTTCTCGTCCGAGGGTGCTATCTCGACAAGATCTCATTGACGCGCGTGGCCCTTTCCAATGACGCGCTGGCCAACATGGTTGTTGACTTCACGTCGCTTGAGGTCTAATGACATGCCACTACATTTTTTGACGTGTGATAACAAAATCTCCCCACCACCTACGACCTCCGACTCTACTTTCTCATCAAAAAATCTCTCGTGTCGCGCATCAAAAAACTCTTTCTCGTGCGTCATGTTATGCGCGTCAATATCTGTTTCTTGTCCTTGTCACACGCCAACAACTCAAGTTCACGCACGTCAACAAATCTCGGTGACACGCGCTGGCCGCACCTCGGTGGCGCATGTCAATAGACCTCGTGGCGACACGCGTCATTACGGGTTGTTGACGCACGTCCATGAGGTCTGCAATGACGCGTCAATGCATTTTTGGACGCTAGCGACAACAAATATCCTGTCCACGCGTGCAGTCAGAGAGCCTCTACCTGTTCTTGCTCATCAAAAAAATCTCCATGTCACTCGTTAACAAACTCTTTGTTATGCGTCTACTATGTGTCAAAATATGGAGTATCTCCTTATCTAAAAACCCTCCTTGTCGCTACGTCCAATAACTTGCCCCCTTGTCGCGGGTCCATAATATAGGATATATCATATTGTTGAAAAATGTGAAGTAGAAGTGTTCTACCCTAAGCGAATAATCTAGGTTTATATAGGGATATTTTTCAAGGGTAGGAAAAGCTTCCCCCTAAAAAAATTAAAGTGTAATTTTTAAAGCGAACAAAGTCACCGACCAAGCATCTTCACCTGTTCAAAATTTTCAAAAATGGAATATTCGCCATATTACGAATATTCGCCACTAAAATTATCCTAAATCATGCATCATACTCCCGTACACTCTCAGCCTATGTCATTCTTAATGTCCTTCAATGCACTAATGTTATTTTGTTCAAACTCATGTATATGAAACTCTATTAAGAAAGCATCACGCAGTGTGGTATAGTCTACATAATTCTAGTTTAGATCATACTTCCTATACCAACTATGTGCGCACCCTTGCAAAGTAGTAGCAAATTGACTTGCCTTACACTTAGGAGTTGTAATCCCCTTAGCATGTCATAGTATCTCACACATATGCACGTGCTCAACTACATCTTCAATTCCTATGTATTCTAGTAGGTGAAGAGACATCTCGTAATAAACTTGTTGGGGTTGGTAGTGCAGTCGTGCACACCTGATCTAGAACCTATACTACCTCTTATATTACCTCCACCTCTAAAACCACCAGATCCACTAGATCCTGAACCACCTGATCCTCATGACCCTCCTCCCATAACAGAGGCACAAGACCCGAGAGTATGTGTTTCCTTGTGTTCCAATAGTTATACTAAATTGAATTCCCACTATTTGTGAAGTTGTGCTACTCCCAGATGTGTTACGAATATTTTTTACGCCCATGTTCTGTGTCGATGACGTGCCGAAAATATACCTCCAACTAGTCCCCCAAATAACAAATATGACGTCTCGCACCACCATAGATGAATGTGATATCTAATTAAATCTTGAATTTAATAGAAAATGAAATCTATTTGTCATTACTCTACCACCCACACTAGCTTTCTTAGCAATGATTGTCTTAGAAATAGAAACCCAAATGCAAGGGCTAGGTCACGGAGGGACCAGATGTGCACCTACAAGTCCTTGTAGTTTTAGTCAATGCGTTGTAATGTAATTACTTGTATGAATCTGATTATTAGCAGCAATATAACACCAATGAACACAATATTTCGTATAAATGATCTCAATGCAAGTAGAATAGCTTAGCCACTTCGAGGGGCAACCTCCAAACCAGAAAATAAGACTCAAATGTTGAATATGATCATCAACTGCTACCTACTAACCCCTATATATATTATTCCTATGTTATGGCCAACACCAAGGCCGACCCACTAATGAAAATACAACATATATGAAAGAGATACATAATGATAAGAAGTTATGATAGCCACAAGTCGGCTATATACATCCAATATAAGATATGTGATTAAGGGCGTAGTATGCCCCTCCTTTCAAAGCAACATTGTCCCCAATGTTAAGAAGATTTGGATGCTACATCGTAGGAAATTTGCATCCTCCCAAGTTGTGTCTTCATTGTCTAGATTTTTCTACTTGATCAAACACTCAGATGACCCTTGTCCTCAATCACTTAGGTGTGTCTAAAGGATGCATTCTGTTCCAGGATGATTTTTCCCTCTTCATCAAGATTAGGTAACACTTTTTGGGTTGATATTGTATGTCCAATTAACTTCTTTAGGAAAGATATATGGAATACTAGATGAATTCAAGTAGCCGAGGATGTTCCAATTTGTATGCTACATTGCCAATCTTCTCAGAATATGTGATAAGGACCATAATCCTTAGATGAAAGCTTGTTATCCTTTTTCTCGTTATTTTAAGGACAAATTGCTTATATGGTTTTAAATGCATAAAAACCCAATCATTGACTTCAAAATGTCTTTCACTGCGATGTTGTTCTTCCTCTCGCTTCATGCGGTTTTTTTGACATGGCCAAATTCTCCCTAAGACTAGAAATCACCTCTTGTTGGTGTTGAATGTGTTCTTCAACTACTCGAACCTTTATCCTGGACTCTCAAAGATGAAGTGATAGATGGTGGATGGTACCCATATAATTCCAAGAAAGGAGACGTTTTAGATGAAGTATGAAAGGAAGTGTTATACCACCATTCTGCAAGTGGTAACCATTGGACCCATCTCAATTGCTTATCTAATGTAAAACAAAAATATATCCCTCCAAGCACTTGTTTACCACATTTGTTTGCCCATCGAGACGAGGGATGATAAGAGGAACTACGAGCTAGTTGTGTGCCCAAGCATGAGAAAAAGTCAGTCCAAAATTGCTAGTAAAGATAGGGTCTCTATAATCTTTGGTGTCCCATGTAGCTTTTGAATTGTATCCCTGAAGGCCGTTGCTACTATACTCGCAACAAATGGATGTGATAAGGCATAAAAATGGGCATATTTGGTGATTCTATCCACAACCAACATCATTACATTTTTACCTTCTAATTTAGGCAATCCTTTGATGAAGTCCATGGACACCTCTTCCCACCTCTGGCTAGGAATAGATAGAGGTTGTAAAAGACATGGGGACTTAATTGTTTCGCCATTATTTTGCTGAAAAATCATGCATTCTCGCCACAAACTTTTAGACATCTCCTTTTAGCCCTTCCCGTTAAAAAATCATGCTTGATTCAATGATAAGTCTTTACTGGCTTTAATGATCCCCTACTAGAGAAGCATGGAGCTCATATAGAACCCTATTTTTAAGGATTGAATTCTTACATAGATATAATCTATCTTTATACCATAAAACATCTCCTTTCCATAAAAAAATTTCTGACACACTTGGATCTTGTTGGAGATTCTAAATGATATTTTGTGTACTCTGGGTCATTTTTCCATTCAGACCTTGCATCCTCTATCCAATCCTCATGTAATACAAATATGGCACACAACAATGCCTCGTGCATTCATCCTTCCAAGATAAAGCATCAACAACTACATTCTCTTTCCCTTTCTTGTATATTATCTCAAAATCATACCCCAACATTTTTGAGACCCATTTATGTTGTTCTTCGATGATAAACATTGCTCTAAGAAGTATTTCAAACTATCATGATCTGTCTTTACTTTTAAATGTCGTGCCATTAGATATGGTCTCCATTACTTCACTACATGAAGTATTGCTAACATTTATTTTTCATAAAAATTGGTTTAGTGATATTCTTACCTTTGAATTGGCAGCTCTCGAAGGCAATGAGTTTCCTTCTTGCATGAGTACTACCCCATACCTTACCCTAAAGCATCATATTCAACAATGAATTTTTTGAAAAATCAGGGTGGTTAGAATCGAGTGGTGCACATGGCCTCCTTTAACTTTTCAAAGGCCATAGTAGCTTACTCGCTCCAATGGAAAGAGTCCTTCAATAAAGTTGTGAGTGGTGCTATGATTCTTCCATAATTCCTTACAAATCTACGATAATAACTGTAAAGCCCCAAAAATCCTCATAGATTTTTTTAGCGTTTTGGGAACCTTCCATTCAAGCATGGATTTTATCTTGTTAGGATCCACTTTAACACCTTCGTAAGAGATAATATGACCCATACATATAACCTCCTTGACACCAAAAGAACACTTAGAAGGCTTTGCATAAAGTTGATGTTGTTCAAGAGTTTCCAACACCTTATTTACATGATGCAGTGTTCCTCCCATGTTTTACTATAGATTAATATATCATCAAAGAACACTAAAATAAACTTTCAAATAAATGGCTTAAAGATGGAATTCACTTTGAAATGTAGAGGGTGTATTTGTTAGTCCAAAAGGCATTACCAAGAACTCATAGTGTCCTTCATGTGTCCTGAAGACTGTTTTATGAATATCTTCATCCCTAATTCTAATCTGATGATATCCAAAACAAAGATCAAGTTTTGTAAAGTAAACATGCACCATGTAACTCATCTATCAAAGCATCAATTACATGAATAGGAAACTTATCTTTAACTATGTACTTATTGAGTTCCCTATAATGCTGACACATGCGCCAATTGTCATCTTTTTCTCGTACCATCACTACGGGAGAAAAGTAATCACTTTGACTATGACGAATAAGACCTGCTTCAAACATCTCTTGAATTATCTTCTCAATCTCACTCTTTTGCATATAGGGGTACCCATAAGGTATGAAGTTGGGTGGTTGAATCCTCAGTACTAGTTGGATGGCATGGTCATGGTCTCTTTTCGAGGCATACCCTTGGGCATTTCTCCAAACACCACCGAGTGCTCATTTATAACTACTTGCATATGTGTGGGTATAAATGTATTGGAATGATGTGCTCACAATGAAAATTACTATGCCATAAACCCTTCTACACCCTTTCCAAGCAATTTTTGCATCTAATGAGAACTTACCATCTGTGGGGACTTTGCTCTTAGTCCTTTTAGTTTAAAAGTCCTCCCTTCCATCCGAAATTACATGAATAACTCTTGAAATTCATTTTAATTGTTCCCAAGGTGGTAAGCCACTAAACTCCTAACACAATGTCTTGCTCCTCCCATGGAAATAGCATACATATTGCTAGTTATCAAGTAATCTCCCATGGTGAGATTAATGTTATGTCATTCTCTGAAAAACTAACATTTTTCCCATCCGTGATCATGACTTGACATTCTAGAGATAGATAAACAAAGCGAGTTCAAGCGTACACTAACTTATGATTGATGAAATTTTGAGTACTTCCCGAATCAATGAACAATTACTTACCCTCTATTTTTTAAGAATCCAACTAATTTGAGAGTTTGGGGAGTGCTAATACCGGAAAATTGCATGGCATGATATTGTTGGTTGGGGATCTCCTAATTCCTCCTCTAGTTCTACCTCTTCGTCTTCTTCATTTTCTTCTTCTTCAGTAGGTCCCTCAATGTAGAACAACTTCTTTTTAGCACACTTATGTCTGGTCCAAAAATTTTGTCACAATTAAAACATAACCCTTTGGCTCTCTTTTCTTCAATTTGTTGAGGTGTCGGTTTCACCGCCGAGGGAATGGTGATGGAAGGGTGCTACGATCTCGATATTACCGACATTTGTTTCCTATTTGAAAGAAATTTTTCCTCTGCCTTACGAACCATGATCATAGAGTCTGAAACCTTATGAGGATTAAACATACGCACCTTAGTCTCATTTTTTATTTAAGACCCCCAAGAAATAAGTCATTCAAATTATCTTCAAGAATATTTTCCACCCGTAAGGAAAGCTTTGGAGTTGATAGATGTAATCTTTGATTGCTCATGTTTGTCTGAGCTTTGCTAATTGATGAAATAATTCTCGACACACTAGAACTATAGTGCAATTACAACTCTTTAGTGAATATTTTCCATGTAATATTGAGGCCACTCTTTTCCTTTGAGCACATAACCATTGATACTAAATGAATTGGTCAGTTTAAGATACAATGATGCCACATGTAACCTTTTGCCCCAATGGAATTTGATGAAGATCAAAGAAATTATCCATCTCAAGTTAATCCAATTAAGTGGATCCTTTCCATCAAAAATACACATTTCCACTTTTGGAATCATGTTACGAGCTTGCAAAATGTCCGTATTTAGATTGGTCATGTTTGCATATCCACCCCGGCTAGTTTGTCATTACTTTGACCTAAAGATCCACCATGGTTAATATGAGTATGATTGAGTTGTGGTTGATTAGGAAGGATATGATGACCCATGATATTGTAACTAAATTAGTGAATGAAATCCTCCAATCTTTTTCCAATATTTTCTACATCTTCTTTGTTGGCTACTCTACCCTCAAGGTTTCGTAACTCTAACTCAAGATAGCTGACCTTATGGTCAGTTGAAGTAAACCCTAACCTTGAGGACTCTGTAGATACCCCTTCTGACTCTAACTCCTCAACTATTATCTCATCCTTATCAGGGGTTTTACCTGGAGTGATGGGATTATTTTTGCCTCTTGTCGAAGGCCCAGCCATGATGCCCCAAAATGGTAAGATTTAAGGATCAAGGTTGAAATTTAGGGTTTGGGATTTCAATAGGAATTTAGCCAAATTTTATAAAACTCAAAGAACGAACTCAAACTAATTTTTAATCTTATTTCTGGAAATGTAAATAACTTTGAAAAATTCCACAAATTGCACCCTAGGTAGCCGAATTATGAAAAAACATAAAACCGCTATAACTTTTTCAAAACAAGTCAACAATTCTTAAAATTTGGAGGGAAGCTTACTTGATTGATTTCTGCTACACCACGTAATAATTTTTTAGAAAAATTCACTACCTATTTTGAGATATGGATGAACCTTCACAATTAGGGTTTGATGTAGTCTTAGGCCGAGTTCAAGCTCTGATGCCACTTGTAATGTAATTACTTGTATAAATTTGATTATTAGCAGTAAATATAGCACAAATGAACACAATATTTCTTATTCTCAAGGGGCTTCGGAGGTTTAGCTATCTTCTGGGACACTAAAATTGTTCATGGTAATGTGCTTTTCTCCTCTCAAAATCATTTAGCTATAAATTTTAAAAGTCTTGCGAACAATTCTAGCAAGATAATTTCCAATATCTATGTTCCAAATATTGATCTTTGGTAGAAGAAATTTATGGAAAGATATAGTTTGGTTTAGAAATTATTTTGAGGAATCTAATCGGTTGATTATGGGGATTTTAACACTCCTCTAAACCCTGGGGAAAAATTTGGAGGGAACTCTTATTTCTATACTAGCATGGAAGATTTTGCTGACTTCATTTCATATCTCAATCTTATGGACATCAACTTCATGGAAATCAATACACTTGGTCTAACAAAAGAATTGGAGAAAATTTGATTCGAGTAAGATTGGATAGAGCTCTCATTACGCTAACCTGGATCTTAAATCAGAATTTTCATCTCTCCTCTTTACCTAGAACTGGTTCTGACCACAATCCTATTGCTCTTAACTTCTTCATTTGGTCTAATCCTTTTCACTGTAACTTCAAATTCAAAAAGATGTGGCTTGAGCATGAGGACATTCTAGATAGAATTAAAGAATGGTGGACTTGGGAAGGGACAGAATAGCTCAAATCGACTTCTTGAAGTTGAAAATGTGAAGCAAAAGGTTAGAACTCGGAATAAAGAGGTTTTTGTAACATATTTGATCGTAAAAAAGAGATTATGCGACAAATGGAAGATTTTGAGCTAAAAGTTTCAATGAAAGGTATGACTTATGAGGATCACCAAAGAGAAAAGAAACTTCTTTCTGACCTACATAATATCAATAGTATGAGGAAACCTTTTGGAGAATGAAATCTAGAGCTCTTTGGTTAAAGTCTAGGGACAGAAACACAAAAAAAATTCATATGACCACTCTCAAGCATAGGGCTTGCAACAAAATTACTGAAGTCTCCAAGGGAATGGTACCATTACTAAGGATGCTAAGGATATTAAAGTTGAAGCCCTAAAATTCTATGAGAATCTTTTAACTAAGAACAATTCTTATAATGAGCAAGCAACCTCCTTCCTTTTAGACTCCATTCCTAACAATTTGCTTCCAGAAGAGAGATTTAAGAGCCTTTCTAAAGTTGTCACCATTGAGGAGTTGAAAAAGTTGTCTTTTCTCTAGAAGGTGATAAGGCTCTAGGCCCTGATGGATTCTCTAGCTAATTTCTTCCAAAGATGTTGGGATATATGCTCTGAAGATTTGTTGAAAGTTGTAAATGAGTTTTACAGAACTGGAAATCTAATTAAGGAATTAAATAACACGCATATTGTGCTTTTAAATTTGGATGCAAAGGATATTAAGGATTTTAGACCAATTATCTTAGTTAATGTGGTTTACAGAAATTTTCACTAAGGTTTTAACCACTAGACTACAGCCTCTTCTCATAGAAATTATTTCCCAACAGCAGAGTAGGATTTATAAAAGGTAGAATTATCCGGATGGGGTAATTATGGTCCATGAAACAATTCATTCAATGGCTAAAAGTAGAAAATGTTGGGATGGCAATAAAGTTAGACATGCATAAGGCATTTGATAGAGTCTCTTGAAATTCATGGATGAGGTCTTCGACTAAGTTTGGATTTCAAAATAAATTTAGAAAAATTGTCCAAGCTTGCATCTCTTCTTCTAGATTTTCAGTGGTTATCAATGGTGAACCTATTGGTTTTTTTTCTAGCAATAAAGGCATATGTCCCCTTTGTTGTTCATCATAATGGTGATCTAATCTAGTCATTCTATTACAAAATATATACAATGGTATGATAAAAGGCTTTCAACCTACTTCTGACAATCAGATTTCTTCCCATCAGTAGTTTGTTGATGACACTATTATGTTCCTTATGGCCTCCATCATTGAAGCTAAGGCTATCAAAACCATTCTCTATTCTATGAGGAAGCCTCGGGATAGAAAGTAAACTTTGATAAAAGCTCTGTATACTTCTTCAATACTCCTATTGAAATTTTAAAATAGATTGCTCTCATTCTTGGTTGCAAAATCAACTCCCCCCTGGCCTACTTATCTAGGACTCCCTATGAGTACTAGTAAGGTTTCTAATGAGGTTTGGAATGATTTTCTTAAGAGATTTCAGAAAAAATTAGCTGGGTGGAAAGGGGCTATCCTCTCAAGTGCTGGTAAATGTTTATTGATTAAAAGCACTCTTCAAATTTACCCATCTATATCATGTCAATGTTCAGCATTCCAACAACAGTGGTGAATAGCATTGAAAAAATTCAAAAACACTTCTTATGGCATGGGATAGAAGAAAGGTTTAGATATCATTTAGTAGCATGGGATCAGGTTTGTAAGCCAAAGAGGATCGGGGGTTTAGGAATCAAAGATATCATAAATATGAATGTTGCTTTAATTGCAAAGTTGGGTTAGAGGCTAATCAAAGAGTAGAAACCATGGACTGAGTTGATCAAAGTCAAATACCTTTCTAATCAAAACATGAATTCCTTTCTCTTTGACTAGCTGCTTCCAAATGGATCACTTTTATGGAACAATCTTCTTCACATTAGGCATATTCTCTCTCAGGGATGTAGATGGAAACTAATAAATGGACAGGACATTGATTTCTGGCATGACATCTGGTCTGACATAAGTTGGGATACCACTTTTAGCTCCATCAAAGATAACCTAATTAAAAATTATGGAAAGAAAGTCAAAGACTATATTGAGGTGTCTGAACAGAAGGAACTGGAAGCAACTCAAAGTTGACAAGGAAAATATGCAGCCCACTGTCTCCTCCATGCAGACTCATCTCTCCCTAATACATATCAGTCAACATGATAATAAGGATGAGATTATTTGGATAGACTCCTTTGATGGAGAATATTCAGTTAAATCTAGTTACAATTCTTTTTTTGCTTCTATTGAAAGTGAAATTGATTGGCACAAGCTCTGGATGCCTGAGCTAACTCCTAAAGTAAATTTATTCTAGTGGCTTATCATCAAGGGTAAGATTCTCACTAATGAAAATCTCATTAGGAAGGGTTTTATCATGCCTAACAGATGTTGCATGTGCCAAGAAGAAGCTGAAGACATTAAACACCTCTTTCTGCATTGTAAGTATACTTCCAAAGTCTGGCATCTTATTTTTGAGAATTTCAATCAGAAATGGGTTTTCCCCCATACTTTTCTATAGGCATGGGAACAATGGAACTCCCCATATAAGAATTTTGTGATTAGGAGGCTATGTCAACTGGTTCTCCTCACACCATATGGAGAGTCTGGAAAGCTAGAAATGATGTTATTTTCAGAAATACCAGAAAGATATGTACAAAAGTATTTAAAGAAATTATCACTTCAGTGAAAGACAACATTGAAAGATTTAAGCCTCCCAAAAATAAAATTTATCCCAAGGAAGAGGAGCACATTCTTGATGCTTGGAACATTGGCACTGATAACATTAAGCATAAGGATAACAACAACATTGATAGATCTTTTGTATGTTGGGTTCAACCACCACGCATGGTACAAACCGAACTTTGATGGAGCTTCAAAAGGTAATCATGGGGATTCGGGAGGTGGTGGGGTGATTAGAGATCACAGAGGCTTCTTTGTTGCCACTTTTTTGGTAAGATGTGTAAGCAAACAAATCATTACTCGGAAGCTTTAGCAGCGCTCTGAGGGAATAAGGTTGGCTAGAGATTGTAATATTTCAAATATTATAATTGAGGGGATTAGTTGAACATTATTAATTTATAAAATCAAAAGCAACCCCAAGTAGTCTATCGGGGATTTCATTAATGAAGCTATTGAAATTTGTAATTGTTTTGATAATTATAAGATTATCCACACCTATCGTGAAGGCAATAGAGTGGCCGATAGTTTAGAAAATATTGGTGTCAACAACATAATGCAAACATGGTTAAGTGGCGAACCTATTCCAGCCCAAATTACTTGATGACATCACTAAAGATATACATGATTTTAAACACAATCATTAATAGATATAAAGCTAGTGCCAAGGATGTGATTATTAATTTCAATGAGCAATGATAAAAATTTTGCAAAATGGGGGCCTCCATGCAAGACCGAACACATTCACGATCTAGCCTAGAAAAATGACACAATTCTTTGGCATTATCTACAAATGGGGGGTATTTCAAATCTCATTGAAAAGATGTAGGGTTTTGACCAGGACATCTCGGTGAAATTCACAAATGGTTGGAGAAAACGTACTGTTGAGTATGGAGAAGTCAGGGTCAAGATCTCTGAGGAACTCATCACCTAGGTCATGGGGCTAAACCTGGATGGAGCCAAGTTCTTCAACAAAAGAGTCGACCATGAGGTTGAGGCTAAAAAATTTCTCGAGGAAGGGGAGCACCTCGAGTTTGTCGTGGCTGGAATAAAAGTGGCCTCTATCCCTGAGCCCTTTGCTGAGATAGTGTGGATGATGGTTAGGTACGTCACACTTGAGGGAAGATATGTCACCATTCCCCTGAAGCATTTAATATTTCTCAATCATTTTCATAGGAATCTAACCATCAATTTCCCACATTATCTGTTAAATTCCTTAGAGAGGTCTATTTTCAAAGTCCAGAATCATACCCGGGCTGTACCCCTACACCAAGGTCTGATTCTGCTCATCCACCACCACTGCATCTCTTGCTCTCACCCTCTTCCTACTCCCCCTGTTATTCTCCCTATCCCTGCCGACAAAGGTCTGGACTCTACTACCTCTAGCAGAAAGATGAAAGGAAAAAAGGATAAGGTTTCCCTGCCTTCTTCAAAAGGATTTTGCATAGCCACAGGGGATATTGAACTTGCAAGAACTTATTGCATATCAAGCAAACTTGTTGAATAATGCGAGAGATGTGGATCTTCTTACCGGGTTAGAAAGCTTGAAGAGGAGATTAAAGAACTCAAAAATACTCCTAGAAATTTGGAATAAACAAAAGGAAAGAGGAAGTTACAAAATTATGAGGACAATGATACTACTCACGAGATTTTTAAGAAGCTCCTTTCACTTGATGCCAAGCTGGGCAATGCCAAGGGACGTCACGACTGCATCATCTCTACACCGAAAGGTGTTTATAATTTTATGGAGCAAACATGAGAAGTGTTTGTAGCCTTAGTGGCATTTCCCGTGACATATGGGATTCTAATGAGACTCGTGACCTTTCCTTGCTCGGGGCAGGACATGAATGATCCTTCACATGCCACGGCCATTGTGTTATTCACCTCTCTTTAGAAAATTAAGGTCAAGATTGACAGGCAGTCAAATAGTGCAGTGCCCAGGTGTTGTTTAGTTGTTGTGAAGTTGTTGTTTTTGGTGGTTTTGCTATTGTTTTCTTGCTGGGATGCCTTGTTTTGGATCCCTCTTTGAAGTATTTTGGTCCTTTTGTTCTTCTTTGGATCTCAGTTTGGATAGATCTTTTTGTACTCACTTTACTGATATATCTGGCTTTTGAGCCTACATGTTTAAGGCGTTTATCCTTTCTTAGTTGGGTTTTCTCCTTCTGGTATCTGGCTACTTGAGCCTTTTTGTACTCAGGGTATAGTCCCTTCAAAACTATTTATCCTTAATAAAAAACACAATATTTCATATAAATGATCTCAATGTGCAAGTAGAATAGCTTAGCCACTTCGAGGGGGCAACCTCCAAACCAAACAATAAGACTCAAATGTTGAATATGATCATCAACTACTACCTACTAACCCCTATATATACTATCCTATGATATGGCCAACATCAAGGCCTACCCAATAATGAAAATATAACATATATGAAAGAGATACATAATGATAAGAAGTTAGGATAGCCACAAGTCGGCTATATACATCCAATATAAGATATATGATTAATGTCCTTGACACTGTTATTTTGTTCAAACTCATGTATATGAAACTCTTTAAGAAAACATCATGCGGTGGGGTATAGTCTACATAATTCTCAAGGTTTAGATCATACTTCATGTACCAACTATGTGTGCACCCTTGCAAAGTAGTAGCAAACTGACTTGTCTTACACTCAGAATTTTGATCCCCTTAGCATGCCATAGTATCTCACACATATATACATGCTCAACTACATCTTCAATTCCCTATTATTATGGTAGGTGAAGATACATCTCATAATAAACTTGTTGGGGTTGGTAAGGGTCATGCACACCTGATCTAGAACCTGTACTACCTCTTGTATTCCCTCCACCTCAAAAACCACCGGATCCACTAGATCCTGAACCACCTGATCCTCATAAACCTCCTCCTATAACAGAACAAGACCAGAGTATGTGTTGCCTTGTGTTCCAATAGTTGTACTAAATTGAATTCCCACTGGTTTGTGAAGTTGTGCTACTCCCAGATGTGTTACCAACATTTTCGTGCCCACGTTACCTCCGTGTGTCGATGACGTGCCAAAAATATACCTCCAACTAGACCCCCAAATAACAAAGATGACGTCGTACCACCATAGATGAATGTGCTATTTGATTAACTCTTGAATTTAATGGAAAATGAAATCTATTTGTCGCTACTCTACCACCCACACTAGCTTTCTTATCAATGATTGTCATAGAAACTGGAAAACCAAATGCAAGGGCTAGGTCACTAGGAGGGGACCAGATGTGCACCATGTGATCCTTTTAGTTTCAGTCAAGTGCACTCTCATATGAAATTGAAGAGGGTTCTCTACCATACTTACCCAAATGGGGGAGTATCAAATGCTCCATCTCCATGTCTTCTACGTGAGCTCCAAACCCTTTCTCGAGTCATCTCTCTCTGCAACATCGACTACTTCACCAAATCCCTCTCGCATGCCTCATTAAACTTAAGCAACCTATGGATAGGAATAAGTAGAAACAACATACTCCAAGGTGTAACTCTATAAAACACCACTCCACCAATGATCCACAACATGTGTTCAAGTCATATCAACATCATGTAAATTCAGTAATCTTCCTACATCCAAACAAGTGCTCTATACCTCCAATTCCTCTTTGATGCATATGCTACTAGCCACTCATATAGCTCTATAGGGAAATAAGAAAAGAATGTCTCATAGAGCTCATGATACAGATTCTATTCAACCCATGTGCATGCATCAAATTTAAGTCTAGTGTTAAATCTATGAGCAAACTCTTCCTTTAAATTCTCTACCCAATCCTCAATACTAGCCAAAGTCAACCAATACGTCTTCATCATGCAACATCCTTGCAAATTTCTTGAAAATAGGTCCTGAAATAGAACCAAAATGTAGTCTTTTATTTTACCAAACAACCCAAGGCATGCTGGCACATCACTTAGGCATTCTTGAGCACTCACCTAAAGCATGCAAGGGTACCAAGTCCCTCTTTTATGGCATCTTTGTCAAGGATTTTGCATGATAAACACACATGTAAACCAAATCCATAAAAACCATTAAAAGTAAAGCATAAAAAGATCTAGATCAAAACCATATGCAATAATGAGCTAAATAAGTATCAAGAACAGATCCATCGTGCAAGATCTAGAAAGCAGATATGTTGGTTACCAATATCCAACCACATAGATCCATCATATTAATTCACTGTAAATCAAAGAAGTTGAATACATACATAAAAGTGTCACCATAAGTCATGTGCACTCATAACCGAGAAGCATAACACTAACAAAACTTGGATCCCTCAACCATGCAAATCAATACACACACACACACACACACACACACACACACACACACACACACACACACACACACACACACACACACACACACACACACACACATATGTGGATGGGGACTTTCCCTTCACCACCTAAGCATCCTCAAAATAGGTTGCATGCTAAGAATATTCTTGCATCGTTACAAGATAAATAAAAAAGCATGCAAGCTTGCTAATAATATATTATCTAATAATAAATACAGATCTAATCCTATTATTATCCAAAAATTATGCATGTAGCTCGATCTCCCACTTGTCCAAAATAGCCTTTCTTAGTCTCCAAGTCTTGATACCTTTGTGTGCTCAGCACTCAATCCTTATTTAGCCTGTCTATGCAAAACGAATAAGTACTTGAACTCTGGATTTCAAGGGCATGCCCTTTTCCACTACATTTCCACACATACCTACATGTCTCATGTCCATGCACCCTAACCTTATGTACCTTCAGTACTTATGTTGTAATTCATCTATCTAACAACACTTGAACCTTTCAATTCAGATGTCTCATTCTTAGATAAGCCTCACTTTTCCTAAACCTACCTCCACCATTATGCATGAAAGGGTGTTGGTCTAGGTAGAAACGATAAAGGTCCACATGAATTACCCTTATAAGATTTAAGGAAACCTCATTAAAAATAGGGAATCAACTTCAAACAAAATCTAAATCCACCATCCCTAATCTTGGACTCTAATCCATCCTCTTCAATGTTATCAAAATCTTCTTCTAACATAAATAACACCATAGCTATCCCACCCAAAAACATTAATCAATGTGATCACACTTGGACCATCGACCTACCAAGCTAATGAAAGAATCATGATCCTTCCACTAACATTACTACAAATGATAGATGAGGATTATTCTACCATCGGCATCCTCTAATGTGATGATGATAACACCATCCTAACATATATGGGAGTTGAAGATCATTATTTCCATAAATCCCTACCACCTGACACATCCACACTTCTTAACAAATCCACTATTGATGTCAACATAGGAACACCACATTGAAGCAATGTATAGTCAAGGTTGGGAAAGCTTTAGGTTCTCGGGAACTCGTAATTCATTACCTTCTTATCTAATCACATTCAAGCTTTTACATGGTCCTATAGTGACATGTTGGGTATCAACCCTAACATCATTATTGACAATATTGTCACCATCCCTAATGTTAAACATGTGAAGAAAAAGATTCATAAAATACATCCTCACATAGCATTACTATTCAAATAAGAATTCTAGTGTCATCTTTCAACCAACTTCACTCTACCTATTGATTATCCAGAATGTGTTTATAACATCATACCTATAACAAAAACCTCTGAGAAATTACGTATATGCACCAACTTTTGAGACCTTAATTTTACTTGTCCAAAATATGACTTCCCCCTACCCAACATTGACCAACTTATTGACCTAACAACATGCCACAAAATGTTTTCTCTTATGAATGGATTCTCATGTTATAATGAAATCCTCATTGTCAGAGCTAAGGATCAACATAAGACATCCTTTATCACCCCATGGGGAACCTTCTGCTATAGATTAATGCCTTTTGGCCTGAAAAATACATAATCCACTTATCAGTGTGTTATGACATATATATTTCATGGCCTTATCCATAAAACTATAGAATACTACATGGATGATCTTTTAGGAAAGTCAAAACATTGCAAATACCATCTTGTCATCCTTGACATAATTATCACCCGTATTATAATGTTTTTCATTTGACTCAATCTTTTTAAGTACATGTTCAAGGTCTTAATAGGTAAAATCTTAGGATTTATCATCTCCATCAGGGGGATTGAAGTCAATCCAGCCAAATTCAAATCCATAATTGAAATGCCTTCTCCATCCAACCTCAAAAAACTCTATAGTTTACAAGGAAAACTCCAATCCATTCGTCATTTCATCTCTCAACTATCATATCAATGTCATCCCTTTCATCACCTCCTTAGAAAATACATCCATTTCAAATGGGATCATGACTACCAAAAATCCTTTGACACTCTCAATAATTATCTCCTATCATTTCCCATCATTATACCTTGATGTGAAGGGAAGTCTTTCTATCTATACATCTCGATACCAACCATGCCTTGGGGGATATGTTGGCATATCGTAATGAAATAGGTCAGGAATAATCCATTTATTATATAAGCCTTACCCTTCACGATTATGAGACTCACTACTCATAAGTGGAAAACTTGTGTTGTGTGATAAGCCCATTAAATGGATATTAGATAAATGATAAAATTATTTATATTCCCCCTTGTTTGAATTTGAATGTTTTTTATAACTTTTTCCTAATATAAATTAGAGAATAAATGCATTTTACTATATTAGTGTGTGAATCTGTTCCACCATTGTGTTTTAACCAAAAATCATGAAAAGCATTCAGTTTTGTGCTTTCGATTCAATAAAATAATTTATTGTCCAAGATGTAGATTTTGGGCCTAAGAGTTCAAGACTGTTAAGCTTCAAAGTATTCCAAACTCACTTCAAAGTCTTTCTAGATTACTTCAGAATCTTCCCACGAAGTCTTTACTTATGGATTTGAGGTGTGGCCTTTAAGTATGGAGTGTATTTGGTAACTATGGGATCCTATGATATGATATCAACAAGCCATGAAATGAGGAATTTTTCTAGCCCGGGACTGCATCTATTCAATAACATCACACATCAAAATTAGGAAATGTCAATGTTAGCATGGATCATGTAATCTATCTCTTTGTAACTAAAAATTAGAATCAACTAGTTCCCCTAATTCTCTCCATTATTTCATGATGCAGGAGCATCAAGATGATCTAGTTGCTATAGAGGTCTAGTGGTCATTTAATTTTATCTATGTCATATGTAATTTGTTAAGTATATTTAGAAAGGGAAATATGTGAGTAAATGTGAAAAGTAAGTGTGTAAGGGTAAATTAGTTGTCATTATAAGCCTAATAAGGCACTTTATGAATAAATTGGAAGTGGTTTGGGTTGTTTTACGCGTTTTGAATTGTTCAACCTCCTAATATTTTTAAGAAAGTCTATTTTAGTTGCAACTTAAAATTAGTAGTTAGTTGCATGGATTAAGGAAGCAGTCCAAGTTTAATCGTAGCAAAAAAATTGCCTATTTGTGGCTTGGTCCGAATAGAGGCACATTTTAGGAGGTGATTTTCATGTAATAAGAAAGTTTTTGTATGTAATGTAGTGGGGATGCATGTAATTTGATAGAGGGGGAGTGAATATCGGTGGAGAAAGTACATGTAGCGTTGAGTTACAACAATAATAAAGAACTAGTACTTTGATGTTACGTAATTGATGATTTATGTATTTTTCATTAGTGATCTCTATTCTCGGTGTAGGTGCCGATACTTTGATGTTGAACAATGATGAAAATATCTTCCATGCAAAGCATGCAAGTGATTCAGATGGATTCGAACTAATGCAATCTACAAAAAAGTAAAAAGTGAATATAGAAATAAAAATTTGCCTTAATACGAGTCATTTAGAGTGATATAACTTGATGTGGAATGGACGAATAAATAAGAAATAATAAAAATATATCATATCCATGCATCATTTAATGGTATTAGAGCGAGTTATTCCTTTCGCAATCAATATTGGATCTCGGCTAAAATCCATCGCCATTATTAGTAGTAAAAGCATATCATTGTCTGTTTCTTTGGATTGAATTGGTAATGGCCAAATACAAGAGGTTTCTAACATTTACAATCAAACTATGCATTATTATTTTTAGGCTGATATGCCGATATAACTTCACTCCATGATTTTTGTTGTCTTGCACAGCTCTTTTCCATAGAGCGATTGACAAATGTTGTATTCAATAATTGATGACTAGATTATAAATAATAAATTGTTAATCCATGAATAATACTAGCAATATCACCTTTGGTGATATTAATGTGTCGATAGGCTGTTCATAATTAAAATTAAGTTATATTTAAAAATTGATGAAAATTAATAAATATGAAATTAAAAAATATTAATAAAAAATAATTAAAATTAAAAATCGACAAAAAAATAAATAAAATTTTAAATTAACAAAAATTAAAATCAATACAAAAATAGTTTAAAACTATAAAATCAATCAAAGTTGTAAAAATTTAATTTACATATTAATATTAATTTAAAAACAATGTATTAAATTTACAAATTAAAGTTAATAGAACTTAAAAATTAATTATAAGAATTCTCTAAAATAATAAAATAAAAATTAAGAATTAATTAAAATTAAAAATTGATTTAAAAAATCAAAAATAATAGAAGTAAAATAATTAAAAATTATACGTATAAAATTAAAAATTGAGAAATTTTTAAAAAATTAATATAAAAATAAATAATAAATAAATAAAATAAAATTATAAATTATAATTAGTAAAAATTCAAAATTAAGTAACAGTAAAATTCAATCAATTATTGATTTTATAGTTTTTAATTATTTTGTATTGATTTTAATTTTTATTAATTTAAAATTTTATTTATTTTTTGTCGATTTTTAATTTTAATTATTTTTATTAATACTTTTAATTTCATATTTATTAATTTTCATCAATTTTTTAAATATAACTGAATTTTAATTATGAACAGGCCTATCAGCCTGTTAATATCACCAAAGGTGATATTGCTAGTGATTAGATTGATTGGGCATGATCTCAATGTGAAGGCATTCAAACTGTGGTGTGCATCGAATTTGATTTCATTGAAGCTTGAGCTTGATATTAGCAACACGCATTGGACTTGCATTGGAACGTGAAGGAATCTTGATTATCAATTTGTACATTCTTCTCCACGTCTGATTACTCTTGTACGATTATACAATTTATTATTATTATTATTATTATTATTATTATTATTTGATTTCATTATTGGATCGCACCTGTAAGCATCACTGACATGAGTATCGGCTGAAACCGTTTGGAGATCCTGAAACTATATGTGTGTTTTCACTCCTTTGGAGTTGCTATTTGAATATCTACAAAGATTGATGTCTACAAATAAGCTTCTACAACTCCAAGAGAATATGACATCTATGTGTTTTTTAGCGAGAAGGCACATTGAAGGCTTTATCAACTGACATGTTCCTCTTTCTATGTATCTCCCATATAGCAAGGATTGAGTTCTTCATGCAGTGGTCAGATTAACAAGAAGTTAAGCGACCTCATCGTGCAGTGGAGTAAATTCATGGTGAACAGGAATGGATAAGTCAAATATATGTTATTAACATGAATGTATGTTGCAAAAAAGACTCGGAACTCGTGGTCGAAGACAGTTAAGTGGGTGTAAATTTATTCAAATTTTGCATTGATTTATGTTTAATCGATTAAATCCATAAGAGAGAGAGAGAGAGAGAGAGAGAGAGAGAGAAAATCAAAAATATGGGAAGTAATTATTGTGAACGCATAAGTTGTGAGACTAACTTGATGGAAGTAAGACAGAGCATAGTTTGTTCTAATTGAATAGGATATATACTACAGAAGACTATAGTATTTGAAATTGTTTAAAAGTATGAAGTTGATTGAGGAGTGTGTGAAAGTTGACTGTATGTAGATGGCTACAAAGAGGCAAGAGAAAAATGAAATTGAGAAGAGAAGGTAGTTCCAGCTCCAACAAGAGGTACAGTCCATAAAAGATGACCTTGAAAAGATAATGAAACATATGCAGGAAGGAATAAGAAGCCTTATCTACAAGGCACAAGGGTGGAACCTTTACCTTAACAAAGTTGTTAAATGGATAGTAAGAGAACTTATAGATAGAAGAATAAAAAGGAGAGCACTTGAGTGGAATAAGAAAAATAAGAGAGAAGAAATGTTTCCAAGAAGAGAGCAACATGATAAGTTGCAAAAATGCAACAAGGAAGAGAAGAGATGCCAAAGGAGGAGGCATCCATGGAGACCAAGGAGTATCAAGTAATTATTTCTTCTTGTTCTCTAAGTGGGTGTTTTCGGTACAAAGGTCGTAGAGAATGCATACCAATTTGAGGCATTAAACTTAGAGGATGCGAAGCACCAAGATCGTATACATCGATGGAGCCGTTACAAGAAGAAATGGAAGCCCTAAAGAATAGCATATATGAAGACAAGACAAGTGAAGAGGAAATGATAGAGGTATCATTGGCCTCTCTTGATGATAAACATAACCAGCTAGAAGAGGCATGTAGACTCTCAAAACATACAAAGGATTTCAATTTCGGTGTTGAAGACTTTCACTTCCTCTATAAAGTGAAACAAGCATACCAAGAGGCCAAATGTGAAATTAAGAATAAGATGGTCCTCTTATAGGTTGAGAGGGTCATCGGTATTCTATTTGTGTATCTAATAATACTTGTGATAATGTGAGAGTGAGCAAGAAGGAATAATACACTATAGAAGTTAAGTTCGTGATGAAGACCACGAGAGAATATACAAGAACCAAGCATGAAGACCACGTTTAGGAGGAAACCATGCAATTAAATGTGCAAAGAGAAGCATGGAAGACAAAATTCACATGTAATTCAAGCAAAGGCAACAAGAATGAAGCTGGAAGGTAAGAAGAAGGAAGAGACCAAGCATGCATTTCAGCGGAGCTCAAAATGTTTCCCACCCGGGAGTCGATGGAGGAGCATCAAGATGATCTAGTTGCTTCTGAGTTCTAGTGGTCATTTAAGTTTATATATGTCATATGTAATTTGTTAAGTATAGTTGGAAAGGGAAATATGTAAGTAAATGTGAAAAGTAAGTGTGTAAGGGTAAATTAGTTGTCGTTATAATCCTAATAAGGCACTTTATGAATAAATTGGAAGTGAGTTTGGTTGTTGTACGTGTTTTGAATTTTTACAACCTCCTAATATTTTTAAGAAAGTATATTTTAGTTGTAACTTAAAATTAGTAGTTAGTTACATGGATTAAGGAAGCAATCCAAGTTTAATCTTAGCAAAAAAATGCCTATTTGTGGCTTGGTTGGAATATAGGCAGATTTTTAGGAGATTATTTGCATGTAATAAGAAAATTTTGGTATGTAATGTAGTGGGGATGTATGTAATTCAATAGAGGGGGAGTGAATATCAGTGGAGAAAGTGCATGTAGCAGCCTTAATTATAAGAATAGTATATAACTAGTACTTTGATGTTACATTATTGATGGTTTATATATTTTTACACTAGTGATCTCTATTCTTAGCGTAGGTGTCAAATACTTTGATGTTGAAAAAAAATGAAAATTTATTCCATGCAAAGCATGCAAGTGATTGAGATTGATTCAAACTAATGCAATCTACGGAAAATTGAAAAGTGAATACATAAATAAAAATTTGCCTTAATACAATCATTTGGAATGAAATTGCTTGACGCGTCGAACGGAGGGATAAATAAGATAAATAAAAATATATCATATCTATGCAACATTTCATCATGAAATATGGAGATATTATGGAACCTCTGCATCTATAATCTAAATAAGGTATATTATAAGGATTTCTTCTAGTTTTTTTGTAGGCGTCAGTTGAGGGAGTTGGATGCTAGAATTTGCACTCACTGACTATAGTAGGGATATCAAAAATTAGTACTTTTTAATTTTCTCAATCAGTTGTATGATATGGACTTCTTAAAGTAAATAAAATTACTTCTTTGGTGAATTATATTACAACAATTGTTCTGATCAAAGGGAGAACAAGGGCCCACTCACCATGAGACTCGAGCTTTCGGTATTTTCTTTATCAATTAGTTTTTGTTAATTCCTACATATTCATTTGTGCATTTGTTTACTTGTTTACTATATAATTTTATCCATATTTACTCCTCCTCTAATGTTTAGTTAATCCTTAGTAATTTAATCCATATAGTAATTTCTAATTAATAATTCCCTCTCCTTTAATAGTTCTCGATTATTTTTAGCTCTTTGAAATTTCTTTTCGCTTTTAAATTATGATTCTTTGACTTTCAACCCTACAATTTTAATTCAGTAAGTGTGTTTCTATTTTAATTACTGTGAGTTTTGAATTCCATGCATTGTGAGTTTTAAATTCCAAAGCATTTCAATTTATATTAAAGCATTGTGTGATCAATTATGCAATTTAATTACTTTCATTTCATTTTTCAATTTCAGCATTTAGGATTAGAAAACCCCCGAACAAATAAGATCCACCAAGAAATTGTTAATTTCAAAATTAAATCTTATCACACGCTACCTTTGGACACTGCCGTGGTTCTAATGACATCAACAAGGGTGATTAAATGAAGATTTAACAATGAGACTCATCATTTTTGGCATCGTTGTTGGGGATAATAGTTTCAAGTAGAACATTCAATTGAAAATTTCTCATAAGCATATAACTGAAAAGAGAAATATATGAGTAGACCCAAATACTCCAAGGGTAGATTCATTCCAAAAGGTCCTCAACCACAAGTCTTCCACTCACCTAAAAATATTTGGATCAATTTGCATGATAGGAAGAAGCATTACTCTCACCAATTAAAGATGCCATAACCCTTACTTTACCACATCCTTCAAAATATCCTCCTGAATTAGAGCCATCATATCTAGAAAATATAGATTAGAAGATCTAGTTAATCTGAGTTATCAAACTCATGTTAGTAGCCTTCTACCCACACCATATTTTTCACCTGAAAGGAAAAATCTGTATAAAATTAATTGGGAAATAATGGAGGAAGAATAACAAAGAGTCCAAAATAACCCTCGCAATGTAAAAGTTATTATGCCTCAAAGGACATTTACTTATCCCATTGTCATTGATGAGGAAGATGATACTCCCATGAAAAACATATCCCCATCTATGTTACCTACATTTCAGGGCATGACATCTGAAGATCTAGACCAATTTGTATTTGAGTTCAAGGTAATATGTCAAACCTATGACTATAGGGATGATAACCAAAAGTTGAAACTTTTTCCTTCTACACTTAAGGATTCAGCTATGAGATGGTTTATGATTTTATCACCAAACTCTATCCACTCTTGGATAGAAATGGAAGGACAATTTTTAGACAAATATCGGAATATTGTAAGGGGAAGAGACAAGAAAGAAAAGTTTTTCCAGGTTAAGCAAAATGAAGATGAAAATCTAGACAATTACATGGATAGATTCATATTTCTTCACAAAAATGTGGGAATCCTTTGAGTGAATACTTAATTAAAAACATTTTCTTAAAATAATTGGATGAATATTCAAGGGAATCTCTAAATTTGATGGGAGGAGGAGATGTGAATCATATAACCTTCCATCCGATTGACCAATTCTATAGAATTTATTCTATAACTAGGGGGATAGGAAGAGGAGAACCAAAAATACCAATCCTAATGTGAAACAATTAATGGAAGAACTCTCCAACTTCAAAACAGATATTCTAGTACACTTTAACACTACTCTAGATGTTATTCAAGAAAAAGAAAAATCCAATATTTAACCACTAACAATGTATTTTCCAAGATGTAGACAAAAACATGCTCTTAGAGATTTCCTTTGTACAAAAATGAAATATATGGGATATTTGATAAGGCTCATGCTACTATGTGTCATTTCTCGCCAGTCCTCAAAAACCATCTCAAACAAACATCATTAGAATATCTTAATTTTGTACGGAGAAAAAGGGTAATCACCTTCACAAACATACTCCCAATTCATGCCAAGAAACAACCATAATCTATGGATGATTCCATGGGCTGCAAATATGTATCCTCCAACTGGAGCACCAATTCCTTGGGTTCCATCATAATGGACATCCCAACCATGGATTCCTAATCAATATCAATACAACACACCTTAACCATGGATGTCACAACCCTATCATAAGCCATGGACCAATCCACAATGGCCAAAAATTGAATGTCTACCATAAGCCATTTGGATAAACAAGATTGTTTTACAAAGAAATCCAATCAAGAGGAGATCTTAATCATGAGGAAGAACCTAGTTCTTCCCTCATGGAAAATATTTGAAAAAATGAAGGACAATAAAAAGAGAAGAATTGAAAACCAACAATGGTGGTTCTTCTCTTCAAAAATAAAATAATAATAAGGAAAGTTGAAAACTATAAATGGTGGCTTTCCCACCAAGCATGCAATCAAAAATAATAAAGTGTGAATTTTTAACTAGTAAACACTAAATGAATTTCATTATTTTGTAGGACACATGGAGTGAGCAATTCAAGCTATATCACTATTAAAGGTAAAGTGCTCTACTCTCTATGTATAAGATTATTAAAAAGTTGGAGATGTCATGATTATTTAAATAAGTGGAAAATATTTTCAAAATCAAGTGTCATAAAGGTTTTTAAACATCCCTCACTTGAAATTATTGCATTCAATGAGGAAAAGAGTCTTCACATGTGCGGAAATGTTGATGAAATGAAAAGTATCACATGCACTATCACGTCGGCCTTATAATTAATCAAGACTTGAATGCTCAATCAATCCTCCTCTCTCCATCTCAACATATAATTCCAAAGCAAAGTAAGAAGGCAACTCAAAACCCTCCTTTGGATTTTTCTTAGAAACCCCCGCTTTGGACTATCCACAAAAACCATGCTTTAGATTGTTCTTTGTAAATTTTGTTTTGAATTGGTTCTCTTTTGAGGTTTTGGCCACTAAAGATGAGACACAAGAGGTACTTTGAGGCAGAGTCCCCTTCATTCATGTTCCAGGATACACAAGTGGCAACAGTGTTTAATAAATCAAGATGGTTGGAGTTCATAAAGAAGTTCCAATTATACAAAGAGTAAATCATTACATAATTCCTTACCAATCTTAAAAAATTCTCCTCAAAGGTAAGGGGCAGCCAAATTCCTGTTAGTGGTCAAATTATCAGTTAGATATATAGAATTCCTTATGAAGGAATGCAAATTACAGGAAGATCCACTTTTAGGGACCTAATTCAAATTTTTCATGAGAAAAGAGAGGTCGAACCTGAAATATCCTTCAATGAGTCAAAAATTGCAAAATGTATCAAGAGAGAAACACTTCCACATCCCTATAGGACTTTCACATTCTATGTATTCAATTAATTCACTTGTGATGGTGAATACAATGATGCAGTTTGTGATATAATGAGGATTGCAATTCATCTCTCTTAAGGTTTACAAAAACTAGGGAATCAAATGAACTTGCCTGAATTTTTGTGTGACAGTATCCAAAATAAGGCCAAGAGATACAAAGAAAAAGGAGGTACAATCCAGCATCAAGGACTTATTCAATTAATATGTCAGCGTTTCTATTACAAAGAAAAATGGTTAAAAACATTATGGGATACCTTATTGCAAAATTTTGATACAATACCGAGAAAATAATAGATACTCTCTTTATTCCATTATCACACAAAATTCGGACCTACATGCCTAACCCATCATACAGACAAGCCTAAAGTTTCAAGATTTGAAACTTTCAACTAGAAGATGACCCAATAGTTAACAGACAAGATGACTAAAAAGGAAGGGAGAAATATCCTATGTTGTTGCACTAAGAAGAAGAAGTAGGCTTATCCTTCAGAAGATTAAGACCTTGAGGAAGCTATGGATATTTTAGGAAACATAAATTTAGTAAATGAGAATAAGTCGTAGAAAAGGAACAACAACACCCTTGAGGAAATCCAATAGTTAATTGAACAAGAAGAAGTTGAATTAAGGGCACAACCTTCTATGTCCCAAAAAGAAAAGGTAAAGCCCCAATACTAAAAGAAGAGGAACCCCGTTCCTCCTCTCGCTTCAAAGAGGAAGAATCTTGAGGAAGAGAAAATACAACAAGCACTCCTCTTTTCCAGACAAGAGGAAATTATTAAGCAACATTAAGAATAATTGGACTTCCTTAAAGAAAAGGTACAAACCAAATAAACTCTCATTTCTTTGTTGCAAAATACAAATAGAGGAACTTAAATTTTAATGTAAAGAAAAAGAAGAAATAGTTCTTTCTAGCACTAAAGTACAAGTTAATCACGAAGTGTAGACTTCATTAGGTTATGATGAAGTCAAAAATGTTTGGGAAAACATATACAATAATTTGGAAAAATTAAATCTTCAAAATGAAAAATTGAAAAATTAATTAGAAGAAGAAAGGAAACAAAAAAAAGAAAAATAAAATCCATAGATATCTTACAAATTACTTGTGGTATAAGAGAAAAACTTCTTGCTTGCAAAAGACCTTCCTTATCATATAATATCTTTCTACAAGAACAATTTTTCAGATGGCGGTTATCCGTAATTACATGTGATTTTCCTTTTGAGTTAAAAATGAAATAGACTTCTTGGAGGATTTTACTAAAATTTCCCTTAACCTTAAAAACTTAATGTATAAATTTCACGTATGCAATCTTCTTAAGCCACGTTCCTAATTTTCTAATCAATTTGTATGTGGGAGAATCCCAACTGAGAGATTTTTCATCCACTGTACAAAATCAAATAGCGTGGGATCAAAGGACCAATGAATACTTCAAAAAGGTGAAAATAGAAAGCCTATGTATGAGACCTCATTACTCAAAACTTGTTGAATAGATAAAAACATTTAGGGCTTTGGCTTATCAGCCTAAAATTCAAGAACATCATATTCATGAACTAAAGAAGAGCATTGCAAGTGTCCAACAATTTTCTCCACAATCAAATTTGCAAAGGAAATGACATCCTATGAAAATAGATGGGATACTTTCAACAATCCTTTAAAAAGGAGAGAAGTACTCTCTCCCATAAATCTCAAGTGGTCTATGAGAAGGGTTATGGAAATATTATACATGATTCCAGCAATTTCTCAAACTCATGGACATAAATGGATTCGAATGAGGTTCATGCCACCACTTGTTCTTTTTCCTAAGCCCTCATGGTAGGAATAATTTTTATAAGACACCAATGAGTTTGACAAATAGTAACAAAATTTTGCAGAGAATGAGGGATTTTGTGTCTCAAAGAAAAAAACTTGGGAACATCATAATAGTGTTTTTTATTTAAATAAATTCATGGAAGACAAGATCCTTGATCCAGACTATGGGAAATGATTTGCAAGAGGACTTGAAAACAAGTTTGGGGAGAATGATGAGCCCATTAAATGGATAAATGATGACATTATTTATATTCCCCTTGTTTGAATTTGAATGCATTTTATAACTTTTTCCTAATCCAAAGTAGAGAATAAATGCATTTTACTAGATTAGTGTGTGAATCTATTCCACCATTGTGTTCTAACTAAAAAATCATGAAAAACATTCAGTTTTGTGTTTTCGATCAAGAAAAGAATGTTTTATCAAAGATGCAAAGTTTTGGGCCTAAGAGTTCAAGACTGTTAAGCTTCGGAGTCTTCCTAGCTCACTTGCATTCTTCCCAACTCACTTCAAATTCTTCCAAGCTCTCTTTGGAGACTTCTTAGCTTGCTTTTAATTATTCCCACTCACTTTGGAGTCTTCCTAGCTCTCTTTGGAGTCTTTATTTATGGCTTAAAGGAGTGACCTTTAGCTTCAAAGTATATTTGGCAACTATGGGACCCTACCAGCTGATATCAATGAACCATGAAATGTAGAATTTCACTAGCCTATAATGTGCAACTATTCAAGAACAACATGCATCAAAATTAGGAAATGTCAATTTTATCATGGATCATGTAATCTATCTTTGTTGTAACTAAATCTTAGAATCGATTAGTTCCCCAATTCTCTCCATTATTTCATCTTGAAATATGGAGATATTGTGGAACCTCTCCACCCATAATCTAAATAAGGTAGATTCTAAGGATTTCTTCTAGTTGTTTTGTAGGCATCAGTTGAGGGAGTTGGATGATATAATCCACACTCACTGACTATATTAGGGATGTTAGAAATTAGTACTTTTTATTTTCTCTCAATCAGTTATGCGGTTCGGACTTCTTATAGTAAATAAATTTATCGCTTTTCTAAATTAGAGGACAACACTTGTTACGATCAAAGGAAACCAAGTTCCCACTCACGGTATTTTTGTATTAGTTAGTTTGTGTTAATTCCTACATATTCATTTGTGCATTTGTTTACTTCTTTACTATATTATTTTATCCATATGGACTCCTCCTCTAATGTTTAGTTAATCCTCAGTAATTTAATCTAGATAGTAATTTCTAATTAATAATTCGCTCTCCTTTAATAATTTTGAATGTTTTCAATTGTGTGAAATTTCATTTCAAAGCTTTTAAATTATGATTTTTTGACTTTCAATGTTGCATTTTAATTTAGTGAGTGTGTTTCTATTTTAAGCACTATGAGTTTTGAATTTGTTAGTGTAGGATTTATTTTCCTCAATTTAATTATATTATCCTAATCAGATATTCCACCTCACTTGGAGTTTCCCTACACTTATGGGATATGATTTATTAGGTGTACACTTGATTAATTTATTCTACATGTTGGCTACCTCTTGACTACACTATTCCCTGGTGTTTGTTACCACTTGACTACACCATTCTAGGTGTTGGTTACCACTATTCTAGGTGGAGATTACCATGATTCTAGGAGGAGGTTACACATTCACCTCCTATATGTACATCTCTTGCATTATTCTATTTGATCGTATTAAGTTGGAGCTATTTCGTGTTGTTACAATTATATCTCTTGTATTTTTGTAATTTATAGTATTTGATGGTTGTTTTTGTCTTGGAAAATTCACGTCTCACATCATTCACCTGTGCATTATTCAAACTAGTAGATACGTGGTGCTTCTCTGATATGGTATCAGAGCCGAGATGGTATTGAGCTTGTCTGGTTATTATTCGCAAGTTTATTTTCATTTGAGGTTATTATTTGCAAATTATTTCAGGTGTTTTTGGTGCTTTGGTGTTGCCTAGTTTATGGGTATATATGTATTTCCAGATTTCGAGGTTTACAAGCCCACATAGTGCATAAACAGTTCTAGAGATTGTTTTTTAGGCTTATGAGGTATTTTGGAGGTCCTAAAGCATTGGTGTAGGCTCCCTAGAAGATTTTTCCATATCTCCTTTAGTTATAGGCCTATGAAGGGCGTTTTCAATTGTGAAAGTACTTTTCATACATATTCGGACATGAAAAGGGAATTTTTCATGTGAAGGGGCATTTCGGACCTATAGCATAGTTTCCAATAGCCCATACACGCAAAGAAAGATCATGTTTGAGTTATTGTTTTGAGTCCCGTGAGCAGATATTTTTGCTACATTCAAATTAGTGGAAATTTAAGGGTGCATTGTCACTCTCCTTGATCCAACATGGCCAAAAACTATGTGCGTAGTAAAAATCATTGTTTACTTTCGCAAATTCATTTAAAATAGGTCTTATTTATGGGAAATAATTATTGTAAAAATTTTGATTGGTAGCTTTATTTCGATTTCGCTTTTACAAAAGTTAAATATTTTTCATTTCCCAAAGCATTGGACCTATTTATTTCATAAAATGCACTAAATTATACAAAGTGCAAAATTGTCGGGTTGCACGATATAGTTTTTGGGGGTGTACAATGTGTTTCCTCTTTCGTTTGAAACTTCTTTCTTTCTGCACATTTCTTTGTTTTCTACAACAACTACCACAAATTTACTTTCTACACTAATGGATCTAAGTACAATTAACCCACTTACACCTTTTAACTACCATGGATGGAATCAAAATGACAGCTTACACTTAGGAGTAAAGGGTTATATCGTATCACGATGGGGCTAGAACCTGAACCTAGTGAAGTTGTAGACAAAGTTAAGTGGTTTAATAAGTGTGATGAAGCTTTTGGTATTTTGTGTCTTTCAATTCCTCCCAAACTCCTCTTTCACATAGAGTCAACCAAATCTCCCAACAAAGTGTGGAAAACCTTAGAAACCTTATTTGGAAAAGTTGACACTATTAGGGGTCATGAGCTAGAAATAGAACTTATCAACTTAAGTCCTAGCAACTTTGACACTTTGGAAGATTTATTTACCAATATCAAGTAATTACGATTACATTTGAAGGACTATGGAACATAAAACAATGATGAATAACTAGTTCTTTTAGTGTTTACCAAACTAGGTCCCGACTACTTGTTGGTCGCGAGATAGGACTTTTAGAAGAGCAATAGTCGTGGTACAAAAGTCCCTCCTCTTTAATGGGAGAGGTTCCCTTATTCGAAACGAACTTATTTACAAATGTACGAACATTGTTTTATGGTCAAACTTGGATTTTACGAAAGTGTTTTCCACAAGGATCATCAATTACACAAGGACCGAGGAAAGGGAAAAAGAAGATGAGCGTAATAGCAACATTGAATTATAGGTAGCGAGAATAATTCCTCGTGTATGCGAAGCTTCAAAGTATTCAAGACAAGATCATTTGCGATGGCTGAATGAGATTAAATTTAAAGACACAAAGTTCTATAAATAACCTTCTTCGATTTATTAATCAAGGACACAAAGTTCCTTCTTGGTTGTACAAGATCACCGTATTTGCAAAACCGAACAAGATGCAATCGTAGAGACTAACGAGTTAGGAACAAAATGATCTCCACAATATTAAAGGAAAACACAGAGATAACGAGAATTAGATAGACAGAGAATGAAAATCCCTTTTATATTGATTTCTTTAAGATCTATTTACACTTTCAAAGAAATATTCCAAGTTCTTCCTCCTTGTAAAATGGCGTGGAAAGGCCATTATATAGCTTACAAGTCGGCTTACTCTCCGTAACTTTCTTTTAACTAAAGAATAGTTAAGGACCGCCATTCTAATACCTTAACTAATTACAAAGAATACGAAAAGAAAGGGAAGAAGAGGAAAGAAAGGAGAAGGAGACAGTGTCTAGTTCGAGAAGGACCCACTGTCTTCAGAAACCGCTGCTTGAGTTTTCCTCCACGTCTCAGCCATGTCTTTGCCACGAGGGACATACCAGAAATTTCATCTTAAGGATGACAACGAATATATTTGAAAACCGATGTAACCGGCGTCTTGAACTTCGTCCTTCGTAACTGCTTCTTGAAATTTGATCTTCGGATCAAAGCCGCAACTTAAATTCATATTTTAGCATATTCGGGTCGAGCGGGAAAAACTAAGTATGAATTGCATTTGGTACGCTTGGGACATGTGAGACGCGAATGCGCGAAACATGCGGCTCGGCCGGTTCGGGCGAAACAGGGAGAAGACGTACAAAATGCATTTTGGGACAATTGGAACGAAAATGCGCGAAGGACGCGATCCGGCGAACCGGCCGAAAATGGAACAGTTTGCATTTTTTAACTTTGGGACACTTGGGCCAAAAAGTTCCGAAGGACGCGGTTCGGGCGAATTGGCCGAAAATGGAACAGGTGCACTTTTTGACTTCGGGACAGTTGGGACAAAATCGGGCGAATCGGCCGAAAATGGAACAACAGTCCGTTTGAACTTGAGAAATTTGAGCCAAAGTTCAGGAGTACGCGACTCGGCGGTTCGGCCGAAAGGAACAAAAGGTCCGCTTGAACTTGGGACACTTGGACCAAAAAGTTCGGAATGCGCGACTTGGGAGTTTCGGCCGAAAATGGGAAAGCTCGCACTTTTTAAAATGGGGCATTGGGACAGAAAGTGCGAAGTACGCGGGAAGGATGATTCGGCTAAATTGGAACAATTCGCACAAAAGTTTTGGGACACTTGGGACAAAATTTTCCGACGGCCCGAAAATATGACAAATTTTCGGGATTTCGGCCGATCGGGAACAGAGTGCACTTTCGCACTTGGGACAGATGATGGGACAAAAAGTTCCGACAGTTCGAAAATCACACAAAATGACCCAAAACACATATTTTTTCAATTTCACGACCTAGGCACTTCTGTGAGAAAAAACACTTGAACTCAAAATTTTGAAATTTTACTCTTATCGTAGAGAGGAATTTTGAGTGGACAACAAATGCTCCTTCTCGGGGATGACTTGGCATAAATTCTCGGAATGAGACGAGGCAAGAACTTAGATAAACTCGGTGAAGGCATCAGACCCAGATGCCTTATCCATTGGGCAAAGGAGTCAAAAACAAACCAACACAGAGGGCAACACACACAACAACAACGAGAAGGGGAACACACCGTAAGAAGAAAAGCAAAAACACTGCATGAATATACAAAGGGACTCCTGGTCACCTACGACTTGAACAACTTCAAATCGCCCACTATAAGGAAGTGGGAGGGGAGAACCATCCATGTAATCAAGATAGAAAGAGTTCTTACCAAAGAAAGTGTCTTATCTTGAAAGGTCCGAGCCACAGGGAATCAAATTCTCCATGGCTGCCACGAGGTTCATGTCTTTTATCCCATAATAACAAAGACGGTATCTCCAACTTGAACTCTCTCAACCTAGCTTTCTTGTCAAACAGAATCTTTACCTTCTACTAGTGAGCAGATATCCTGCCGCAACCTCCAATCTGTCCTCATTCGGTTGTGCAGTACATGATTCTTTTATCCAGAGCATCACTGAAACTAGTATCTTCAATGGCCTTCATCAGTGTGCAAGGTCAGGCAGCTCCACCGCCACCGCAATTTAGCTTCCACTCCATACACCACTTGAAAAGGAGACATTCCAATGGCTCTTTTAGGTGTGATCTTGTCTACCCAAAGAGCATCATAAAGCTTCTTATGCCGGTTCACGAGACTCATTGACCAACTTCCTTATGATAGTCACCAGATTTTTGTTGGTGGATTCGCTTGTCCATTTCCCTGGGGTAATGATCTCGAAGAATGAGCCGAGAGATGCCATACCCGTGAGCAAAATCCATTATCTCGGTTGAGGAGAAGTTCAAGCATTATCTCATTCTACAATCTTGTTAGGTACACCATACCTTACCAAGATGTTCTCTTTGATGAAGTTGCATACAACTTCGTAAGTAGTGCTCTTTGACCGAATAGCTTCCACCCATTTGGTGAAGTAGTCGGGCAGCAATTAGCACATGCGTGTGACCAAAGACTAGAAATAGGGTTCAGTGTACCAATGAAGTCTAGACCCCATTGTTGAAATGGTTCCTCGATCACAACTGGCTTGAGAGGTAAAGATGCCAATTTAGGTCTTCCCACAAAGGTCTGACAAGCTTCACATTTATCCACCCACTTGGATGCATCTCTGAACAAGGAAGGCTAGTAATATCCTCCCCGAGTATCTTGTGAGCTGTGACTGTTGATGAATAGTGCCCTCCACATGCCTGATCATGGAAAGCTGAGAGCAACTTTCTCTGCTGCTCCTTGTCCACACACTTCAGAAATCTCCCATCTAAACCACGCTTGAACAAGGCATTTTCCCATAGTACATATTGTGCTGATCTCAATTTAACAAATCCTATTTTCCTTGGCAGTTAAATGAGAGGGGCATTCCCCATAGGTGAGAAAATGGGCAATGTCAGAATACCATTCATCAACTGAACTAAGGAATAGAACAGTAGGAATGTCAGCTTTCTCCTCCAGCAACTCATGTTTGGCTCCTTCAGCAATGAGCTCACAAAGACCCTTTCCACGAACCAGCTTGGTTGGTTTGATATCAATGTCATACTCCTGGACTTTAGCCACCCAGTTTCCTCTCTTGGACCCAAATTCTTGCTGTGTAAGAATTGACTTAACAGTCGTATCTGGAACCAGCACCATAGAGTGAGAGTTGAGGATATAGAAACGGAACTGCTTGACAGCTTTGACTACTGCAAAAGCATGCTTCTCCATCATGGTGTATTTCAGCTCATGATTCTTCAGGATATAGCTCATGAAGGCAATTGGTAGCTCATGTCCATCAGAGTCTTCTTGGGTTAAGACAGCAGCCAGGGTATTATCTCAGAGATAGCAATAGATGATGAAATCTTTGTTGAAGTCAGGACAGGCCAAAACTGGAGTTTTAGCAATAGCTTTCTTGATACCCTCAAAGGATTCCTTTCCTTCAGAAGACCAACCAAACGCTTTGCTTCCCTTTCATCATCTCGAGAGATGTTCAATGTTAATTCAGCAAAATTAGGGATGAATCTTCTTAAAAATTGATCTTACCGAAAAGGAATGCACGCCTTTTTATCAAGGTTGGGAGAGGAATCTACTGGGATGGCTTGAACTCATTCAGATCAATCTTAATACCATCCTTGAGACAATGTGCCCTAATAGTTTTCCTTCAGAATACGTAAGATGCATTTTTTAGGATTTAAAGAAATCCCATGTTCTCGGCATCTCTGCGAAGCTTCCGTGGTTGAAGTGATCTGCTCTTGTCTTTGAAAACACTGCGATCATCAAGGTATATGACAATACATTTCCCTTTCAAGCTTCCAAAATCCAAATCCATAGCTCTCTCTCTGGAAAGTGGCACCAAGATTAATCAGTCCAAAAGGCATTCTCTTGTAGGCGAAGGTACCCCAAGGAGTGGTGAAGGCTGTCTTGTGTTGATCTGCAGATCAACCTCTACCCGATTGTATCCCGAGAATCCATCAAGCATAGATAACATTTTAGATCCTGTTACCGCTTGCAATATTTGATCCATCATAGGCCAGAGGGTAGTTATCTTTCAGAGAAGCCTGATTCAGGTTCCTGAAATCAACACAGATGCGGATCTCACCATTCTTCTTCCTAATAGGCACAATGTTTGCAATCCATGTTGAATGGTGAATGGGAAAAATGATTTTAGCCTTCAACAATTTCTGAATCTCCTGAAATATAGTGTCGGCTATTTTGGGATTATACTACCTTTGTTTCTGCTTGAAAGGCTTCATTCCTGGGTTTGAGAGGGATAGAGTCTTTGCGCATGTCTTTTGGCTTGAAGGCTTTTAGATCCTCATAAGAATATGCAAGAACATCCTTATACTTACTTAGAAGATCAATTGCTCTTCTCCTCTCATCAGTTGTGCAACATTTTCCAATATTTACCAGCTTGGGATCAGTAGAACTCCCTATATCGATCTTATCATACTCAAATTGATCACTTTGAGGTCTAGTAAAAGCTTTAGATCTTACATATCTGTCATGTTTATCAAACAACTCCTCCAAACTCACTAAACCTTTGGGAATCTTGTTTCCTTTGAGTTTAATGCACCCTTCCTGATCTGTTTCTTCTCCTTGGGTGACAGCTTGGTCAGAAGACACACTCTCACGAGGCAGGTTGTCACTTCCCTCAAAATACAGTTGCTCGAAATTCCCCTTGAGTTCCAGGAAGGAAAGCAAATGCTGGTCATCGTTGAAAACTTGCCAGTTATTGGTATTGTCAGGTACACTAGGCCGGTGGACCATTTCAATAGTGAACTTATCCTGAGAGAACTCAGGATGGGGAATCAGTAATGACCCTGAGACAGCCAGTGAATCAGCCCTGCTGTTCTTTTCTCTAGGTATTGCTTCAATGGAGAAAGCATCAAGGAATTCAATTGAATCCCAAACCTGATTCCGGTAATGCTTCAGCCTCCCATTTTTACCCGAAAAGACTTCGCTTGCTTTACAATCAGCTCTCGCATCACCACGAGCGAGAAGATTTTTTACACTCGCTCTTTGGCCACTTGCAGGTCCAAGAATGAGAGCCTCATACTCTGCTTGTATTGTTAGTGTTTTCAAACCGCAACTTAAATGAAAAAGGGTATAGGCAGCCTTCAGGTGACACTAGCAGGACACCAGCTCCAGAACCAGCCGAGGAACAACTTCCATCAAATTCTAAAATCCAAACACCATTGGGATCTTTGGGTGATACTTTGGAGGGTTGGATTTCATCGTGGGACAATCATGTAATTACCGTGACCTATGTCTTCATAGAGTATTTGTGCCTTAGGATCATCTCGCTTTCTACACAATATACTCGATTGTTTCTCGCAAAGTAACTTCTTCATGTGTCCATTGACAGGTATAAGTGCATATGACCAATCCATTTGAATCTCTCCACCCACATCTTTACAGAAGTTCCTACTTAGCAACATTCCATAAGAAGGAGGAATGTCTGCTACTAGGATGGTAGCCAAGACTTTCTTTTCAGGTAAAGCAGCAAAAGCCACTTGTGCATCTTTAATCCTTCCAACCAAAGGCACTTCCTTACTTTCCATGGAGTAGCAAGATCCATAAGTACGAGTAAGGGTCAAGCCTAAAGCATGAGCTACCTTAGCAGGCATCACATTATCTGAGGCTCCAGAATCTATGACACAGTTACTGAGCCTATGGCCAGCTATAAGAAGTGTTACATAAAAGGCTTGATTTTGTCTCTGGCGAGGTGACAAAGAGCCACCGGACTAGGTCAGTGTAGGAGGAGGAGTGGGCAAAAGGCCTTTAGAGGTGGTCTTGGAATGGGAATTAACAAATTGGATCATCTTGGCAAAAGCTTTGGGATGAGTTTGGTAGTATTCAGCTTCTGAAATTTGAACCTTAGTCTTCTTTAGATGATCAACAATATCAAAGGATCCAGAGGTGGATGGGCCATCATCATTTGGAATTCTAGGCTTATCAACCTTAGGAGAAAAAGAAGAAGAAGCAACTTTGGTAGCAGGATTGACAGTACTTACCTTTGGTGCAGATGAGGTAGGGATAGGAGATCCTCTTCTGGCAATTACAGGAATAGTTGCCGGCTGCTCCTTAGATTTCTTCATGGGCTGTGTTACTTTCTCCTTCTGCCCTCTCTGTTCTCGAGTCATGACAGCAAATGATTCACTGTTCATATCTGCTACCACTTCATCATAGTCATCTCCATCATCAGTGCCTTCGGTGGTAAAGAAATTAACCCGAGATCCTTCGAGTTCTTCCGCCTCATCATCAAATTCCTCCAGGAACTCCTCACGAGCTTCATCGTCCACATCATCATCTGGCTCTTCAACTTCACAGGTTGCATTCACAGGAACTTTGACAGGAGGACCTTCAAGTGCTAGTCTTGTGTGAGGAGCAGTAAACGATTTCTGGGGCTGAAAATTTCTTCTTGGAACATCTCGCATACGGGCATGCTTTGGGCCAATTGTTTCTTTATAGCTACTAGATCATTTGCGAGTTTTGGACTAATGGATCGTATTGGGTCCAGAGGTGGAAGAGGAAGAAGCAAAGCAGATTTAGATTTGGGAGGATCTCTCTCAACTTCCCGACATGATCGGTCGTCCTCGACACTTACGCTCACCTGATTGATCCAGAATTAACGCCCAAGATTAGCCCTTCTTAGAGCATAACTAACTTTGGGTGTTTGAGAATTTAGAAAGAAACATTTTTGAATTTGATCAACTCGGTTGAGTATTTACAGGAATCTTGTTGATCGGGCTGCTGAATCGAGCCACAAATTCTCTCATGGGTTCTCGATGGATCTTTCTTTATCTCGAGAAATTTGGGCAAGCAGGCATGCACATCTTCTCGCCGGCTTGAAACGGCTTTCGAACGAGTTCTCATTGTATTCCAGTCGGTGATGGCACCAGTAGGAATGTGATAGAACCATCCAATAAAAGATTATCCCGTAATGTCTCAACGAATGACCTTTACCGAGACGTCTTCATGTTCAACTCCCAAGACTCCACATGCAACTATGAAGGCTGCAATGTGTTCATCAGGGTGTACTTTGCCATCTCCTCTAAACTTGGGGAAGTTCTTTCGGTTACCTCTAGGTAACTCATGCGCAAAGCGAGTAAGGGCCAGGGGCCCGACACGTTGACCCCATGGCAATTGTGCCACCATTCTTGGAAATACGGCTTGGAGGGGAACTTTAACACCAGCAAGGATCAAAGCTCGTAGATTGGGACTAGCAGGCGCTCAAGGAATACCACCCGTAGGACTTTATCTTGAACAGGCGGGAGTGCTCGTCGAACGAGTTCTTCTATTTGAAGGAAAGGAAAACCCCGTTGCTCCAAAAGCGAAACGAGAATCTTCGATACCAAGGGTCCTTCTCCTCGAGTGAAACACGGAGTCGCCGGATCAAAGGATGATCGAAAAAATTTGTATTACTTGAATGCGATTTTCCCAAATGAGTCGCCAAAAAACCGTTGGTCGTCGACAGGACTTTTTAGAAGAGCAACAGGGGACAAAAGTCCCTCCTCTTTAATGGGAGAGGTTCCCTTATTCGAAACGAACTTATTTACAAATGTACGAACATTATTTTATGGTCAAACTTGGATTTTATGAAAGTGTTTTCCACAAGGATCATCAATTACACAAGGACCGAGGAAAGGGAAAAAGAAGATGAGCGTAATAAGAACATTCGTAATTATAGGTAGCGTAATAATTCCTCGTGTATGCGAAGCTTCAAAGTATTCGAGACAAGATCATTTGCGATGGCTGAATGAGATTAAATTTAAAGACACAAAGTTCTATAAATAACCTTCTTCAGATTTATTAATCAAGGACACAAAGTTCCTTCTTGGTTGTACAAGATCACTGTACTTGCAAAACTGAACAAGATGCAATCGTGAGAGACTAACGAGTTAGGAACAAAATGATCTCCACAATATTAAAGGAAAACACAGAGATAACGAGAATTAGATAGACAGAGAATGAAAAGCCCTTTTGTATTGATTTCTTTAAGATCTATTTACACTTTCAAAGAAATATTCCAAGTTCTTCCTCCTTGTAAATGGCGTGGAAAGGCCATTATATAGCTTACAAGTCGGTTACTCTCAGTAACCATTTCTTTTAACTAAAGAATAGTTAAGGACCGCCGCCATACAATACCTTAACTGATTACAAAGAATACGAAAAGAAAGGGAAGAAGAGGAAAGAAAGGAGAAGGAGACAGGTGTCCAGTTCTGAGAAGGACCCACTGTCTTCGAAACCGCTAACGAGTTTTTCCTCCACGTCTCACCATGTCTTTGCCACGAGGAACATACCAGAAATTTCATCTTAAGGATGACAACGAATATATTTGAAAACCGATGTAACCGCAAGGCGTCTTGAACTTCGTCCTTCGCTAATCGCTTCTTGAAATTTGATCTTCGGATCAAAGCCGCTAACTTAAATTCATATTTTAGCATATTCGGGTCGAGCGGAAAAACTAAGTATGAATTGCATTTGGTACGCTTGGGACATGTGAGACGCGAATGCGCGAAACACGCGGCACTCGGCCGGTTCGGGCGAACAGGAGAAGACGCACAATATGCATTTTGGGACAATTGGGCGAAAATGCGCGAAGGGCATCGTCGCGAACCGCCGAAAATGGAACAGCTTTGCATTTTTTAACTTTGGGACATTCGGGACAAAAAGTTCCGAAGGACGCCTTGTTCGGCGAATTATGGCCAAAATGGAACAGGTGCACTTTTTGACTTGGGACAAATGGGACAAAATCGGGCGAATCGGGTGAAAATGGAACAACAGTCCGTTTGAACTTGAGAAATTTGAGCCAAAGTTCCTGAGTACGCGACTCGGGCGGTTGGGCCGAAAGTGGAACAAAAGGTCCACTTGAACTTGGGACACTTGGACCAAAAAGTTCTGAATGCACGACTTGGGAGTTTCGTAAAAATGGGAAAGCTCGCACTTTTTTAAAATGGGGCAATTGGGACAGAAAGTGCGAAGTACGCGGGAAGGATGATTTGGCCGAAATCGAACAATTCGCACAAAAAAATTTTGGGACACTTGGGACAAAATTTTCCGACGGGCCGAAAATAGGACAATTTCGGGGATTTCGCCGATCGGGAACAGAGTGCACTTTCGTACTTGGGACAGATGGGACAAAAGTTCTGACAGCCCGAAAATCACACAAATGACCCAAAACACAGATTTTTTCAATTTCACGACCTAGGCACTTTAGAGAAAAACACTTGAACTCAAAATTTTGAAATTTTTACTCTTATCGTAGCGGGGAATTTTGAGTGGACAACACTACTCTATCATTGTCTCTACATTTTATGCTACTAAGAAGGCTCTTAGAGTCACATGGTCTATGCCATCTTTAGATGACTTTATTTCCGATTTGACTAAGGAGTAAGACAAGTTAATCCAAATGAGCACCTTGAAGACATCCAAACATCAATCCCTCATTGTCAGGAATGGGAAATAGAAATCCTCTAGTAACCAAGAGAAGAAGTAAAAGAGAAAGGATATAGAAAAGAATAAAGAATAAAAATCCACTACCTCTTCCAAGTATACTACTAAAATATCCATTTCAAATGGGAAACCTAAGAAGGAAAAGGTTGTGTGCCTTTTGCAAGAAACTTGGCCTCGATGAGCATAAATTAATGAAGAAGTAGATTGAACACCTCATTAATTTCCTTGAGAAGAACAATATAGGGGTCCCTAGATCTATCAAACCAATAATCTACTAAGGCAAAGGAAAAATATAAAGAGAAACATCAGGAAAAGTAACTAGTTAAAGTTTCATTTTGTTCTAATCCTTCTTGGGTTATCGACTCACGGTGCTTCACACCACATGGGTTCATCACAGGTTGAATTTTCTTCCTTAGAGCCATGTAGCATGTCCTCCACCACTTTGGGTGATGATACACTTGCCACATTTTTAGGGAAAGGGTCTATTAAATTCAAAGGTAGAATATTCACAAATGTTCTCAGTGTACCTTCACTTTCAAATAATCTCCTTTTAGTGCACCAGATGAATCATATAGGGAAGGGCATGAGATTCCTATTTGATCTAAATTTATTTGAGATCGAGTTACATTGTGACACTACAATAGCAGTGGAAAGGAAAATCACCATGCTAGGTTATATACCTTCTCACACTTTACACCTAATGTTTCCCTTACTGCATTTCTCACACACTCAAATGGAGTTAGCAGATTATGGCATGAGTGGTTTGGCCATCTTAACTACCACTACCTTGAGTAGCTCAATCAACATGACATGGTTATAGGATCTCTTAGAGTTCATTTCTCAATGAAACTTTGTGAGCATTTTACTCTTGGAAAATACCCTAAAAATAAATTTGACAAAGGCAAAGCTTAGAGAGCTTCAACACATTTAGATTTGATTCATAGTGGTGTCACAGGGGATTTTCCCCATCCTTTTTTCACCAGGGAAAAATATGCTCTCTCCTTCATAGATGAATTTTCTAAATATACATGGGTCTACTTAGGTAAAAGTTTAAAGTTCTTGATTACTTTCAAGACTTCAAGGCACTCATTGAGAAAAATATGGTAAATTCATAAAATTCCTTCGAATAGATAATGGGGGGAGTATGTTAGAAATATATTTGAGAATTTTTACACCACAGAGGATATTGACATACAACAGATAGTGCCTTACACTCCATAGTAGAATGGTGTGGTAGAATGAAAAAATATGTCCTTGAAAGATGATGGAAAAATGTATAATCCACTCTAAATATTTGACTTCACAATTTTGGGCGTAAAGCCATCAATTATGTATGTTATACATAGAACCGGATTCCCCATAAAGATTTGAAAGGTATAACTCCCTTTGAATATTAGCAGAACATCAAACCATAATTTAAGCACTTTGGGGTCTTCAGATCACTAAAAATGGCACATGTACCCAAAAATTAATGCAAGTAAATAGAGCCTCAATACAAACCTTGCATATTTGTTGGGTATCCGAAAGGGTCAAGGGATATAGACTTCTCCATCCTAATACTCATGAGTTGTTTATCAAGATAAGTGTTAAGTTTTAGTAGATTCCCACTGAATCTTTACTTGACTCTTCTCCATATACTTTGCTTCACTCTGTTTTGATGAGAAGTCTAATTTAGATCTTCCACAGTAGGTTTCTGAGGAAAATATTTTACTTCTTCTAGTTTTGACATTGAGCGAAGTAAATAAGAGTCCTCCTCATCTACTTCTATCCATAATTCATAGGATGAGGATTCGGCACATGACTCACCCAATTTAGGCCCTTTTTGGGATAAGAAGACACTTCATAGTGTAGGCACTTAGGAAGGGGATCCAAAGGATGACATACATACTTGGGCAAAGACTATCAAAGTAGGCCACATGTCTTCTATGCTTCAGTGATAGATCCATAGACATTCTAAGAGGCATCAAGCATACCTGAGTGGGATAATGTTATGCATGAGGAATATAATTCCTTAATCAGTAATCACACTTGGTATTTGACTTCACTTCCTAAGGGAAGGAAGATGGTTCGATGTCGATGATATTTTGGACCAAATTTTTAGCAGATGGGTCAGTTGATAATTACAAGGCTCATTTAGTATCCAAGTGTTTCTCCCAAGTAGTCAACATAGACTACTCAAATACCTTTTCACCTGTACCCAAGATGAATTCGATTAGACTCGCACTTTCTTTAGTTGTAGCACATGGTTAGAGTGTACACTAAATGGATGTGAAGACTGTTTTTCTTCACGAGAGACCTATAGGAAGATTTCTACATAGAGTAGCCACTGGGTTTTTTCAGATTCATCCTTAGTTTTTTGACTTAGGAAATCCATCTATGGCCTTAAACAAGCCCTCAAAGCTTGGTATGCTAATATGGATTCCTTCCTCCTAGCTTCTAGTTTCACTCGGTGTCATTCATATCCCAATGTATATCTATTGTGGCAGGGATGATTCATTACTGATACTGGTACTTTATGTTGATGAAATTTTGATCACTAGGAGTACTTCATCGGCTATCTTATCTTAGCAGTGAAGACAACTCTTTAGGATAGATTTTTATGACTAACTTGGTTCTCCTACACTCCTTCCTTGGTATTGAGATCATACAGTTCAATTCAAGGATTTCACTTACACAACCCAAGTACTCTCTCGATCTTCTGGCTCGGTTTCACATGGATGACTGCAATCCATCTCTCGACTCCATTCTTATATGGATTCAAGCTTGAGGTTGATTGTTCCACACCCTTGGTTGATGTTACTTTGTATCGACAACTTGTTGGAAGCCTTATTTACTTGACTCACACCAAACTGATATCTCATATGTCATTGGTATTATTTTAAGGTTCATGCAAGAACCCCATGAGATACATTGGAAAGTAGCTAAGAGGATTTTTCACTACATTTAGGGCTCACACATATATGGGATTCACTATAGGGTTGGTTCAAACATTGACTTGGTTGGCTACTTAGACTCAGATTGGGCTAGTGACATTGAGTGTCATAAGTCCACTTCAGGTTATAGTTTCTCATTGGGTTATGGTCCTATCATTTGGTCAAGAAAGAAGTAAAATGTTATTTCTCTATCATCCATAGAGGAAGAGTATAGGGGAGATGTTAACACAACTACTAAGGTTATTTGGCTTTAGGGGATTCTTTCTGAGCTTGGCATCTAGATCAGGAAGCCTACAATCATCTTTTGTGACAACCAGAGCACCATCCAGATATGTAGGAATTCATTCCTTCATCAGAGGACCAAACACATTGAGATTCACATGCACTTCATTTGGGAGCTCATTCATGAGTAGGTCATTGATTTTATATTTTCTAGTCTTTAGAGTAGGTTGCTAACATCTTCACCAAACCTTTCACTAAGATAAAAGTTCATTCATCTACGATCTCTTCTTGGGGTGTGGTCTACATTAGTAGCTTCATCATCTTCAAGGGGATTTCTATCCTCTTCACTTCTTCGTATCTCTTTTTGGGGAGTTTTTCCCATTGATTTTTCTCCTTTTACTCTATCTTATGCGATATTTCATTATATGTGGGTATCTCATCAAGCCTTGTCACTAGGAACCACTTTCCTTTTTCACTTCCCACCTAATCTGTGTTTATGGGGGCCTTAGTGTAGGAATTATTTTCCTCTCTTTAATTGCATTATCCTACTTAGGATATTCCACCTCACTTGGAGTTTACCTACACTTATGGGATATGTTTTCTTAGGTGTACACTTGACTACACTATTCTAGGTGTTGGTTACCACTTGACTACACTATTCTAGGTGTTGGTTACCACTTGACTACACCATTCTAGGTGTTGGTTACCACTATTATAGGTGGAGATTGCCATGATTCTAAGAGGAGGTTACACATTCACCTCCTATATATACATATCTTGTATTATTCTATTTTATTGTATTGGGTTGGAGCTAGTTCTAAATTATTGCAATTATCTCTCTTGTATTTTCGTAATTTGTAATCTTGTATGCTTGTTTTATTTTGTCTTGGAACAATTCATGTATCACATCATTCACATGTGCATTCTTCGAACTAGCATATTCGTGGAAATTCTCTGATAGAATTCCAAGAACTCTGTGAGTTTTAAATTCCAAAGCATTTCAATTTCTATCAAAGCATTGTGTGTTAAATTCTGCAAGCTAATTAGTTTAATTTCATTTTAAATGGTTTGTGTAATTTTCTTACAGCTTTTCCTAGATTTCAATTTCAGCATTTAGGATTAGAAGACCCCCAAAAAAATAAGATCCACCATGCAATTATTATTTTCACAAAGAAATATTATTGCATGTTTCCTTTGGACATTTCCTTGGCTATAATGACATTAACAAGGTTGATTAAATGAAGAGTTAACAATCAGGCTCATCATTGTGCCTTATACTTTACAACTTTTGAACTTTGTCATTACCTCCTCGATCATAAAACTTACGTAGTCACAAGTATCAATCCACTAAAATCCATGTATTCCAAACCATATCATAACGAATGCATAACCAAGTTGTTTATGCTCATTATAGATTTTGATTTAGAATTCATCTCTCATAAATCCATTAAAGGACAAGTTATCAATGATCATCTTGTAGAAGCCCCCTAGCCGATAATCAACTACCTTGTGAATAATTCCCTGATGAATCCATCAACACCCTCAATCATGATGACACTCATCTTAAGATGACCCTATTCTTTGATGGGTCCAAATTTAAACAAGGGGGAGTTGGGATAGTCATAATACCTCCTTGGGGAAATCATATTCCACTATCCTTTGGACTAAATTTTGCATGCACAAATAACATTGCAGAATACGAAGCCCTCATCATGGGTCTTCAAACGCCACATTTCTTGACATGGAAATCCTTAATATCTACAATGATTCCCAACTTTTCATCAATCAAATCAAAGGGACATATCAATGTAAAAATGAAATCCTACAAAAATATAAAGTCTTCATCGATGATCTCTTGAAAGTATTTGACCATTAAAAATTCAAACAACTTCACAATCATGTAATAAATTCTCGATACTATGACATCCCTCACATATGTTATACCTTTATCACTAGATGATTCCAAACTCTTAATCATTTTATAACCACTTGATCAACCATCTTATACCAACATTGATCTTCCCACTATCAATCATATAGAAGATATCCAATTTGACATTTAGTACACTCAAATATATGACTATCTTTCCACAAGAAAGATACCCGTAAATTTATCTATAAATAGTAAAATATATTTTCAACATTATGTATCCCATTATGTCATACTTGGGGTATCATTTATAAAATAGGGTTTTACAACCTTCTCCTCCGATGTCTTAAATCTCTAGAGGCTCATCGAGCTATTCAAGAATTTCATGAGGAAATATTCGGCGGAAAATTCAACGGCTTAGCCATTGCTAAACAAATGCTATGAATGAGATATTATTGGCTTACGCTTAACTGATAATGTTGTGAATACATCAAGAAGTCTGCCAAATGTCAACAACACTCTAATATTACACACATCCCTAGTCATGCTCTTCAACCACAGCTCAAGATCTATATCCCTTCTCACAATGGGGACTAGAAATCATTGGCCTTAATAATCATCGTTCATCCCAAAGACATAATTATATCATCACAACAACTAAATACTTCACAAAATGGGTGGAAGTGATCCTCTTATCTCCACTAAAGAAGATAAAATCATCGATTTCATTCATCATCATATCATTTTTTTGCTTCGACATCCCTCATAAAATCATCATAGACAATGGTAAATCATTTAAGAATAAGAAGGTTCAAAAACTCTATGACACTTATAATATCAAACTCAATTTCTCCACACCCTACTACCCACAAGCTAATGGCCAAACCAAAGCATCTAATAAAACCCTTAACAAGATCCTTACCAAAATTGTTGACTAGGTTGGTAAATATTGGCACCTTCAAATCCCCTTTACATTATGGGCCTATTGAACTAGTATTTGAACCCCTATGGGTGTTACACCCTTCTTTCTAGTCTACGGAACTGAAATTTTTCTTCCCTTAAAGTCTGATTCCATCATTACATGTTACACTCAAATATTTCATCCCCAAAGAAGAATATTATCAAGAATGTCTATCACAACTTAAATTGTTAGACAAATTCTGACTAACCACCCTCAAACATATCAATATTTATTAGGAATGAATCAAACAAGCATATAATAAACACCTCAAAGAACACGAATTTAATGTTGGTGATCTTGTCCTCAAATAAAATCAACACGTCACAAATATGGAAAAGAGTAAACGTGGGAAGTTTTCTCCAAATTGGCTTGGACCCTACATCATCACTCACAAATATGGATCTGGAGCCTATCATTTGGCCTCTCTTGAGGGTAAACTTGAAAAGGAACCTCTTAATGCCTTGCACTTGTGACCTTTCTACTGTTAAAATATATACCTACAAAACCTTAGTCTAGCTAAAATCCTCCACCCTCAAACCAACCACTTAAAATCCCTTTCCTATGCAATGATATGAAATCATGCGGTCCTCCATCAGTATATCTACTGTGATCTTAAATATGGGCACCACGGACCTTCTCATAACATATTTCACATGAACAAGTCCCCTTCACACTAAGGGACCCCATAATTACCCTATCCATCAAAATACATGCTAAAGATACACATGTTATCTTGTACACCAAACCCACCCTCCTCAGATGGTCTCTTAGGCCCACCCTCGCTAAAATAATAAAAATTACTAAGGGATGCAAAAATTTCTTGATAGAATACTCCCCCAAAGGAAAACTATGAAAATATACTCACTATCACCACCAAAGTCAAAATATTATCGTAGACCACTCCCTTAAAGGATGGCTACCCACAAATTCAAAACATATATATGCGCAGACAAATAAAAGCTTCCCACATTAATTAGATTTTAAAAAACATGTTTAAATATCCTTATCATCCCAGAAACCTTCCCGCATCAATCATCTTTCCCTCAAAAGATGTAATATTCCCACATTGATCATCTTGCACACTATCAAAATTAAAATTGAGTAACAACATAGAACTTCTAAGGAGCACATAATTCCTTGTATAAGATATATACAATATCCAATCCATGTCCAGAAAGTAGTATATATCTCATCATATCTTAAACCCATCACACAAACTTAAATGGACTAACCGCTTTTTAGATATATGTTACTCATAATTAAGGTTTCGAGTGCATTATGTCAAACTCATCATTACATATATCCCAAATTAAACAAATGAAAAACACATTAAAACCCACTATCCACAAACTCATATAAAACATCACATCAAAATCATCAACACACATTTTTACACATCCATATGTCCAAAAAATATCATATATATATATATCAAAATTTGATGTACATATCATCGATGATTAGGCTTTATGACCCATACAAAACACAATGTAAATTATACATCCGATATCCTCATACCACTTTCTCCACCCTAAGGATCCTCTCGAGCACCGCCAACACTCCCCATATTCATTATAGGACCCCGCTGCAATGCATGTCATTACCTCACTACATATTATGTGTAAAGCAAGGCACCTCGAGTAGTCTCTCTTCTACCAATCCCTCATAATACCTCAACTCCTCACACAAGTCCTAGTATTTATTCATGCTCACTGTATCTTGATAAAGCCCCATCTAACCTCTAGTCCTTACTCCACCTACCCCTCTAGTTGGTCTTGTCCTCCCCGTTGGCACCTCCACTTCATACCGTACTAGCCCCAAAACTACCATTATACTACAAAGCAGACCCAAAATGTTTCCTCAAAGCAGCCTCCCGATGTTGATATTACCTATTACATGCCTATTAATTCTGCTCTCAACTCCACCTCTAGGGTAGTTACCCATTGATCCATTTCACTCACCACCCCCATCAACCTCGTCACCTTACTATCCAAGGAATCATCTCAAGCATCCCTATCACTCCGTAAACTACCTCAATCATACTACCGCATCCTCTCGCACCCCATCCTACCTACCATCTAGCCACATCATCCTCCTCTCACTCCACCCAAACCCTTGAACCCTAACTTCTTGGGCTATAATCTACCCTTGCCACCACAATGCATACTTGAGTGTAACCTCAAAATTATCTATCTCCACAAGTACCACCTCCTCCTCCACCATCTCCTAAACTTTCCACACTTGAGCTACAAACAAATATATGTCCCCTCCACCATCCTGTATATAATATGGTTTCTTGTACATCCATTACCAATTTGAACTTCATTATACCCGACCAAACCGAACAACCCCTATTGTCTCGTATCTCTACCCCCACATCCGCTTCTCATGATGGATCATCTACAGCTCGCCTCCCTCTCCTATACATGTAGGGAAACCTACATATGGTTGTCATACTACTTCATTTGGCCCCAACCCATCCAATAAGCTAACATATTAATCTATGCATACAACATCAGTAGGAAAATTCACTCCTCCAACACAAAAATCTCTATCATTCTATCTATCCCAATGCATCCCATGCATCCTAACCACTCTAATCTATTTGTAGGCCCAAAACCGTAAGACAAAAGTTACATCCAATCCAAATATCTACCTCGTTGACCACTCCCACAACTTCATGTACACTTGTGCCGTTATAGTTGCTTACACAAGAAAAAAATGTATGAAACTCTATCATATTTGCTATTATTCCTATCAAGGCGCCTGAATATGACCACCTTCAAAAGCGCATACCAGTTGATTCCCATCATAATAATAGTGGTAAAGGTAATATCAACTACATCATCACCCCAATAAATCTCAAAATCAAAACTCTTAGCAAAATAAGTCATGTCAAGAGCAACATCCCCATACAACCTCATCATCACCCCTCGCAATGTCACGTCAATCGATATAATCATCTCACCTTGAATAGGTGGTCGTAACATCATATAAACATCCTCTAGGGTAATCTTGATCTCCTTATAGAAAACGAATGTCCTCAGAATCGGGTCCTCGCTCTCAAAAAATCCACTATCACCTCCAAATCCCGATGAACACACCTGTAATGGTGCAATCCACTATATCCCAACATCTCCAAAATCTCCCAATCATCATCACCCATATACTATCGTAATCGATATAATAAAGGTGGAACTATATCTCTCATCAATAAGTGTCTCTTCACCCACATCCTCAAAACAATAAAGAAGATCATTAGTTAAGTCATTTCAATTCAAATCGAACACAAAAACTTAAACACAAACATGTTAAATCAGCATTGATCCTATCTAACTAGTTTCGATCCTAGTGATTGACATTGATCCTATATCACACTATAGGAATAAATGTACGTAAAAATACCCAAAAATTTACCTATCTCTATCTAGGATGGACATCGTTTCCTTTGTCCACTCCTCGTCACCTCCATCTCTCAAATAACAAAAATTACAAATTTATAACTACTTATCATAGTAAACACAATGATCATAATGACCTCTAATGGTCATCCACTACTTATATATAGGTAATTTGACCCGATTGGTTCCAATTTCTAATTGACATTGATTAGTTATGAATTGGTATCAATATCGATCCCCCGTCCCATTGCACATCCTTCAATATTGTGCCTCTTTTTGGTTCGCCAAGACCCTTTTAAAGCCAAAACTATATCTCGCATAAATCAAACTATTTTTCATCAATCCACTGCGTATTTCACATCCTCACATGAACCATTTCCCATTGTTTCTTACAAGTCATACATTTATAGGTCAAGAACCCCTTAGTTCCCCTATCATTTGACTTCTCGGTCACGTAATACCACCTTTACGGAAATAAATATCATCCCGAGCCTCAGTATATCCCAAATCCACCACAGATTACATGGAGCCTCTCGAGAACCTTTTCCCATCACTTCCTACAAGTCATATATCTTGTTGGCTAGATTTTCTTCAATTTTCTACTAGCGGTCATGAGATAAATCTCCCTCATTTACCGATGAGGCTCCCTGTAATATTTTTTCGCTATATTTCCTAATATCTATTTATTAGTATTACTTTAACTATGTAGCTCATGGACCATAACTAGACAATTTTGCAGCAAGTAAGCAGCTATAAGAAATATGTGCAGGAAAGGGAAATAATTAAATATGAGAAGAAGGAAAGGAGATGTGTAACCTAACCAATAGTTGACAGAGTTGGTCACATGCACATAGATGAAACAAATAGATCTTGAAATGCAGAATTTGAAGCAAAGGAAATTTTCAAATCTAGATCTAAGACAACACAAAGTTTATGCAGAGATCTAAAAATAAATAAGAAACAAATGCACCGTTGACACAAAGTTCTCTGAAATATTAATCTTCTCTATTCCTCACTGCTTTAAAAATCTATCAAGGGTTTCACTCAAATTCTAAGAACACAAGAATGCTGATTACAAATTCGGATCCTCTAACCCGTGAAATGTCGACAAATAGGTTCTTCCTCTATTTATAGTGTATAGAGGGAAATTACAAATAGGAATCTTTTAATGAATTCCCGTATGCAGAAGCTATAGAAAAGGGTAGATCTAGCGATCTTCCTCCTGGAATTCCTCTTTGCATGACATGCATCTTTTTAACTGAAAATAGAGCCTTCTATTTTGCATGTCTGCCACCTATTTCCAAGTAATTGACTTCTTCAAGTAATGACTTTTAAACCAATCACTTAAGTTTTATAATTTAATTGATTGCTCAATTACTTTGTCAAAGAAAATAAAAGAAAGAGGAAAAGAAATAAGAAGAAAGTTGCAACCCTCCCAGTCTTGTTCTTCTTCCATATTTTGCATGTGGTTGACTCTTTTGCCTTTGATTCTCACCAAACTAGATCTGGAAGCTATGCATGATTGTGATTTTCTTGCGGGTATTGCCTTTGACTTGTCTTCCCTTCTATCCTTGAATCTTTTGCAATTCTTCTTCAGTACATGCACTAGTGCAATGTTTGTCGTAAATAATTCAGACAAAACTCATCATTTTTATTTTTTAATTGCATATGAGAAATTTTAAATTCTAGAAAGCACTCTGGGTGAATGCAAATACAAGCACATTCAATGAAGGCTTCAACTAGAAGATTGGGAGCACATGCACAAGATCCTAGAAGGAATTTTCCATGCACTAACTTCTACACGGGCTGCATTAGAAACAAGAGGATGAATTTTTTCCAGAAGCCTTTGCAATTATGAGATCTCGATCCATCAATTAAATCAATGATAGGTTCGGGGCCTATGTCCAGTATCATTGATTTCAAAATATGGAAGCTATGCATGATTTTGTTGATCCTTTTCTTTCATCATGGTTTTCATGCAGAATATCTTTCTTAGCTCTTTTTCTTTTAATTATGTCGAAATCCCTTACAATTGGATAAATTTGTGTAATCCGCAACTTCTTCGATTCGGAAGATATATCCAATGTACTCCGACATTAATTTGAGCACTTGTGATGAATACTTGCAATTTATTGCAAATAGTTGATTTTTATCACCAAAATCTGCATATAAAGCATACGCTGCCCTAAAATTTGAGGTTTTTCTTACATGCAAAGAAAGCAAAATATTATTTAATTCACGCTAGGCACATATACCAACATACGTGAAGCTTATAATGACCAAAATTAGGCTATTCCAACCCTAGGCACCAAAATTAGAAGCTTCTTGGCAATGGAAAATAAACTTTAATGCAAAATCCTCCTTCTTTTGGCACCAAAACATGTCTCGGTCTGCAATCCTTAGCAAAAAGAATGAACTCTCTCTCCTTATGGTGTCCCATGCTTATATAACCTCCAACATGCTATTTTTAATAATTGTCTCTTCCTATTTCTGGCAATTTAATTAATTAATAGCCATGTTTATTCATCCAATTTGGGCGCCCAAGTCTACATGCTGCTGGTTGCTTTTTAAATAATTTATTTTATTTATTTTTAGCATGCATCCTTGACTTCTCCTTAGCTCTTCCACTTGCATTGACTTTCCTTCTATTTATGGCACCAAAATTGGGTGAATAAACCATTAATAAATATTATTAAATGCATTGTTATTCACCCAAGGTGGGTCACACTTTTTGGCAAGAGGAATTGCTAAAAATAAGAAGTCAACTTGATGGGAATTTCCACCCTGCACTGCAGCTCCAAAAATCCCCTCTTCCACTTAAGTTATTTGACTTTCATAATGGGAATTTTTACCCTGCAAGGTAGGTAAGAAATTCCCGCCTGCCTGCCACTACCAAAAATTCCCATCATGCAGCTAAGTGACTTTGACTTCATGGGAAAAGTACACCTGAAAGGCAGGTAAGAAATTCTTGCATGCCTACCACTACCAAAATTCTCATTGCAACTTAGATCTATTTATTCCAAAAAGTGTGACTTGCCTAGGAGAGGATTTTTGTGCTTGACTTCATCGCTTTGGTCGAAGTTTGCTTTCGAGGTTGATTCCTTCGATGCAAAGTGGCTATAAATGATCTCCGGATGCTCCAGTAATTAAACAAACTATACATGACAAACCTGGGGAATTAAACAAAAAGAACAAGGGAAAACCAGAGAAAAATGCAAAAGAAATTAAAAAAATCCAAAAGTCACAAACAAAGCTAGCATACAAAACTTCAACAGTTCAACCAAGATTCAACCGAGCACAATTTGTTTCAAATGGGGATTTATTTATTTAATAAATAATTAAATAAAAATTTCCTGAGACAAAAATTTAGCGGAGGGATAAAATGAGTTTTAAAGATCTAGGTATTCTTCAAAATTAGCTCATATGATTCACTCGGGAATATCTTAATGCAATACAGAGACATCTTCTGCAATAAACATGGGAAGACCCATTATTTTAAAAGAAAAAAAAATTTAAACATGGGGTAGTCTCATATTTTAGGGTAAAATCTGGAGACACCATTCGGCTCCGTCTGTGGACATCTTTTCCTCTGTCAAAATGACAGGAGTAAAGATGATATCCCAGCTTCTCTGGTTTCGTATCTTGTCCATTGGGCTCGGGGTCAAGCAAACAAAAACAAAAGAAAAAGAAAAAGAAAAGGAAAGAAAACAACAAAAGTTTTATTTATATACAAACATGTTTTACCCTGTATCTCAATTTTTGAACAACTTCAAATGTTGCCCGTTGAAAGGCAAGTGGTAACTCAATTCCATCCTGGTAGGCAAGGAAGAAAGTATCCATTCCAAGAAGTCTCTCTTTGATCATGAAGGGCCCTTTCCAGAGTGAATTAGATTTGTCATGCATGCCCTTTGGTTCTTGCTCTTGTCCCACCAGAGTACCCAGTCTCTAATCTCAAACTTCCTTTCTCTGGCCTTCTTGTCAAATACCTTGGGCAAGTCCTCATCAACTTCATCTTGTGGTGGCTCATCCTTTCTTCTCTATGTGGTAAATAAGTCTTCATCAACTTCCTTTATACCTAGATTTACCAATTGCATTCTTGAGGAGGAACTATCACCATATTCTTTGTTCTTCTTCAAGTATTGATCATGTTTGTCAAAAGTCTCCACTAAGGAAACTAAACCCTTGGGGATTTTTTTACCTTTTGGTTGGATTACTCCACTACTTTCATCATAACTCGATCAGTTTTTCCTATGATTGTTCATCGTGGTGGTGATTTATTCCCTTCAACATGCAGACATGTAGATGTTTGTTTGTCATCATTGAAAGTCTTCCCCTGTTCAACATTATCGAGACTTTGGGATGGTATACCACCTCCACTTTATAGTTTCCTTGTCTAAATATGGATGGTGTTCTATCTAGAATCAATAGTGTAGTTGTGGATCACAAAGAGTCTCGCCTTGAATTCTTGATTTATTGGAATGAAATCGATAGAGAACGCTACAAATCCAATGTGGTAGAAATCACTTTATCTCTATAATGCTTCATCTCATCTCTTTTGACTTGATTTTTCCCTCAAACTTGCTTTACTAGAAGTTCAACATCTCCTTGGGATTTGAGGATTCTTACTCCTTTCTTTCTAGCTTGTTCCATTCCTAACAGCAAGGCTTCATACTCCATTGTATTATTGGTGTTTTCAAACATTAGCTTGTGTGAGTCTGGGAATATCTCATGATCTATAAATATTAGTAGAACGTTGGCTCCCGATCCAAAAGAACAATTGCCTTTAAACTTCAAAGATCCAAATTTTTCCCTCTTCTTGTCGGCTTTGGTTGATGTTCGTGGTCTAGAACATTTTTATCCATTTTCAATAAATAGACCCCATGGTCATATTCCCGAAAAGAAGTTGAGATCTAGGATCCTCAAATTTTTCACCGTGTACATGGACTTCCTTTCCGGCTCCAACTTCTAATTTATTTCTTTGATAGGAATATGAGAACAAGACCAATCCATCTTTACTTCTCCTCCCACTCTTTGTAGAGAGTTTCGCTTAGCAAGATCCCATAAGAGACAGAATATTTGTAACTAAGATTGTCATATTTAATATTTTGTCAGGAAAATATACCATAACAACTTGTGCATCTTTGATTTGTCTGATTAAAGGGACTTGTCTCTCCATTGAATAACACCTTCCTATAGTATTTGTCAAGGTAAGCCCAAGAGCATCTCAGTAACTTTAGTTGGCATGAAATTGTCAAGCACCCAAATCTAGAATGTAATTGCTTAACTTGAAACCATTAAGCAATAGGAGACATAGAAAGGCTCTACTCTTTCCAGTAAGATAATGAGGGTTTAACAACCGCAATGTTGTTCTTTGAAGGATCATCCTTGGGCTTAGGTAAAAGGCCCTTTGATGTATTAGATTGTCTTGGTGATTGTACATATTTGACTAACCTATTTAGCTACTCAGAAAGTCTCTCGTGTCGTGGATAATTTTAGTGGCAAATATTCGTAATATGGTGAATATTCCATTTTAAAATTTTTGAAAAGGTGAATTTTCTAGCGCAGGTCAGTGACTTGTTTGCTTAAAAATTATAGTTTAATTTCTTTTAGGGGTCGGCTTTGCCTACCCTTGAAACTATCCCCTATATAATCCTCTATTATTCACCAGGTAGAACACTATTAGCTCACTCATACCACCTGGGGGAATATGTATTATCAAGTACAGTAAACATGCAACAAGAGGGCAGAGGTTATAGATGTGTGAAAAAGAGTCTCATTGACACGTGACAGGGAGAGTTTTTTTCGATGCGCGACAAGAGTGCAGAAGTAGGAATAGACGTGCGACAGAGAGTTTTTTGATGCATGACATGGAGATTTTTTTGTTTTGCAAACTAGATGACTGGAGGTCAGTAGATGCACGCGAAAAATCTCTATCACACGCCTACAAAATTCTTCTATCCCACCACTTAAAAATGAGGTGAAATTTTTTTTTCGACTCCCAAAAATTCACCTTCCCATGAAACCGGTTCCAAGGATATTCACTAGGTATTTTCCACCTCTGATTTCTAAGAGGTATCTTAAAATGAACCTTGTCTCGTATTTAGCTTCGACATTTGAACTCTAGTTTTCTTGACATGATCAATAATGTCAAAAGGAGTAGATTCGAGATACATGAGTTGTTTTCTCAGTGGTTGAGATGAAGAACTCACATTCTTATCTCTGGAGCCAAGGAAGAAGGTAAAGATTTTTCCCTTCTTTGTTCATCAACTAATGCCTCAGCTTGGTGAGTTTGTGATTTTGTAAATACTACATATGTATGACCATGATCATCTTCATGAAGCTTCTCATCATCATGTTCAGATTTTTAGTTTAGGTAATTAATGTTGGAATCACCAACATAGGGACCTACAAAATCATCATTCTTGAGTTGATCAGTGTCAACTTCCTGGTCTTCTTCATTCATCTCCACATTGTTTCTGGGAGTAGCTTCAATTGCTAATCTTTGGGAACCAACAATGTGGTTCCAGTTGTTGTTTTTGTTGAAATTCTAAGCGAGGGCAAAGTGTTGTTGCCTTGAGCCATTTAAGCCATTTGTTTCTTCATCCACAACATCTCATTTGCTAACTTTTGCAATAGTGAATTGGATGTAGTAGTAGAGGATGAACTTTTAGCTCTAGAAGTGTTATTTTTTATCTTTCCAGCCATGATGAGGTCGTATTCAATTTCAACCACCATGTTTTGAGTTGTTAACAAGTCAGCAGGATGTGCTCTTCATAGTTGATAGCTTACTTCAGGAAGTAAAGTATTGATGAAGAATACCTTTTGATTCTCATCATTGAGAGAAGTAGAAGTTAGAATTTTGTAAAGTAATATTTGGAATTTTGCAATAAAATCCCACATGTTCTCATGTGGCTCCTTCTTCAACTGAGTGAGCTGAGTTATCAAGGTACCGAAATCTTCACTATCTTGAATCTTTTCATGAATGCATCGTGCATAGTGGACCAGTTGGTTATGGTGCCAAGAGCTAGCTAGTAGAACCATTCCCCAACCAAGTCATACAGAGTCTCTATGAAAAGTCAAACAAACACATCTTCATGTTCTACGGGGAGAACTCCACAAGATATAAAGAACACATCCAAGTGATCATCTAGATTCTTCTTTCCGTCTCCATAGAATTTTGGAAAATTATTTCTCATCCCTTTAGGTAGATCATGCATAGGAGGAGTCAAAATTAAAGGTCCAAAGGTTAGTACCCCATGGAACAGGTGTTGCATTGACAAGTGGTTGATGCATGATGAATTAAGCATGTCTTCTTTGAGAATAGACTTCGTGAATAGTCCCGACTACTAGATTGTGTTGACACGATCCGATTTGGAGAATTTTCCACTCTTCTTCCTTGTGAAATACTGGATCTTTGGCTTCTAACTTGAGGAGGATGACTGAAATTAAACTACTCCTGCAATCTATAAAAAAATTGATCCTTCCTTGAACTCTACTGACCGCGTGAATGGACATTCTCGCTAGGTTGAGCTTTGAGCTCTACTAGATCAAGCGTGAATGAACATTCTACGAGGTTGAACTTATAATATAAAAATGAACTAGTAAGAGAAATCTCCTACGATCTACTAATTTGTGTTGTTCCCTAATGGAGTCACCAAAAACTATTGGCTAGATTTTCTACATAGTTGAAAACCTAGCAATCATGAGATAAATCTCCTTATTTACCAAAGAGGCTCCCGTGTAATATTTTGTCAATTGTATTTCCTAATATATGTTTGTTAGTATTACTTTAACTATGTTGCTCATAGACCATAGCTAGACAAGCTTTGCGGTAAATAAGCAAATTGTAAGCAATATGTGCAATGTTGTCCCCTCAAAATTTTCCTTTTTTTCCAAGTTTGGACATAGAAATTTTTTAGTTGTTACCCTTTGAAAATGGTCTAACAAGAGTATTTTGAAATCTAGCACTTCCTAAGGGCTCAAGGATGTTTAGAACCTACTTCATCAGATGGGAAATTTCTTTCCCTTTCCAAAAAGGTAAAGAAGTTGTTCTAACTCCTTGTTTTGTGCAAGATATGGCTCAACGGACTTGAGTTGTATTTTTTTCCCAAGGTAGACCAGAGGAGCTACAGAGGTTTCTTCGTCACTTTGCCTTTTTGGCAAAAATGTGAAAATGGCGATGGTGCAGATCCACGAGCCCAAGCTGGGTAGAGAAAATAATGAAGTTTGAACCCCACAACTAATAGAAGGATGCCACGTGTCCTTGTTGACCGGTCAAAGTGGGATTTCAAGTTTTTAACCTTCGAGGGTTAAAAGTATAAAGTTTAATGTGACCACCGCAGGCAATCAAATTTTTACATGTGTACACGGAGTGTGGGCCGGTGAGGATGTTGTGATTTTGAAACTTTTTCCAAAAAAGGTTCAAAATGTTCTAAATGGAGCCCGACCCCGTATCCAATCCAAAGGCACCACATGTATGCATGTTGAAAAGTCAAACCAGTCGATAGAGGAAATTGTTCCAAATTTTTGAATTCTAAAAAGTTGTGAAATAAAGGGAGCTCACCCGTGGCTACTCCAATCACTTTCTGCCATGTGGATGGCTCATATTTAAAGGTGCAAAAGATAAATCTAATGGCCCACATTCAATTTGGAAAGTTTGTAACCATTTTAATTATTAATTCTCTGGCATTTCCCACCATGGCCTTTTTTTTTACAAAAGAAGAATCCGAAATGGTGCGAAATGATGAGATCTTTTTGTAACTGCTTCTTGGCCATTAGTGAAAGTTGTAACTGCCTCGTGTGAGCTATTTCATGGCTTTTAGAAGTCATTGTAGGGGTTGGCATTTGATTTTTGAAGACTATAAATGATTTTCATGAACAGAGGACAAAAACAATAGTCGCCATTCTTCTAAGCTTCTCCTTTCTACGAATTTCTTCCATTTCCTTTCATTGTACAAGTTTTAATTCAACTGTAATAAGAAAAGAAGGATTTTATGCCCCTTTGATGGAGGATTTGATTGGTACTTTGTGACCAATGCATTTTTATTCAGTCTTGTAGCTCTGGTTTGTGAATTTGTATTCTTCTTCCATTTAAATGCATGTTATAAACTTTCTGATCAATGTTTGTAGGCCTCTGATGTTCTACCTCCATCATTGATCTCCTTTCCTTCATTCCCACTCCCTTTTCCCACTCTTAGACCACTTTATATCCTTGCAAGAAATTACGTAGGCTTTGCCATAGGGTCAATGGAGTGCCCCTATGGATCTCTGGTTGAAAAACCACCATTGAATCCACTTGTTTTTCATGCATAATACAAAGCTGCACCATTATAAGTAGAGGGACTTAGATTCCCATAGTGTTGTTTTGGAAACCACCAATTTGTCCCCAGACAAATTTCCAAGCCAATAGTTTTGGCGCCCACCGTGGGGCAGATTTTGTAGCATCTACACCCTAGAAATGACCACAGGGTCATTAAATACCATTGGAGTTCATTGAAAATTTGAAGTTTCTTATGATCCACATGGATACCAATCATGGCAATTCTCACACATCCTCCTATTGAGAGACCTACCTTGCTCTTTCACATTCAAGAAGATATCATTTCTGACCTAAGGGAGGTTGTTTGGCATAAAAGGTAGAGTGTAGACCATTACTCTATTGCTTCAAGAATTTTGGATCAAGAAGAAGAACTTGTTGTTGAGTTGGAGGAATGAAGAAAATCTTGGCACCCCAGAGAAGACAATAAGTCTTCAAGCTGGCTGACAAAGGTATACCCAATGACAGTTGAGATCAGGAGGATCTGTTAATCCTACTCTTGATGAGCTTAAGGAAGAAGAACAAGAGCTAGAAAGAGAGGAAGCGGATAGAGTTCAACTTGAAAGGGAAGAAGTGATTAGGGCTCAACTTGAAGAGATTGAAAGACTCCAAAGAGAGGTAGAGGAAAGAGAAGAAGCCCTAGCTGCTGAAGAGGCTAGAAATAGAAATAGAATGGTTGATAATGAATGTGAAGCACGTAGACCCAATGTACCATGGGGAAGAAATATTGGTCCACTTTCCCTCCCACGAATACTCCATGATCTACCAAGAGGCTCAAGAAAGAAATTTCCTAAATTTAAAGGAGATGGCTCCCAACTCCCTGAGGAACATGTAGCGGCTTTCATCACTGCTTGTGGTGTGTTGGGTGTTGAAGATGAAGATGTGTCGGTTAGACTTTTTGTGGAGTCACTCCAAGAGAAAGCTGCTGAGTGGTTTTACATGCTTCCCCCAAGATCTATCACTAGCTGGGAGGACATAAGGAGTGCATTTGAAAGTAGATTCAAGAGCACAGAAGATGGCCAAGACTTGCTTGGTTCAATTGGTGCAAATGAAGAAAGAAGTCTCTAAGTCCATGAGATATTTCATAGCAAGATTTGATAGATTGACAAGAAGAATCCCCGAAAGATGTAGTTCCTCTTGAAAACAACTTGAAGAGGTTCTTCATCAGTGCCTTGCCATCAGAAGTTGGTTTCTTCCTCAGAAGAGATCAACCAAGAACATTGAGGGAAGCTCAAGACCTTGCAATCGAGACTGATGATGATTTAATCCTTTCTAGAAAGGTGAAGGGCCCAAATGGAAAGCAAAAGGGTCAGAGTTCAAATTCAGTCACAATAGACCCCATGTTTCAAAAAATGGCAAATGATCTGGTTTCCTTGAAGAAGCAACTGTCACAAATCACTATGAGGAACAATCCAAGAAGACCAAACTTTAATGATAGGTAGTGGATTACACCACCTCCTCACCAACTTGCTCTTGAAGCACCACCAGTCAATGCTACCTATGATACCCAAGATATAAGAGAGGAAGATGAAGTTGATGAGCTCGAGGGAGATGATGAAGAAAACTATGAAAGCTACCTAGAAGTCGAGGAGGTTGACATGCACAATGGCCTATTTGAATTCATTGATGATGATGAAGAAGAAGAGGAGGAAACACCAAGTTTTTCATGTATTGTTTTCACTAGAACACAGTCCAAGAAGAACACCCCATCCTCAGTGGCTGTAAAGGAAAAGAAAACCAAAGAAGTTTCCACTTCTGAGGTCACAGAGAGAGGATTATCAACAAAGGTTCTCCATTTCCACCCTCCATGGATTCTGCTAAAGAAAACCAGACTTGGTCATGCTGTCAAGGATCATGTTGTCATACCAAGTAAGTATTTTTCTCCTTCTTCTAGTCCTACAGTTGTTAAGAGTACTTCCCCTTCCATTGGAATCTCTACCAAAGTACCCACAGTTCAGCCAAAGGTTGTACCTTTTCCTTCTGCTAAACCGACTATTTCACCTTTAGGAGAAAATCCTTCATCCAAAATATCCAAGGTTCCTTCAAAGCCCTTACCAGGTAAATCCTCTTTCATCCCAGGAGCTTCCTCCTCATCCAGTATTGCCCCATTTGATTTTGTAGAGCACACAAGAAAAACCAAAGTCCAACTCTCAGAGTTAGAGTACTTGCAAACACACCCTGCCCAATTTGATAGATTTATTAATGTAGTCTGAGGTAGTAGCTCTATATCTTCAAGTTCCACTTCTAAAGGACTCCTTCCAATGCCATCCACACCTCCATCTCAAAACATGTTAGCTCTCAGTGCTAAAAAAACATCTAGAGTTGAGCCTTTTTATTTGTCTCTCCTCATAAATGGTTTTGAGTTGAACAATATTATTGATTCTGGAGCTTCTGATAACGTAATGCCACTCAAAGTTGCAAATGCCCTTGGCCTAACTTTGACTAGAGTAAATGGATCTTGTTATTCCATGGAATCTAAACAAGTGCCACTGATTGGAAGAATAAAGGATGCACAAGTAACTCTGGCTGACTTCCCTGACAAGAAAGTGCTCCTAACTATCTTGGTGGTGGACATCCCAACATCCTTTGGCATGCTTCTGAGTAGAAGTTTTTGTAGAGATCTAGGTGGAGAAATTAAAATGGATTGGTCATCCACTACTATCCCTGTCAAAGGTGAAATGAAGAGGTTTCTGCCTGTTAGAAAGATGAAGTTCACAGTAAAGAAGTCTGATGATCCAAGAGCTAACATCCTTCTTCAAGATTCTGAGCTAGGAAATTACTTCCTCACATCACAAAAAGATGAAAACCTGCCACTTCTCATGGAGGAAGAAGAAGATCAGATCTGATGATGGAATTTGATGGCAGTCATTCAAGGGTCAGGTTTGAGCTAGTGTTGTTTTGTATTCTCCTTCCAAAGAAATGCATCCTTTTGCTTACAAACTACGCAGTTTGATAACACAAACAATATAAAAAATATGAAGCCCTTCTTCTGGGCAGGCATGAGTGTTGCAGAGGATATGGGAATCAAGAAGTTGAGATGCCTTGGTGATGCAGAGGTAATAGTGAAACAAATCTGCCAAGCAATATCAAGTGAAGAACCCAAGGCTCAGACACTACAAAAATCGGGTTTGGGATCATTGAATCATTCGATGCTTTCTCTATTGAAGCCATTCCAAGGGCACAAAATGAAAGGGCTGATTCTCTTGCAGTATCAGCCTCTTTAATGACACCTCATCCTTCTTTTGGCAAAGATAAAGTAACCATTGAAATGGTATTCAGACCTAGTGTGCCTGATAATGCAAATCATTGGCAAGTCTTCAATGATGACAATCAAATTTTAACCTTCTTAGAGCAAAGAGATAATTTTAATAATCTCTTCTTTGAAGGAAGTGTCAATCCTCATAGAGAAGTTATTGCTGAAGAAGAAGCTGATGGAATTGATGAAGTTGATGATGAGGGCATGATCAGACTGAAAGGCAACAAAATTCCCAAAGGCTTAGTCTCTTTGGAAGATCTTGTTTGACAAACATGATAGATTCATTCAAGAGAAGGAGAAGTTATCTTCTCGGTGTCCATCTGACTTTGAAAAGAAAATATTGGTACTTCAGAAGATCCAAGAATGGTAAACATTGGTAAATGTTGCTCACCTGAAGAGAAGAGAAGGTTTGTTACTCTACTCAAGAAATACTCTGATGTTTTGGCTTACTCCTATGAAGAACTCAAATCATTCCAGCCAAAAGAAATGCACCATTCCATTCCTTTGAAGCAAGGTGCTAAGCCTTTCAGGAAAAAGAAAAGGCCCTATAATCCAAAGGTTGTTGATATCATCAAGGAAGAAGTGACCAAGATGTTGAATGCCAGAATCATTTTTCCCATCCACCACTCAACGTGGGTGGCTAACATTGTGCCAGTAAGAAAGAAGAATGGGGAGATAAGGATATGTGTTGATTTCAGAAATCTGAATCAAGCCTCACTCAAAGACAACTATCCTCTGCCCATCATGGATCACATTTTGCAAGTAGTCACTAGATCTGAGATGCTCTCTCTGCTTGATGGGTTTTGGTACAACCAAATCAAAGTGGTAGAGGAAGACTGCGCAAAAAACAACATTCACAACTCCTTGGGGCACTTTTGCTTATAGCAGAATGCCTTTTGGCCTAATCAATGTGGGAAACATTCCAAAGAGAAATGGACTTGGCCTTCAGAGATCTGAAACATTGCATTGTTATATATCTAGATGATCTCATGGTATTTTCAAGAAAAGAGAAGAGAAGAGCACATCTATCATTTGGAACAAGTTCTTGCAAGGTGTAGAAAACATGGTATATCTTTGAATCCAAAGAAATGCATCTTTGGAGTCACAGAAGGAAATTTTTGGGACACATCGTGAACAAACATGGAGCACACATTGACCCCAAAGAGTAAGAGCTATTCAAGCACTATCTCTACCCACCAGCAAGAAAGGAGTGCATTCATTCTTCGGGAAGGTAAAATTTCTTTGCCGCTTTGTCCCTGAGTTCACTGAACTGACAAAGCACATCACTTCTATGATGAGGCCTCAATCAAGTTTCAAATGGAGCCATGAAGGGAAAACTGCATTTGAAGAGATAAAAAGAGCTATTGCCAAAGCTCCTACTCTTGTATCTCCATATTTTAACAAAGAGTTCATCATGTACTTGTTATGCCTCAGAACACACTCTATCTATTGTCCTTGTCCAAAAGAATGATGAAGATTTGGAAGCACCCATTGCTTTCATGAGCTGTCCTTTGAAGAAACACGAGCTCAATTACAATCAATTGGAAAAGCATGCATTCGTAGTGGTCAAAGCTAAAAAAAATTCTGCTTTCTACATTCTCAATTCTCATACTATGGTAATGGTCCCTAGAAGTGCAATCAAATCCATTTTGACACAACAAGATCCTCAAAGTCAAAAGAGGGAATTGGATCACAAAAACTCAAGAGTATGACCTGGAGATTCAGCCTTCCCATCTGGTAAGAGGAAACGGTCTGTGCAAGTTAATTGTTGAAGATGAAACTCTCAAAGTTCAACATGGAGAGGAAGATGACACTTGTTTAACTTGCCTAGAAAAACTCCTGAAGTTCTCTTTGTAACCACTACTGATGAGTGGTATGCAGACATCACTTTTCTACTTACTTATGGAGAATTTCCCTCTCATCTAGATTACAAGCAAAGAAGGACTCTCAAACTGAAAGCAACCAAGTATGTGATCTGGAATCATGCACTTTATAAGAAAGGAATGGATGGTTGCTTCCTTCGATGTGTTGATAAAGAGCAACAAGGAAAGTTGCTTAAAGCCTATCATGACCAAGCATGTGGTGGACACTTCTCAGCAATGGTGACTACCCACAAGATTCTCAGAGGTAGATATTATTGGCCTTCTCTTTTTGCTGATACTCAGAGCTGGGTTTCCAAATGCAAAGCATGCCAACAATTTGTTGGAAAACCATAGTTAGTTGCATTGCCTCTCAGGCCTGTGATTATTGAAGAACCATTTCAACAATGGGGGTTGGACTTCATTGGCATGTTGAATCCTCATTCAAGTGTTGGGCATACTTATGTGCTCACTGCCATGGACTACTTCACCAAATGGGTGGAAGCCATTCCAACCAAACAAGCTAGTTCTGAAGTAGTTTGTAGTTTCATTAAAGAATACATCATTGTCCATTTTGGGGTGCCTCAAAATATTGTTGTGGACAATGCCACTTATTTCTCTTCAAGAGAATTGATAGAGTTTTGTTATGGTTTTGGCATCTCTCTAGCACATTCTTCTGACTACTATCCACAAGGAAATGGTCAAGCTGAGTCAAGTAACAAGAACATTGTGACCATTGTCCAAAAGCTTGTTGATGAGAACCAAAGGAATTGGCACAAGAGATTGTATGATGCATTGTGGGCTGATAGGATCACTCCCAAGAAGGCCATAGGTACATCACCTTTTCAGCTGTTGTATGGAGTTGAAGCAGAGATCCCTATCACAATTGAAATGCCAACTCTCAAATTGCTTCAATCGGTGGATGATGGCCAATACAAAGACTCCATTGACAAAAGGATCCTTTTTCTTGAGAGGTTGGAAGAAAGTAGATCTCAGGTGGTTGATAAAATCAAAGAACATCAGCTGAAAGTGAAAAATCTCTTTGACAAAAGGACCAAGGCAAGAGAGTTCAGAGTTGGAGATTTTGTCCTACTTTGGGACAAGAGAAGAGAACCAAAGGGCAGTCATGGAAAATTTGATTCTTTGTGGCTGGGACCTTTTCAAATTCTTGGAACTTGTGGTGAGAATGTTTTTCTCCTATCATACTTGGATGGGACTCCATTAGGATTTCCTAGAAGTGGGCAATATTTGAAGCTATATCATCAGTGAAAGTGAGTTGTCCCTCACCTTGTAACATAGTTTTTTTTTCCTTCTTTTGTGTGTGTGTTTTTTTTCCCTTTTATGTTTGGTGTGTTTTTGGTTTGTGTGTCCTCTTCTTCCTTCTTGCTTTCCTCGGAAGTTGTACATGACTCTACAAGGCCCAATGGATAAGGCACTAGTCAATGTTATATGTTTTAAAACTTGAGATTCTAGATCCTCATGCCATGTTTTCTCCCTATTCAATCCATGTCATGTCCCCAAGCTAGAGCCACTATTGTCCCCTCAAAAATTTCCTTCTTTTTCCAAGTCTAGACTTAGAAATTTTTGAGTTGTTACCCTTTGAAAATGGTCTAATAAGAGTATTTTGAAATCTGCACTTCCCAAGGGCTCAAGGATGTTTGGAACCTACTTCATCAGATGGGAAATTTCTTCCCCTTTCCAAAAAGGTAAAGAAGTTGTTCTAACTCCTTGTTTTGTGCAAGATATGGCTCATGGCGACTTGAGTTGTATTTTTGCCCAAGGCGGACCAGAGAGCTGCGGAGGTTTCTTTGTCACTTTGCCTTTTTGGCAAAAAAAAGTGTAAATGGTGATGGCGGATCTATGAGCCCGAGGTTGGGCAGAGAAAATAATGAAGTTTGAACCCCACAACTAATAGAAGGATGCCACATGTCCCTATTGACTGGTCAAAGTGGGATTTCAAGTTTTAACCTTCGGGGTTAAAAGTATAAAGTTTGACATGACCACCACAGGAGCAATCAAATTGTGCCACGTGTACACGGAGTGCGGGCTGGTGGAGGATGTTGTGATTTTGAACCTTTTTCCAAAAAAAGGTTCAAAATGTTCTAAATGGAGCCGCGACCCCGTATCCAATCCAAAGGTGCCACGTATGCATGTTGAAAAGTCAAACTGGGCTGGCGAGGAAATTGTTCCAAATTGCTGAATTCTAAAAAAGTCGTGAAATGAAGGGAGCTCACCCACGGCTGCTCTAATCCAATCACTTTCTGCCATGTGGATGGCTCATATTTAAAGGCACAAAAGATAAATCTAATGGCCCACATTCAATCTGCAAGTTTGTAACTGTTTTAATTATTAATTCTCTGGCATTTCCCGCCATGGCCATTTTTCTGCAAAAGAAGAATCCAAAATGGTGCGAAAGGATGGATCTTTTAATTGCTTCTTGGTCATTAGGGAAGTTGTAACTACCTCGTGTGAGCTATTTCATGGCTTTTGGAAGTCATTGTAGAGGTTGGCATTTGATTTTTGAAGACTGTAAATGATTTTCATGAACATAAGGACAAAAACAATAGTCGCCATTCTTCTAAGCTTCTCCTTTTTTATGAATTTCTTCCATTTCCTTTCATTGTACAAGTTTTTACTTCAGCTGCAATAAGAAAAGAAGGATTTTATGCCCCTTTGATAGAGGATTCAATTGGTACTTTGTGACCAATGCGTTTTTATTCAGTCTTGTAGCTTTGGTTTGTGAATTTGTATTCTTCTTCCATTTAAATGCATGTTATAAACTTTCTAATCAATGTTTGTAGGCCTCTGATGTTCTACCTCCATCATTGATCTCCTTGCCTTCATTCCCACTCCCCTTTCCCACTCTCAGACCACTTTCTGTCCTTGTAAGAAATTGCAGGCTTTGCCATAGGGTCAGTGGAGTGCCCCTATGGATCTCTGGTTCAAAAACCACCATTGAATCCACTTGTTTTTCATGCATAATATGGCAGCTACACCATTATAAGTAGAGGGACTTAGATTCCCATAGTGTTGTTTTGGAAACCACCAATTTGTCACCTAGCGATCTTCCTCCTCGGAATTCCTCTTTGCATGACATGCATATTTTTAACTGAAAATAGAACCTTCTATTTTACATGTCTGCCACCTATTTCTAAGTAATTGACTTCTTCAAGTAACGGATTTTAAACCAATCACTTAAGTTTTATAATTTAAATGATTTCTCAATTAATTTGTCGAGAAAATAAAAGAAATAAGAAGAAAGTTACAACCCCCAATCTTGTTCTTCTTCCATATTTTGCATGCGGTTGACTCTTTTCCTTTAACTCTCACCAAACCGGATCTAGAAGCTATGCATGACTGTGGATTTCTTGCAGATATTGCCTTTGACTGTCTTCCTTCTATCCTCAAGATTTTGCAATTCTTCTCCAAAGTCATGCACCAGTGCAATGTTTGTCATAAATAATTCAAACAAAACTCATCATTTTTATTTTTTAATTACATATGAGCAATTTTAAATTATAGAAAGCACTCGGGTGAATGCAAATACAAGCACATTCGATGAAGTTTTCAACTAGAAGATTAGGAGCACATGCACAAGATCCCCGAAGGAATTTTCCATGCACTAACTTCTACACGAGCTACGTTAAAAATAAGAGGATGAATTTTTTCCGAAGCCTTTGCAATTATGAGATCTTGATCTATCAATTAAATCGTGATAGGTTCAAAGGCCTATGTATGTATATCATTGATTTCAGGAATATGGAAGCTATGCATGATTCTGTTAATCCTTTTCTTTCATCATGTTTCATCATGGCTGGAACAATCTTTTTCTGAGCTCTTTTTCTTTTAATTCCACTGTGGATCCCTTGCAATTGGATCAATTTTTGTAGATCTATAAGCTTCTTCAGATTTAAAAGATATATTTAATGTACCTGACATTGATTTGAGCATCTGTGATGAATACATATAATTTATTCAGACAAAGATGGAGTCCAGGGCATGAATACTTTATTTTTATCACCAAAATCTACATATAAAGCATGCTGCCCTAAAATTTGAGGTTTTGCTTGCATGCAAAGCAAGAAAAAATATTATTTAATTCACTCGGCACATATACCAACATGCAGATGCTTAGAATGACCAAAATTAGGCTATTCCAACCCTAGGCGCCAAAACTGGAAGCTTCTCGGCAGTGGAAAATAAACTTTAATGCAAAATCCTCCTTCTTTTGGCACCAAAACCTATTTGGGTTATAATCCTTAGCAAAAATAATTAACCATCTCCCCTTATGGAGTCCCATGCTTATATAACCTCCAACATGCTATTTTTAATAATTGCCTCTTCCTATTTCTAGCAATTTAATTAATTAATAGCCATGTGTATTCATCCAATTTGGGCGCCCAAGTCTGCATGATGTTGGTTGTTTTTTAAATTATTTATTTTATTTATTTTTAGCATGCATTCTTGACTTCTCTTTAGCTCTTCCACTTGCATTGCATTTCCTTCTATTTATGGCACCAAAATTGGGTGAATAAACCATTAATAAATATTATTAAATGCATTGTTATTCACCCAAGGTGGGTCAGCACTTTTTAGCAAGAGGAATTGCTAAAAATAAGAAGTCAACTTGATGGGAATTTCCACCTGCACTGCAGTCGCTCCAAAAATCCCCTCTTCCACTTAAGTTATTTGACTTTCATAATGGTAATTTTTACCTAAGTGGCGGTAAGAAATTCCCACCTACCGCCACTACCAAAATTTCCATTACTGACTTAAGTGACTTTGACTTTATGGGAAAACATATCCTATAAGGCAGTAAGAAATTCTGACCTTACTGCTACTACCAAAATTCCCATTGCAGCTTAGATCTATTTATTCCAAAAAGTGTGACTTGCCTAGGAGAGGATTTTTGTGCTTGACTTCATCTTTTTTGGTCAGAAGTTTACTTTATGAGGTTGATTCCTTCTGGTTTAGTGGCTATAAATGATCTCCAAATGCTCTAGGTAATTAAACAGACTATACAGGACAAAGAACGGACCCAGGGAATTAAACAAAAAGACCACGGGAAAACCAGAGAAAAATGCAAAAGAAATAAATAAAAATGAAAAATGTTGCCAGAAGTCACAAAAAAGCTCTGAATTCATTCCTAGTGAAAATCCTATTGAGATGTGTGAATACTGGCATGCAAAACTTCAACAGGTTCAACCGAAGCACAATTTATTTCAAACAAGGCTTTATTTATTTAATAAATAATTAAATAAAAATTTCCTTAGATGAAACTTGGTGGAGGGATAAAATGAGTTTCGACATCTGGGTATTTGTCAAAATTGGCTCATATGATTCACTGGGAATATCTTAATGTAATACAAACATCTTCTGGCAATAAAAACACAAAAAGACCCGTTATTTTAAAAGAACAAAAAAATTTAAGCATGGGGTAGTCTCAGATTTTAGGGTAAAATCTAGAGACACCATATCTATAGTTGAGAAACCATTGGTTCCCATATCAATGAATTCCCTATCGCGTAAACCCACCTTTGTGTTAATATATTTCATGCCTAGTCTTGGGAATCTTAATTTGAAACACATCTATCTACCAAAGCAATCTCAAAAAAATCCTTACACGCTCTTGTTTTTATCTATATATCAATTCGTTGACCACCACACTTCTTGAAATGGCCCTTAGTTTGAGTGGGGTCACTTATATAGGATCTTATCCAATGTAAATATAACCATCTCACTCATTTTTATCTAGTACTTTTGTCCATTACAAACCACTTGACAAAAAGGGGGAAATGTAGACACCAGTAATTATGATACATTGATTCCCATAGGTACGTATGCACTCTAACATGCCCCTTTATAACCCCACATGGTCATTTTCATCTTTCTAATCAATTTGCATTCACCATTTCACCACCCACACCCACCTACAACCATAAAAAAAACTCAAATCAAAACAATGTAAATAACTTAACAACCCTCATATGAACTTAAAACAACCCAAAACCCATTAGAAAATTGAAAAACCCATGAAAAGTAGCTAAAACCAAATCCCACAAATCGGCCTCGATCAAGAATAGCTCAAGATTAGATCCATTGGAAGAACATCGATTCTATTTAAACTAACTTGGGCCCTTGCCCAAGGATTCTAATTTTGATCTTGAACTCCCGAATCTTCTTCCAAGCATCTAGCATTCAAACCCATTTGTAACAAGTCCAAGCTATCTAGGCTCATATGTGGATCAAGCGTGAAGAATCCAAGGCATCTCATAGTGTTAAGTTCCCTTTGGGAACAATCACTCTACACACCCATTCAACCAACTCAATTTCCTTCTTGTCAAGGTAAGTTTCTCTTATTTGAAATGTGTATAATCCATTATCAAGGCCCAACCTTATCAACATTTAACTCTATCATCTAGAAGAATACTTTTCTTTCTATCAAAATAACAAACTTTAGAAAACATGTGTTATCAAATCTTGTTTCTTTTTGAATAGGTGAATTGGCTAAGTATGAGTTGCGTGTGAAGGTCCTGGGCACACCCAAGGGAGGCACAAAGGGGCACGCACATGCATGATGGAACAACGCATGAAGGTTTGCGCCAAGAAAGAAAATTTGTGACTTAGCCAATTTCTTGACCCATGGCTAAAAATAGAAGAACAGAGGAGTGTGTTCATGCAATTTCTATAATTAAACAAAGTATTAGGATGGTTTGGGACACATAAAAAGAGGGTTAAATATGGAAAAATCACATGTAAGGATTAAAATAAGATCATGCACGAGTCAACCTAATAATAGGATTAAAAGTAGGACTTATCTTTAGGTTAATCTATTATTAGGATTGTTGTAAAAGCATGCACACTTTATGGTTATTTTTTGAATGTAATGTATGTTGTCTATTTTGAGAGCATGCCTATCTTGAGGAGATTGAATGGGCAATGAAGGAAAATCCCCTACCCTATTTATATGTAATGGATGTATTGTAGAAGGGACCGTGTGGATGAAGGATATAGTTTTGTCATGAACAGGTTAATGTACTATGTTGTAGGATTTTGTACATGGATCTATGAATTGATGTAACAACTGATCATGTATTCATATTTCTTGTGATGTAATGAATTCTAATTTTTGATGGATTATAATTATTGACATTCTTGAATATGGTGATCTAATGGTGTAATTGATCATGGTTATTGTTTATGGAATCGTCATGTTTTCTTATTGTATGTGTTTCAAAGTGACTTGATGCAATGGATATTTATGATTGATTGGTTTCATGGTTAAGTATGATTATAAACATGCATGCTAAATTCATGCAAGCATCCCAAATGAGGGACATGGTAGTTGTGTGCGCTTCATGAGCGTTCGGTTCTCACCGAATCGGTTAAGTGAAATAAAAGACCACATTTCTACAATGTGATCGCATTGATCATTTAGATCGACACCAATCTATTGGATCGACATCGATCTTTGTTTATCTATCTTATCATATTTTATCTATAACTATTAATCATGGCTAATCAATTATTGTTTGATAGAATCTATTTTTGTTAGATAAATCTTCCAGGGGCATCTTATGAACTAGAAACCATCTTTGACCTACTAATTATGTGACAACCACTCTTGTGGGAACAATCTAACATTGACTAAAACTAAGTCTCTACATCATCTCTTCTAAACCCAATCTAGACAAGATCATGAGAATTTGAAAGTTATCCTTGAACAAAGTGATGAAGTCAACCATTATTGGGAAAACATTTTCAACCCTCCCCAACCTATCATCAAGGACATTGATTGAGTCCTTCCATATAGACATTACACATCATAATTTTTTTATTCTATCTCATTGGTAATCTTGTCGTGATTTCTAGATTAATTTTCTAAGATCAAGTTGATACCCATCAAAGGAATCCCTTTAGTTCCTAAGATTGGCCTTTTCCAAGAAACTCACCATATTCTTATCTAACATCTCTTTCGTCAAATTTTTTATTTATGTGCATGTTTTCTCATTCTCTGGAAGAAGATTCTCTTGCACCGATTTGGATCCGTACATCTCGACATTGTCAACGCAGTATCATTAAACCCTATTATTTTCTAAGTTTTAGTGGTTTGTTTCACTTAAAATATCAAATCCTAAAATCTACTAAAACATCTCCTCCATTATTTGAGGTTGATATTAATGAGCCTTCTAACACTACATGTATTACACATATCTTGACTCACGTGTTGATCGTTATGTTTTCACTTATACTTGCCACTATTTCCAACATTCCCAATGTTCCACCTATTTTAGTTTCTCTTAACGAACACACTCTTATTTTTTATGTCATTACACTTACTACTTATACAATTGGGATCTTGGAAGAGCTATATAGTTCTCTCTCATTTTTTCGACATTGTTATATGGTAGCTATTATATTATCCTCTTCTTATACATAGTTATGCAAAGATAATAACAAATGTTGAAATATTTTCAGAATACAAAAGCATTTAAATATTTACAAAAATAAAAAAGTAGGACATGTTTCTATGGCATACATTGTTTTTACTTTACATTATACATGTTTTTATTCCTTTGGTTTAATAGATAGAATTTATTCTTTACACACACATTCATGTGGTATATTGAGCATGATGTAAGACATACACAGAGCGATACATGATAATAGGTGCTAGTCTAACCCTTACCCAGACATCGATAACCTTTGGGGGAATCTACTTTTGCATACTATATCTAGTACATTATATTTCCATTATAGTTCCTTTCCCTCCTTATTATGCTTGGTTACATATATATTGGACTAACATGTGTCTTGTCATTGCAATGCTTATAGTTATTGTTTCATTGGCTCTTTTATATCATATGTTATGTGATTTTCATCACATTTGGATACACTTTCTTTTCATACATACTTGTTAGTTGTGTGTGTGTGTGTGTGTTCTTGTTTATTACTTTGATTTTGGCATAAGGGCCTTGATTATCTTGAAAAATTATGGGTGTCCCATGTTTGCAAAATTATGCCTTGTGTGTGGTTTTTCATCTCTTATTTGCTGGCCTAAGGGCCTTGATTGTCTTGTGACACCACGGGTGTCCCATGTTTCAAGTACTCCACCTTTTATGTGTCATTGTTTGATCTATTTTCACTTTTCTCTACATTACATGCACTTGCTTTCTACTGACACATGGTTTATTATTGTTGTTATTACAATTTTGATTTATTGACACTCTTATGGTTATCATGCTTCTTGTTATTATTGTTATTTTTTACACTATGGTCTCTACCATGCACATCCCCTTACAGGTATATTTTCTTCTTGGTGGCCACCACATCAATAGTTCGAGAGGTTATGTATAGATTTCCATATTCTCATACGGAGGTATACATCTTTTATTTTGAGACACATGCTCAAATTCTTCATCACACGCGCCTCAAAAGAGGGGGAAACATTTGGGATTTATTCTACATTTCTAGTAGACACAATAATTTTTCAGGGCACAGGACATATATGCAAAGGTAGACAAAAATGACTCATAATTTGACTCTACTATTCATAGAAATCAAGCAAAATCACTTCGTAAACTATTATAAATTTATCAAAATCACACAGATCATAAACATATAAATTTATCATTGGCACCAACATTTTCATATGTTCCTGATCCCACTATATGTTTTTCTAAGGGGGATTTCTCTCTCTCTCTCTTCTCTCTCTCTCTCTCTTCTCTATCTTTTCTCTCTCTCTCTCTCATCTCTCTCTCTCTTTCTCTACTCTCTCTCTCTCTCTCTCTCTTCTCTCTCTCTCTCTCTCTCTCTCTCTCTCTCTCTCTCTCTCTCTCTCTCTCTCTCTCTCTCTCTCTCTCTCTCTCTCTCTCTCTCTCTCTCTCTCTCTCTCTCTCTCTCTCTCTCTCTCTCTCTCTCTCTCTCTCTCTCTCTCTCTCTCTCTCTCTCTCTCTCTCTCTCTCTCTCTCTCTCTCTCTCTCTCTCTCTCTCTCTCTCTCTCTCTCTCTCTCTCTCTCTCTCTCTCTCTCTCTCTCTCTCTCTCTCTCTCTCTCTCTCTCTCTCTCTCTCTCTCTCTCTCTCTCTCTCTCTCTCTCTCTCTCTCTCTCTCTTACTAGTTTAGTTTCATTTTCAGTTTTGGACACATTGGGGACATGGGTATCCTTTCTTTGGTCAGATATCATCATGTATCGAGTTACTACTTGGTTTTGTGTGAAAAATAAGAAGAGCATGGGGAATTTATTCTATTTTCTATTATGTGTCCTAATTTACAAATTTGGGCTTATGTACATATGCAACGGTATGGTCTATGTGGTTATGGAAGGGATTGAAATAGATAAGTTATTCATGGGAATTCCTCCTTATCCTCTTGCACTTATGTGGAAGATATCAAAGTTGTTGAATAAATTTGATACGCAGTTTTATTCCTTGGCGTGGTATTTTCGCTCCTTATTTCTTGGTTCTTCTCTTTGGCATTCATGTGTTGGGTTTGGTACACCTAATACATCGACACAATTGGGAACTTATCACCCCCAATTCTTTATCGAGTTAAAAAAATCCATAATATCCAAGGCACAAGAATGGGAGCACATTCCTTGCAAAATAAACATGTGTATTCCTTCCATGTTTTGCATCTCTTTGGAATTTATTGTTGCACATTTATTTACATTAATTTCATTACATTTTAAGTTATATTTCAATTTCCTATCTTGGGCATTGACTACACTTTGTATTGCAGGTTTCATTTTGGAGTGTGACACACAACACGGTGGGACACCTGCAAAACAAAGTTACCATGAGAGAATACAAGTGTGTCTACACACTTAGGTATATTTTCCTTTTAGGCATGTAATTTTCCATTTCATACTTAAAGGAGGGAAACTAGATACTCAAAGTTGGTAATATATCCTTTAACACTTCTAATCTTGTTATTTACATTAATTTCATTACATTTTAAGTTATATTTCAATTTCCTATCTTGGGCATTGACTACACTTTGTATTGCAGGTTTCATTTTGGAGTGTGCCAACACCAACACAATGGGACACTGCAAAACAAAGTTACCATGAGAGAATACAAAGTGTGTCTACACACTTAGGTATATTTTCCTTTTAGGCATGTAAGTTTCCATTTCATACTTAAAGGAGGGAAACTAGCTACTCAAAGTTGGTAATATATCCTTTAACACTTCTAATCTTGGCATCAGCACACTTGCATGGACAAATTCACTCTCCTCACTCTTTTCTTAGACACCCTAATAGCATTTAATATACTTGCTTATCTTTACACACCTCTTTCTCATCAATTTCTAAAATTTAATTACACAAAATACACCTACAAACATCCTTTCTTAGGCCTATAAATTTAAAATGTGATTTTCTCCCTCTTATCCAAAAGCGTTGGTTTCAATCAATTTGTAAAATTACATACCAACCCTATTGTATGGTTTTGGACCGACATGTTGTGCATTAGTTATTTCAATTCCATCACCTTCATATGAAAAAATACACCCCTTTGTTTCTCCTTTAATTTCATAATAACCTTTAGAAACATATATAAGCAAGTAAATCATACCTCATTTAAGAGATTTGGCACTTTATGAACTCCTCATGTAAAAGCAAGCATGAAAGGAACCTGCAAATCCCTAAACAATGAAATAAATCACACATATCCATTAGGACATCACTATCTACTGGTTTGAAGTATCCTTTCATGTTTAAGAGTCTCCATTATCATCCTACAATAAAGAAAAGTGGTCCTTCCCAAGCATTTGAGAAAGTGTGAAACTCAAGCAAGGCATTGTCAAAGCACGGTTGTCAAATTTTGATTGCACTATAATAGATATCACATGCTAGGAGAACGATGTGTGGTTTGAGGCCTCTTCAAAGTATTGCATATGTATGTGGTGCACAGAGGTTCCCACAACCCAACTAACTTTATTTTGCAGGAACTCCTTGCACTACAAGGGTTTGAGAGTTTGAAAAAGTTTACAATATCATTTTGTAATAAGCGAAGAAGACCAACAAACAACAACACATATTTCCAAGAAGGTGAAGCACTCAAGAATTTCTAGACCTATATTTCAAGTAGGTCCAAGATTATATAGAAGGGTTGGGACCATATGGATGTTATTGACTAAATTGTATAGTTTGACCAAAGCTCAGATTAAGTATCACATTTTCAAAAAGAAGCATTTTCAGTTCCAAATATACCTATTCCTACACTCGGACACCCAAAATCCTCTAAATACACATAGAATCAGCTAAGTACACTCTCTCCCTTATGTTTTTACATTTTCCAAGTATCTAGTCACTTAAATGAAAAATGTTATTTTGATTTGTACAATTAATGTTGGAAGTTAATTAAATCAAAATAATCCTTTGTAACATTATTCATCCTTTGTATGTATGTTAATTAAGACATTATTAAATTAAAAAGGGTGAAATTGGGTCACAATTATGACATATTCAAAGGTGTGTGGGATTGGGTAGAGGCATTACGGCTACATCATAGTCAAGCTAGTAATTAGGGAACTTTGATCCTATTAAAAATTAAAATCCCACACTAGTAAATAACTTGTTATGGTGACTAAACTATCACAAATGTGACCCCGGAGATATATGAGGGTTAGACTAGGGACTTGATACAAAATCAAATAACATGGGGCCTATTGAGGACCATATGCCCAATCAAAAGAATGAATGGTCCAAATGCTAAATTTGGTTGATCGAAGGCTTAAGGCGTAAGTGGTAATGGAATAAATACGTTAACAATTGCCAACACAACCACACTAGGTAAGGTGTTAAACACATGTGAGTTAAGCATAAAGATGGGACCTATGGGTCATGCGTGTGAGGAGGTGGGATATGTATTTGTCCTCAAGTGGGATTAGAGGAAAATAAATGAGGTTGAGCAAGGTGTAACTAGGTTGCGAAGCATGATCATTTAGGTCACTTCCATGACACTTAAGGAAGAGCTAGAAAACCTACACAAGAGGGGTGTGGTATGGGTGGAGCTAGGTGGAGCAAGCGAGATGAATAGAAAATTAGTGATTATCATATGAAAAGGAAACTTGACATGGATGGGAGGTACAGTATCATTGGTAATTGAGTGCGAGAAGAAGCGACACATTAGTGATCAACTTTGTTAGGAGGACAATAAGGCATGGTCAGGTTGTCTACCAAAATGGAGTGGCATCATGGGTGGGAAAAATTGGGTGGAAAAATGTAGGAGTGACCCTATGGGTCACGGTTGAGACCAAGGTTTCATTTTGGGTGGTGAAACATCTAGGACAATGGATGAGCAAAATAGTGAAATAACAAAGGCTTTAGCAGATAAGAGGTCACAAGTGCAACCAATAAATTTGAGTGGTGACCCATACATAATGTTAGAAGATTTAAATGTTGGTGAGTTACTTGCAATGTGTGGTCATTGTTATAACCAAGGAATAAGGTACGATGGGTGTGGGAAACATAGTGTATGGGATAATAATATATAAGTGGGGAAAGAATGATAACACGAGTTACACATGTAACCCACTAGTCATGGTCGTGACAAAGGATGAGGTCGACAAAGGTAAGTTGTGGACCAAGGAAGTTGGAGGCTAAACACAAGACATGGAGTCAAAAAAATGGCTAAGGTGTAAAATATGGTTGTAGGTGTAACTTTGACATAAGAAGAATGGATGAAACAAGGACTAGGTAAAATGGATCCAGTGTAAGCTCAACAAAACTTAGGTGACTATTTAATGTGAATGGTGGGTGAAATCGGGGTATCAAAAATTGTGAAATAAAGTGTTCTTGAACATGTGGCACCGATGCAATGTGGGATTCATAATGTTAAGAGTAAATATGAAGGCTAAGAATTAAAATAAAAGTAAGAGGATTTGGAGGTGGATTTAGTTGTGGTAGCGATGGGATGAGTCACTTTAGAGTGGTGATGAAATAAGTAAATGCCTATGAGTTTCAATGATTGTTAAATTAGACTATGAGGAATGGGGAAATACGAAGTGGCATGTTGAAGGTGTTGGGAGGTGAAACTCCTAGTCATGTGTGTGTGACCTACGCAAGGATAAATGTGTATAATGCATGTTATTAGGGGGTTCGAGTGTGCGAGGGAAGGACCAAGAAAGTGGAAGAGGTGGAGTGCGTGTAGGGGAAAATTAAAGATTGTAAATAGTGGAGCATACATAAAGACAAACGAGAAAGCATAAATTTTAGAGCACGTATAGGGACAAATTAAAGAGTTCAAGGGTAGAGAACACATGGGGAAACTAGAGATCAGTAATGGGTGGAGTTCATGTAGGGGAAGATCGGAGACCTCAAGGGTTGGAAAATGTGGATCATGGAATGCAAGGGGTGGAATTTACACACATGTTGCAAATGTAAAAGAGGGCAGGAACAATACGATAAATTCTAAATAGTGAATAGAGGTAAACATGAATGCAAGTAGAGATGGACAAGAAACCAACATAAGCAAATTGGAAAAAACATACATGCAACTAGTCTAGAATTTTTGGAAGTTGCGTATATGTTAGAATTATGACTATATTTTAGATAAACTAGAATACATAGATATCGAAATTGATTTCAGCTAGAAAATTCAACTTAGATGCGTATGCAAGTGAAGTTAGGATTTTTTTGAGTTGTTGGTAGATTTTTTGATTTTTTAGATTATTAGACAAGTTATAAACATAGAAAAAATATACGAACCCTAATAATAGTAGAGAGGGTGTGTGAATCAATTAATAGTCTTTCAATATCCCTCAAAGGTAGCGGGTGAGTATTTTAGGAATGATGTGGTGCCTTCATTATGAATAAAAACATGGCCAACGTGGATCCTAATCTTTAGGTTAGAAAGTGGGATCCTCTGGGTATCCTTAATATGTGTTCGATTACGTGTGGCCCAAATTTTTATATAAGGGTGTTGTCTAAGACACCGAGTATTGGTGGAATCACCACCTCAATTCACAAGAGCTAGGAAAAATTAACTTTGCTTAGCCAAAAATGAGAGTTGTCTAGGAATTTACACTAAAACACAAACTCTAATCTACATACTTTTGGTGATGAAATATAAGTAGTCCCCTAAAGACCAAGGTAATTTATGATTCCTAAGATCACCTTATGGTTCAAGGAAGAGAATACACTAATATTATTTGAGTAAATGAGAGAAAATAACTATAGAAGAAGCACACAAACAAAATTATTAAAAAAGTAAGTTCTTCTTATGAAATTATTGGTGAAATAATTTTTCGTATAAAAATTAGTTGATTTCCACCAACACTCACGGGTTATACCCCTCCTTCTTGTGTATGGGGAGGCTCCATTATTGAATTTAAATTAATCTAATCATATCTATTGTTATGGGGTGGCCGATAGGTCGAGGATCACACATGAACACTTCACTAAACCTATAATAAAGTGTTTGTATGAGGTACTGAGGAGGAAATTGCATAGATGGGAGGTGAAGGAGAGAAATTACACAAAGGAAGGTTATTTTTATGAGTAGGAACAAACAAAATTCACACCCAATAACCAAAGTATTTCAACATTCAACATTCAATTATAGGAAAGCAAAAATGAAGCCATTTAGTGAGACAAACAAACCCAGACACATAGTTCTTTGGATTCATTCATCAAAGATACAAATATATTTCTTGATCACTATATTTACAAATTGCATATAAGAGATGAAATAAAGGAACACATAGTAAAATGAAAATGGAAGAAATGTAGCTTTTATTTCTTGTGCATTGGTGATACAAAGCTCAATACCTAAAACCACAATCCACAATTGCTACAACATAGAAACTATCAAAATCTATATCCTTTGGAATGGAGAAGCCATCCCAATTTATAGCATTGTGAATTGACCTTTCACCTACCCCCACATGACTCTTTATTATCTCATTCAACTTGTGACTTTACATCTTCCTAGGAAGTGAAAACTAATTTCCCTTTTTATAAATCAAAGGGACTTTTACAATATAACTTTATAAATTCACTTAAGTGAATGAGACAAAATACAATGATTACACTCAATGAAGAATTATAAAGGGGATAAGGAAGAGGGAAAAAGAAAGAAGAAGGAATAAGTTGTCATATCTAATGAAGAATCTCCCTACGATGAAGATCTTTGTTGACTCATGCCTCTTGATCATGCTCCTTGAATGCCTTGTTGGACTGAGCTACTACATGTGCTAACTTAACTGTCTCTGGAATGTAAAAACATCCCAACACCTTGGTCCATGCTTTGGGAAATCAATCCATTCTTCTTCATTAGATATGACAACTTCTTCATTCTTCTCTCTTTCTCCCTATCCCTTCTCTCCCCTTTCTAATTATTCATTGAAGGAGAGAGAGTCACCTGCTTCTTTCTTAACCATCTTCTGGAAGGAAATAGTAAGTTATTCTGATGATGAATCCTCAATGAGTAGAGGGAACTCAATTTTCTAAACACAATTATAGACATCATTCAAGATCTTGAAAGCATGTTTTCCACGGGATACCAACTCGGTTATTTCAAATTTGAGCATTCCATATTTCATATCTATGATGCGGATCCGAATCTGAGACAAATTATTAGTAGCTAAAGCAAACACATTCTTGTTCACGCGAGTGTGAGGGTTAAAGGAGCTCATCTTTGACACTGATGGGAACAATTCATCCAATTGATTCACCTCTTTTGAAAACTCCTCCTTTGCTTTCTTGACGACAAAGTTGCAAGGATGTACTTGATGAGAGAGATGACTTCTAGAAACAATGCCTTGCCTTGCTCAATGATTTTCTCAACCCACTTCTCGTTATCCTTCCCGCATCATGTAACCTTGTGCTTTCTTTATTTCCTCAGGATCAACATTGTTGATCAAAGGACTATCTTATAGTGGAAGAGAAGATATTGAGTCATATTCCAAGAAGGGTTGGAGTAAAAGCCTTTGAGATATTTTACCGCTTCTCGATCGCACAATTATTTGCTTGTATTATTCATTCCGAGTGAGGAGGTGGGAAGCAGATTCCTTGAACAAATGAGAGTCACCCTCATGTGAGGCTTGACCCAATGAGATGTGGGTCAACTCATAATCTGATGGAGTCATGTCCTCAATGGGATTTTCATTCTTAGGTCTAGAAATTTTAACATATTGATTACTCAAGTTCTATTGAAAAAGAGGGAGGTCATCTAGGCCTTATTTCTTTGCTTGCAATTAAGTGTTCTTGAGATTGCTTTGAGACTAGGCAGAGTTGTAAGTAGTTTTTCCTTATCCCACTTTGAGCATTTCTTGAATCCATGAAATGGCTCTTTAGGAGTTGACATAATTTCAATCACAAGAGAACTTTCAAGAGCTTATCACATAATAAAATCTTGATCACCATGGGGAAGCTCTAACATTGGAGATTACATACCTAGATTATTTTGAAGAGAAATATGTTGTAATGGATCACTCCTTCTTGACTTGTGAAGTTACTATGAGATATTGATGATCTTTTCCCATTTATGAACTCTCCTAGAATACATGATTACTTTGTGTTCTTGGTTCATTACCCTCACCTCATGTTTGTTAGCTTCTTCATGAAATTATTTACTGTAATCAACTCACCTCGAATAGCACACTGAGCTCACTCAAACAGCTCAACTCACTTTGGACAACTTTCCCAGCTCACCTTGGATTACTTAGCTCATTCATCCAACTCACCAGGGAGGTGTGGATGGCTCTAACCTACTTGATGAGTTGTTTAATTTTAATTATAATAGATATTTTACTATTTTTAATCTCTTTTGAATGCACAATATCCCTAGGTTCTCAACTGATGCACCTTGTGATGTTCTACCTTTGTTCCCACGGACACAATGTGAACAAAATGATGCCTGAGACCTCTCGTGAAGGGTGAATTACCTTTTTGAACTATGAAATCATCATACAACCCTATGAAGATGTCAAAAGTAGAAGATGAATAAAACAAAGCCTACTTGTAATTTTCTACACTCAAAACAAAGACTTTCTATTTTTAGCAAGTGGAACCAGGACTTGTTATTTTGGGATATTTTTCCTATTTTGCTCAAATTTGCAATTCTTGATCATCTGGCATACTCAATTCAACTTCATTCATGATTATTATTTTCTATTTTGGAAACTTTCTATTTTTAGACAGTTGCCTTTGCTTTTTTGTTTTATTATGTTTTTTTCCCTTTTGACCAAAATTGCCTAGTTTATCATTTTCATTGTTCACTGAGTGCATTGTTCTGAGAGGACTTGCAATTTTAGGAAAGTTACTATTTTTATTAAGGACACTAGTTACTTACTATTTTTAAAACTTCACTTCACCTTGGTTCTGACAAAAATTTCATCACTAGATTAGGCTTGTCGTCACGATATCATGCTCTCAAATTCAGCTCAATCCACCCGCTTAGAATGTTTAGAAACGAAAAGAAAATGTTAGGGAAGAAAACTAGAGTTTTCTTCCATTAATGAACTAGGTATTCATTTCTTATATTCCTAAAATTTTCTTGAATTCATTTGGATTGAAGAGCAGCTGAGAAAATTTCACCTGATTTCGATCACTGGTTTGTAAGATGCGAGTTTTTAAATTTCGGTGCATATAGTAGCTCTAGATGAATTTTGACATGGTTTTTGAGAAATTTTCAAGTTTATGGAGATCTTACTTAACAATCATGGATTTATGGAGGATAAATGGAGTTGGCACAAGTTTATTTCATGTTTAAAACTTTCTGGCAACACTTTCGAGTTCACGGGAAGAAGAGGTAAGAAGAAGCAATGTATAAACATTTAGTTTATTTTTGAGTTTTCAACCATCTTGGGGGTGGGACACATTTTTTCCCCACTATCCTAGGGATAGTTGGGACAGAAAAATGTGCCCCTAATCTGAGCATGCTAAGTGGCGAAATGGGATTCAGGAGATATGGAGGTGAGAGAGAAGCACTTTAGCACCTAAGGGAAAATTTGTCGATCATATGGTGAACCTAGGAAGGGGATAAGTGTGGGGTGCATTTTTCTATCTCTATTACCCCACTATCCATGGGACAGTTAGGACAATAAAATGTGCCCAAGGGTTTTCATGAAAAACTTAGCAAATTTTCAATTTTCAACCACTTAGCGCTGTTGGGAAGAAAGTGAAAGAGCAAGTGTAGATACACACATGAATAAACACAGAACTGTAATTCCTTCTCTATATTTCTCTATTCGGGAACATACAAATATATAGGAAATATACTTCCTAAATAATAGGAAGTAGATATAACAACTCACTAACTTACGTGATTTGTTTCTAACACACTAACCAAATATAATTGTTATTGTTGTTTTATATAACAACTAATAACAGTTTTACTAACACATACTTACAATATAATAATTACTTCACGTAATTATTATTTAATAATGGAGCACTAACAATATAATTTCCTAATATTCCCCTTAGTGTGAACATGGGGAAAACCTACCTTTGTACTTGCACCTGCTCATGATCTGGTGATTTTCACAGGATAATCACAAACCTCAAGGATGGTTTTGCAAACGGTTGACCACAAACCGAGAATGGTGGTTTTGCAATTGGTTTACCACAAACCACAAAGGGATGGTTTTGCAAATGTATTACCAACAACCAAGAATGGTGGTTTTTCAATTGGTTGACCACAAAACCACAAACGAAGGTTTTCAAGTGGTTTACCTACAACCACATCATGATGTGCCAAGTACTATTATTAGCCCTCATCAATATCTCACTGCAGGGAATAACATAGGAAAATCTATTGAAATGTACTGCTCATACATACATAGAAAAAGCTGACATAATGGAAATGAAACATTGGATCAAGTTTCCCCCTCAATGTGAAATTTCCACTTATTGAAAACTGCAAATTGTACCATCTTTAGAAGCACTAAAATCAAATTACACGCGCGCGCACACACACACACGTGTCAACAAAGCTGATATGCAGCCCCATCATTGGCTTAAATCGACGAGAGGTCGTTGAATGAATTCTAACCTTTGATTCCTCCGTCCTCTAGTAGATGGTTCTAACTCAATTTGGATGTGACAATGAGACTTAATAACATGTCTTAAACATTAGATCTCACCAAAATAAATGCGTCTCGTAAGGAAAAAAAAATTATTCGACAATTTTCCTAATAATCACCTAAATGACGATAACAAAATGACACAAATATATTTTTGACACTTTGACTCTAACTATTTTGACAAGACTAATGACTCAATTTTTGACTTCTGACTCGAATTTGAGAGGACAACATTTACTATAACCGTTAATTATAATACTGAAGCTTTACTCTTAAAATATGAATAACAATATTAATGGACTATAGCACATGACACACTAAAATCTTAATACATAGGTGGGAGGACATGATTATATTGATCAACTAATTTAAAAGGTGAAAGACCTATTTTAATTTAAAAAGTAATCGACTTTATTACTTTTTAAATAACATTAATACCTAATTTTCCTAAATGCCAAGGGATATGTAATTGATAATGTTTGACTTAAAACTAAATATGAAACTCTAATCGGATCTCAAACATATAGAAAATTTAAATCTAAGAAATTATAATATCTAAACCGACTAGAACACATTAAATGAACAATCAAACTCAAAGACTACTATCAATATGAAATCGAAATGGAATACCAATGCTATCTCGACCATGTATGGCAAGAAAAGTGTCGAGATTTTTCCATCTGCTCAAAGAAAATGTCCACAACAATATCAATGTAGAGAGATATTTAACATGTCACATGATTGATTCTCCCGCTTAATACATTTGAAAAGTCTTTGAGAATCAAATCATGCATATCAACAATGAAGATTACAACTAAGTCAAGTGGACCAGCTTAACATCACATGCTGCCATACGTGGATGATCATGATCTATCAAAATGCTAGTCTAGAAGATTGGTCAAATCTTTGATTAAATGAACTCGCATGCTACGCGTAATTAATTATTTGTTGGCGTCACACATTGATCTAGTCTGCGAATGGTGATAGATTTAAAACATATATGCCGACAAATAACAAAAATAAGATTTCTCACGTAGATGCTTGCGGAGTCGATATCAAAGCTAACTCGCATATTTCTTGAGGATATGTCATGGTTGGAACAAGTTTGACATTAACAAATATGGAGGATATCAAATGCAGGCTTTTCGCGAAATGGATGCACAACATAATCGATTGATGCATTGAAGATAATATTAATCACCTCTTGATTGCGAGCATGTATGAACTATTCATTACAAATGATATATGTCGACTAATCTACATGATCATTGTCACTGAGTTCCAACACACTTCTCACAAATAATTTGTGCTAAAACAAGCATACATAGGTTGAATCATCAAGCCATTTTGATCTACAACTCGTAGTAGAAAACTCTCATCTCGCTTCTCGAAATGAAATGAAAGAGTAGGTGTAGATACACACAGAATAAACACATAAATCGTAATTCCTTCTCTATATTTCTCTATTCGGGAACATACAAATATATAAGAAATATACTTCCTAAATAATAGAAGTAGCTATAACAACTCACTAACTTGCGTGATTTGTTTATAACACATTAACCAAATATAATTGTTATTGTTGTTTTATATAACAACTAATAACAATTTTACTAACACATACTTACAACATAATAATTACTTCACGTAATTATTATTTACTAATGGAGCACTAATAATAGAATTTCCCAATGTGAAAGAGGGTCCTATGAGAGTCAAGAGCTACAAATGGGGCATGGGTGCATTTTTGTCCCTACTATTCCCACTATTCCCACTTTGTCTTAGACATTTGGGATAGTTGGGATACCAAAATGCACCACTCATCCAACTCGTAAAAATGACTAACTCCCAAAATCTTGAATCACTTTTCCCAGCAGTTCCAGAAGGTCTTTTTAGAAAAAAATTATATCATTTTGACTCCAAAGATAATTTAAATATCAATGGGATGGTTTTCAAGACTTGATTCTTCCTCCTCCAAAAAACTCTATTTTTCATTTGGGACAACTAGGTGAGTCTATTGAACCTAAGTTTCCCTTTAGAGAAGTGTTTGGGTCTTGTGAAGAATGTGAAAATTCCATCATGTAGATAATTGAACCAGATTTCCAATTATATATTGTTTGACCCTTAACTCCTTACGAGGCTCCCAGAATCATCTTCCAAAGCTCAATAACCTTTTAGATTGCTTACTCATTGCACCTTAGAAACCCACAGTTGCACAACTTGTCCCTAAACCTATAAACCTTCCCAAATATTCTGAACCAAATTTCCTGAATATTTTCTTATCTCTTCAATACTATTCCTCAATTAAGTTGAGCCTTCAACTTTGTCTCGTAGGATGCACATATGTCCTAAAAGGCTAAAAATAGCCTTTCTAGGCTTATTGAGGAATTCTCCTTTAGAGGCACTACAATTGAATGGAATGATTCATTCTATTTTGACATTTCCAACACCAAGGAAATTACACACAACACATATGAGGAATCTTAAAGATCGGGATAGGCGTGGTACAAAGGGAAGAATGACCCAAGAGGGGGCTCAAGAGAGTTTCCATGAAAAAATTAACACTTGGATTAAGTTGTCATGTTTCAACATTGAATTTTGCCCTTGCAAAAACACATGACAACGGAAATAAAAAATTGTACAATAGTCACATACAACTTTCCCTACAACCAATTTTTTTAAATGGAATTTTTATTCCAAAAATATTTAGGTTAACTTATTTTCATTTATGAATCTAATATCATTTATTTCATTAAGGTTTGCATATTGTGTCTTGTATTTCTAACATTCATTTGTTACACTTCTAACAATTATTTTTACAACCAAAATCAATCCTACCATAGTCACCGAAATGTATACCTAGATATTGACCCACGCTACAAAGTGTTAGAGATATTAAATAAAACAAGATAAAATCATGCTACTAAAAGTATGGGCGTATTGTCGCCATCCTATGTGTGAGGGAAAATTATGAGGTTTTTTTCATGAATAAAGTAGGCTATAACTCTTCAAAACTAAATATGCAATCATAATAAATTAGAGAAAATGTTTGTTTGTTTTTATGGTTAAGGGACCTACCTCAAGTAAGATTTTAAACCATTTTTAAGATTGATAAAAGAACCGCAGACACTCAAATTTGGTAATTTATCCTTTGACACTACCGATCTTGACATTTTACACATGCATACATAAATACACCCTCCTCACTCTTTCTCAAAGACACCTTGATATCTCTTCAACTAAATTTTCTTTATATTTGCACACTTTGTGTCATTAGCTCATGAGGTTATATAGCATAAAATTCATCTAAAGACATCCAACCTCTAAACTAGAAAGTTAAATAAATCAATTGTCCCTCTAGGTCAAAATGGCTAGTAGTTTGGGTCGGTTTGTCTAAATCTACAACTCCGACCTACTTATACGATTTTGGTGACCCATTTATTGTGCACTAAAACTTTCAATTACATTGTCTTTATATGGACTAATATGACCTCTTATTTGGCCTTTAGTGACATAATAACCATCAAATCCTATACAAATAAGTCAATCATACCTCATTTAGGTCTTAGCACTTTATGTTCTCCTCATGTTAAAGAAAACACTAAAGGAACTCATTGCTCCCTAAACAATGAAGTAACTGATGGAAATTCATTAGGTGGTACCCTCTATAGGTATTAAGTCTCATCCTAGGTCCAGGAGTCTCCATCTTATCTCCAAAATAAAATAAAAGTGACCCTTCCCAAATATTTAAGCAAGTGTGAAACTCAAGCAAGGTATTATTAAATATTTTTGTCAAATTTTGATTGCACTACGGTAGATATCACATGCTAGGAGAATGATGTGTGGTTTGATCCTTTTTGAAGTAGAGGTTATGTCGACGATGCACAAGGGTGCCCGTGAACACACCTAACTTTGTTTTCCAGAACCCCATCTTACACTATAAGGGTTTGAGGTTTGAGAAGATTCATAGAGCCATTCTTAAGGTCAAAAAAGAATACCAACACATAAATGCAGCTCATTTCCAAGTAGGAAAGGCACACATAAAGTTACATAGACATAATCTAAGCAAGTCTAAGACCGTATATAAGGGTCGACTGCAGTACATACATTTGTGACCTAGTTGAATGGTTTTGACGAGGCATAGTCTCAAGTGTTAGTTTCATCAATAAATCACTTTCTTCTTAGATTATCCTATTCATGCATTTAGATCATCCAAATTCTTCCAGATGCACACAAAATCAGCTAAGTGTAATATCTCTTTCAAGCTTTGATAGTTGTTAGATCCATAGTCACTTTGTAAAGTGTTATTATGATTTGGGAAATTAATTTTAGAAGTTAATATTATAATATTAATTTATATATGATTACAAAGTACAATGTTTTTTATTTTTAAAAATTATGATTACAAATAATAATATTGATTTATATTGTTAAGTTGATAGATGTAAATATATATTAAAAATTAATAAAATAAAATAAAAATTGTCTTTTATATTTATTTTTGATAGGTAAATAAAGGTATGAGGGCCCTTTGGAAAGATATTATATGAATCGTATAGCTTCATAAGTATCGTATATGTTGTTTGTTTCTCCATGTTTTTAAGTGCAAAATAGAAGTTTGATGGGAAAAATAGACCAATGTCAAAAAACCCAAATTACAGCTTGTAAATTTAGCAGACGATTGGATAGTTGTAATAGTAAGTAGCGCTAATACGTCCTAAAATATGCTCTCTCGTTGATTAAATCAAATCTACACACGGACCTAAATTTGTCGACGCTGAGACATAAACAAAGTGGGTCATTGGATTACGGCGTTGACATCGTCATTCAGGAACCGTCATATTTCTAACTTTGTCAAATTTTTCACGCCGATTTTTCAAGGCTATTCTCACTATAAAGAACACCTTCGATGTAATCCTCGATTCAAAATACCTAACACCTACGCCTAAATGGATTTGAATTGCCAACCACCGAAATGTAACCAAGCGTATCCTTCAAGGAATATTGTTGCAGGCATCCCTCTTAGTTGATGAAAAAACTTTCATTGGCACCCGCTCCTCCGAGCTCATTTTCATCCTTTTTGAAAGCATTTGCGTAATCGCAAAAAAGCTTAAAAAAAAATTGATGACGCGGAAGAGAACTACTTGGACATTCATGGGTTCATACACTGGCGAAAGCAAAAAATGTGTTCGGGAAGGCCATGTTAATGAGTGGGGGGAAGTGATATGGAAGGTCAAGATTATGTTGTTTGACGTCCAAGTGTAGACACTAACAACATAAGCTATCTCTACCGAGAAAGGAGCGAGCGTGTATTTGTCGATTTCAAGAAACCTAAGATGCAACACATGCGGAGTCACCGATCGCATTGTTTTCGTGGAGGATGTTGAATTACTTTGAATCAGGCCATTGTGTTACCATTAGACCACCCGCCCAAACCCACCTATGACATGCCTTTGGCATAAATCTATATGTTTTTAACCTTTAAATTTGTGATCAAGCAATAATAATTTCATCGTTGCAAAGCAGACCAAAATATTTAAACAAGGCAGGAATTTCAATCTTTCTTCGATATGACAAGTACAACAATGAAAATTTAGGGTTTGCAGGGTATATATATTTTAGATTTATCCTCATCTTGTACGCATTATCAATATTTTCATAATAAGACAAGTTTAATGTAGGAAATTTAAGATTTATATATGATTACAAATTATAATATTGATTTATATTATAATATTGATTTATATATGATTACAAATTACAATATTTTTATATTTAAAAATATGATTACAAATTATAATATTGATTTATATTGTTAAGTTGATAGATGTAAATATATATTAAAAATTAATATATATTCAACTTCGTAATAGTATTCCACGTGAGCGGTAGTCAAATGGTACAACTGGGTGAGCTGGTTCTTATTTGAAAGGTTTTAACATTGTTGAGAAGTTATTAAGGTCGGTTGGCATGTTCGAGTATTTACATCCTCAAATCGTGTTTCTCCATTCATTTCCGTTATAATTCTTCCGAATATGTGCATCTCATCTCAGTCGTGTCATTCTTTATCAACGCTTTGCATATGTGTTCATCCCCTCACAATATTTTTCCAACATCATTTGACCTCCGTGCACCGTTAATTGACGTGCTACAGGAAAAGCATGTGACATTATACTCAAATCGTGTGGATAATTTTGTCGAACCCAGTACATGGTAACAAGGCAAGTGGCGGTATGGAAGATGGAAACTTCTCGTAGATAAAGGCGCTATGTTTTCCATGCACGTCACTACCTATCATTTAAACATGATTGCAATGTTCAACCGCGTCCCTTCTCAACTCATGCGGCCATTGGGGAGAGAAGAGAGCAACCACCACGCCATAGTTGTCCCATACCAAAAAAACAACATAGACAAATATATTGTCTTTTGTTCTGAAATGAAATGGTTTTAATTACATCCACTAGACTAAAGGTTTATGGGATCACTAAAAACTATAAAGATTTTTCTTTCTCGAGTTCAATTGAGTTAGTATCTCCTCAATTTTTTTATTTCACTTTTCTTGAATAGATCTATCATAGAATCAACTCTTAAAATTTCTTCATACTTGGCTTTAATGGCTATGTACCTTCAACATTCAAAGATGAAATGTTCTTCTCTACTTCAACTTCTCATGTATTGCATAGAACACAAGTGCTCTCTTCCTATGGTTTCTTAGACATTGTCCATTTTCATGGCTCACATATGAGCTTGTGGGAACTAGTCCTTAGTTGAGCAATGACAGTATTTTCCCTCCATTTAACTTCATCCCCTTTATAGGCTTTTTCACATTGTTCATACATTAGGTTGAACTCTATAATATAGTGGTGATGCTTCCTACCTATTTCCCTCCTCCATGTCCCCATTCTAAACTTTTCATTCACATAGTTTTAATGTCTTTGTTAATATTTGGACATTCATCTAAGTTGATATCCCATTTGTTCATCCATTTGTGGTTCTACTTCATCCATGTGTTCTTTCATCTATGCAACTTTTCGCATTTTGTAATCTTAGGCCACTTATCGGCCTTCATGTTTTCTATTATTTTAAGTAACATATAAGCATAGTTCATAGTAGTAATTGCCTTCTAGAGGGAAGGTACTTGTTTTGGCTAGGATGATTTCATAGGGGATTGTAATCTTGATTTTGAAATTGTTTGTTATTAGTCATTTATGGATCCTTTCTATTTGTCTCCATTTTCAAATTTTTTGTTCCACTAGCCCATACCTCACAACCATACAACACCACCGACATGACAAGTAACCCAAATAGGACCTTGGTGGTCTTCCAATCCCATAACTCAACATTCTTGCACCTATTTTGGAGCGCATAAAGAGCTCTCCATCCTCCTTGTATTCTCTTCATCCTACATGTATCCTAGTTGAGCTTGTTGTGAAAATCAAGGCCAAGATATTTGTATTCTAACACCACTTCAAGAGACTCTCCAACAAACTAAAAGTCAGATGTTGTTTCTTCCTTTTCACTGAGAAAATCATAATTTTGGTTTTGTCCAATGTTTACCTCCATCCCCACTTCTATTTACAAAAGAGCTCTAAAGAACAAAGGTGATCTCTTAAATCTTGGATTGTCTCTGCCATTAGAACTAAGTCATCTACATATAGTAGGAGTTTCACCACATATTTGCCAAGTGGACCCCTTTCCCTCCAAATTTGTTTATCCACTCCTCTAACTTGTCAATGTATAGCCCAAATAAAGTCGGGAAAGGGGCAACCTTGTTTGACGCCTATATCACTCGTAAACACTTGGATATTCCTTCTTGCGTTTTGATTTTAGCCTTGACTTGCTCATATAATATGTGAATTGTTTCCCTATACTATGTTGGAACCCCTAACTCTTCCATTTTGCTCCATAATTTTCTCCTTGGCACCATGTCAAAATTTTTTGAAGTCTACAAAGCAACAATATGCATCCTCTTTTTTATCCCAAACCTTTTCAACTAGGTGTCTAAGCATGACACAATGATCGATGGTTGAGTGTTTGGGTCTAAAACTTGTTTTCCCTTTTTCTCTCTTTCCTCTTTCTTCACCCAATTGTTAATCTTTGCACTCTATCATACTCCCAAACAACTTTGCAAAAAGAGGATTGACCATGATAGTTTGATAATTGAGGGATTATTTACATCTCTCACTTTTAAACAAAGGTATGGTTAAGCTAGTTGTCCATTCTGTCAGGAAGCCATTTTGAATGACCTCATTGAAAATTCTTTGATTTGAGGTGCAAGGATATTTGCTCCCATTTTAGATGCTTTGCACTTGAAGGTTGTCTATGTCACTGGGCTTTACTTGTTGCTAGCTTTTAATCCCTTGTATGATGTCCTCAGTTGTGAAAAGTTCTTCATTAACAAAGATAATGGAGGAGTATCTTGTTCATTTTTACGCTCATACAACTTTTTGAATATTCCATCCACTGGCTTTGTTATGTTGTTCTCTTTGTTTGCTTATTCTCCCATCGAAAACTCCTCCAAAACCTCTTTTTTGTTCATGCTTCCCAAATAAATCAATCTCTTCCTTCTAGTTCTAGTTCTAGTGTTTTTTTTTCTTCACCAATTGCTCATACATTTTTTCTTTTTCCTTTGTTCTACCAACAAGCTCCTTTAATGGCCTTCATTGCATTGCCTTGCACTCTTCATCGTACCATAAGTTTGTTGGGAAGTTGTTTCTTTCCTTCTTTTTGGGTTTAGCTCTCTTGCACATGTTAGGGATTCTTGAATGGTGTGCATTAGCCTCTCGCTCTTAGTGTAATCTATACCAATGACAAGTGCTCCTTTACTTTCCTTTTCTTGGAGTTTTCTCTTTAATGTCTGCTCTAAAAGCTTGTTGATTTTCCTCTATCAAGAGGATGTTTCCTTTTGGAAGGAGGCTTACTTTTCTTGACCCCAATGTGATCATCATGTTGTTTGTCTTCTTGACATTGGAGTTTCATAAAAATTGGGTTGTGGTCTGATTTAAGTTCCACTAAGAGAATCTTCAACTTCTAGCTCTTCTATTCTAGGCCACACAATTTTAACAACATAACATAGTCATTTACACTCTACCCATTATAAGTCTTGCACATAAACTTTCTTGATCTTTCCCATTTGCTCATACCATTACATATAATCAAGTTGTGAGTGTTGCACAAGCCTAATAGTTCTTCTCCAAAGTGTGTGATACCCCATGTTCATCATTCTGAAACCTTGACCATTGTTGATTTTCCTCCTTTATCATCTAGAGCGGATTTATATCTAGATCCTCATTATTTCCTAGGATGTTTGTTTGCTTGTTTGTTGTCCTTGCATTAAAGTCTCCTATTAACAAATATCTCCTAATCCTATTGTAGACTAAAATATCCCTCTTTAGAGAGGAATATGGGTCTTCATGGTCTAGATCTTATTTCTTATAAAATTTGGAGTTCTTGGGTGCAAAATAACATGTAGCTATGCTAATAATAATGTCATTTTCTATTATTCTTATCCAGATGTACTTGTTTATTTTCATCTTGTTTTTCTATTATGATATTTCTACCCTAAGTTTCCTTTATTAACACCATTATACCCCATGTCCCTTGCCATTCTCTATTGCTTTATTCCAAATTGTTTCCTTCTTGTATCCTTCAAAATCTAGTGTTTTACACCCATCGTGCTCATGTGTTTCAATCAAATAATTATATCTTATCTCTAGCTATGGGCCCTAACCCAAGTCCTCTTCTCCAAGGGTAGCCTCTAAAATTCCATCTTACCATCATAAGATGCTCCCAGAGGCCATATTCCTATTTTATCTTTGGTTTGTCTAGTTCTGTGATATATGCTTTTCCCATTATTTAGTATGCCCATCTCCCTTCACTCCTTTTGCCTTCACCTTTTCCCACTCCTTGTTTCTCTCTTCTGCTAAAAAAGGTTAAGTCTTCATCTAGATAAAATCGTGAGCCTCTCAAGCATACCTTTATTTCTTAGCACTCTTTCTTTATCCTCATAGTTTACCATTGTGACCCAAATATGCCTATCTCTTCCCTCATCTCTCATCTTACCATTATTTTATTGCTTGATTTCCCTTTCCATTATAATTAGTCTGCAAGGAAGTCCCTTGAGGTTGCTTGTATCCTCCTTCTCCATAATCTTTCATCCCTTTGATAATTATGTTTGATAATTTATCTGTCATTCTCTTTCTTCTATCATTTGACTCTTGACTTGCCTCTCTATCAACTCCTTATGCTTGCCTAGTGGTTCTTTTACCACTTGTGCCCAAGACTTAGCCTCTTCTAACTTACTTCGTAGCTCATTTTCTCTTTTTTCTATGTTATGGAGTGCTTCTTGCACCTCTTTTATTTGTGTTGTACTTGCCTTTTCTTCCCCTACCTTGGCATTTGTTGAAGAGTGGATGGATTGCTTGAGGGTGTGCCATTCATGTTGCCCAACATTCATGAGATTTTGTAGATTTGTCACTTGTGCTTTAAGCTTGTTGTTTTCTTCTTGTAATCTTCATGTGACATTTGTCATCTCTTCCATTTTAACATCTTTTAGTTTCTCCCTTGCTTCCATGCTTTCTAGTCTTTCTTTCAAGCTCATTAGTTCTTGCACATAGAGCTTCAATGACCAAATGAGAGGAGTTGTTGTGGGGCTGTATGCTTCTTCACCATCTTGAATCTCTACTTGGTGGCCTCTTGAATTCCATGTTATATGTTTTTCTACCTCCTTTCATGACTATTTTTCCTTGTGTAGTGTTGTACTTATTATCTTTGTTGATTTCCTCTGTCTTGATTTCCTTTTCACTTATCGCCTCGACCTCTCTTGTGGTTTTGATTGAGTTTTCTGCACAAAATACAGAAAGCCACTCATTGTACATTCTTATCAACTTGCTTTTTAAAAATGTGATTTTAACCCTCGTGTCGTTACTTGTTGTTTGTGCATCAAGTCATGTCCACTACTCTCCACTAGCTTGTTTAACACCTTAGAATCCCCCAATATTGCTTGCCATTAACGTAGATCAATTTTGAAATCATTCTAGTGTTATTACATTTGGTTGTAATGATGTGTTGGCATTCTTTGTAAGCCCTATCCTTTGAGGATATATGAACGCCTTCACTCCACTGACCCCATATGTATCACTATTCCCTTCAATGATAGGGCTTGGGCATGCACATGTGAAACAAACTTTGGTGTTCTACAATGTCCTCTTGTCCTATAAGTATTACTAACTCAACTATGTTTTGGAAGCTAGGATCTTTTTTTTTTAATCCTCAACAATGGTTTTTTTCCTTAGTGTGAGAGATTCCTCTTACATCGTCTTTAAAATCGAGTGAGCAATTTTAACCCATATTGAAATCAGAGTCGACACTTGAATATGAGTAATATTAGTAACATGTTAACCCATAAGAGTTCATGGTTAGAGGGAACTATTTAAAATTATATTAATTTACACTAATTTAAAGTTTGTTTGAAAGTATGAAAGTAATGTGAGACATAAATATATTCATATATGCTTTTAGTTTTGTTAATGAAATATAAATATAGATTTTTATTTTTGTTGATGAAAAATAAATATTTCAATTTTTGAAACATTTTTTTACAACTGTTAATATCAACATTTTGTTGACTCGGTGTCAAGGTTTAAAGGGTATCCATTCTATCAAATATGTATCTGGACCAAACTTTGTTCTTTTTGTATATCGTATAAATAGTGTGATAACTACACTCAACTCTCACCGTACCAATTACACCATAACCCCTTAAATATAAATAAAGATTTCTATCTAACTACTTAAAGAGGGCAAAAAAACATATAACTAAACTAAAAGAAGGAGAAATATCGAAAAGAGAAGATTTGTACAATTGAGCCCATGTTTTCTTACCCACCTGTCTTTCTATAAGGCAAACATAACATACCGTGTGATTCACCGAAACGTTCCCCTCTTTATATTTCTCTGTACACATGTATTTTTAGAAGTAATTCTTATTAAATATTGATGGAGTCTGGAAACTTTGCCGTTTTCAATATGTCCTTTTCCGTGAGTGGGGCTGAGTCTGGTATGTTTGACAAGGTGGTTCAAAAATACCAAGAAAAGAAACACCGATTCAAATGTCTGGACATTCCAACGACCTACTTCACTAAATGTCGATGTCCTCACATGTTCTCCCCCGTATTATACAAGCCCCTTTCCTTTTAATAATCATTATAACTTCTGTTTTAAATGAAAACAGCTCAAAAAGAATAGCCTTTTCAGCTTAAAGCCTGTTCTCTGTGATTCCTTATCTACCTATCAGTTGTATACAGCTTAGTGATCAATATTATACTGTGGTTTGGACATGGCATTTGGTGGTAGCAGAGGAATTTTGAATGCATGGGTGTCTGCCAAGTGATTGTATACGGAGATTCAACTGCAGCAGCATTGGTTAGTCTGATTTTCCGTGTTGTTTTGAAAGTTTCTTAGATCTTTAATGTGACATTGTGGTGTACATCAGTCATTTCTTTGTAAAAATAGATTGCCACAGAAACACAACCAATCTTGGAAACAAGTAAATGCACTAGTTCACAGGTTTTGGTTTTGAGCTGATGAGGTTCAAGCTTCAACTGGGTCTAGTGGCAATCAGATTTTGATTTTCAGCTGGTTCAAAGGCACTTATAGACGGACGTATGGTTATTGTCTGTCACATTTTGTGCTGGGCTGCTAGAGAAAGATCAGGTTTTGATTGATTCTGAGCTGGTGAGGCACAAGGCTCAACTGGGTCTAGTGGAAACTATCAGATTTTGATTCTGAGCTATTGAGGTTCAAGGTTTAAAGGTACTTAGAGACAGACCTAGACTTATTGGCGATTCCCATTTTGTGATTAGAAGATCGAGTTTTGATTGATTTTGAGTGGGTGAGGTTTAAGGGCTCAAACACGACCAGCTCAGCTGCTGGAGAAGATTAGGTTTTGATTGATTTTAGCTGGTGAAGCTTCAGGGTGCAAACACAAATAGCTCAGCTGCTAGAGAACATCAGGTTTTGACTGATTTTGTGCTGGTGAGACTCAAGAGTTCAAACACAACTAGTTAAGCTGCTAGAGAAGATCAGGTTAAGATTGACTTTGGGCGGTCAAACACAACTTAGCTCACCTGCCGGAGAAGATCAGGTTTTATTTTGAGCTAGTGAGGCCAAATGCCTGAACTGGCCTATGTTTAGTAGCTGTTCATGTTCCCACTCTGTTAGTAGAGAGGATCTCTTACAGGAAAAGGCACTACTCACCAGGAGAAACCACCCCAGCCCTGCCAATAGTAAAAGTCCAATTGTTTTACCTAGCAAGTTTTCCCTACTCAATTGGGTGTTGGCTTTAAAGATGTTAAAAGTCATCTCTCATCTCCCTTTGGCATTTTCAGGGGCGAGGCACGTTTGTCTCATGATTTTGCTAATATTCATGGCTTCTTCCAATGCAACTTCCATCGTTTCCATTAGACCTTCTTTTGCAGTGTCCAAACCAAATTCTACTAAAGAACCTCCTCCTTCCCCAGTCCAATCTCCATCCCCTGCCCCAAAACTCCCCAAAGGCAAAACACCCCAGCTGCTTCATCTGCCCCTGCTCCTGCTAAAGCCAAAGCACACCCTCATAAGCCCAAAACACACCCAGTCACTTCATCTGCCCCTGCCCCAGCCCCTGCCCCCACCCCAGGCAAAGCACCCCCTCATAAGCCCACAATCACCAATGGGACTCTGGATCCTGCTCAGGTGAAGGCATTGCAGTCATTGGGAGTGACAGTAGAACCTGATGCCTGCAACACTGATGTACAGCAGCTTTTGATATGTGATAACACTCGTGGCCCTCTCAAGCACCTCATATCCTTGCAGCTCCAATACTGCTCCTCCAATGCTAACCTGTCCAATACTGCCCTAGCAAGCTTGGGCACCTTACAATCTCTGTCCTTCCTGGACTGTCCCATGAAGGTAACAACCCCTCTCCCTCCTAAGCTGTTGGAGTCTCTATCAACATTTAGCTGCACCAGAAGCTTGGGCCGCACGGTGGAGAACAAAGATTTACCGGCCCTTTCTGGTACCTGGCTCAGCAAACTCCATAGTCTGAAGGAGCTTAGTGTCAAAGACGTGGTGGTAAATACGACTGGTAGTGGGGTGGGGGCAATCATGGGTAACATGAGCAGGCTTGAGCAGGTCACCTTTTCAAATGTCAATATCAGTGGCACTCTCCCCAAGTCATGGCCATCTGGACTTACAACGCTGCAAATATCTCAGGTAATGGCTATTTCTATTTGCAGGTACTTGAGCAATAGTACTAGGATATATTGGTCTTGAATTTTACTTCTTATGCTCCAATAGAGGGGACCACCCTGAATTTATAGGCAAGTGCAGCTCGAAAAAAAGTTGGAAATTTTGCAAGAAAGGGTTCCATGCAATCTGAAATTTCAAGCCCTTCACTAAAAAAATGGATCCAAAAGTACCACTAACAAATTGTTAAAAGAAAATCCTCTACACAGAAGCTTTCATTTGGCAAAAATATTTTCAAACAATGCTGTGTGGTGCTGCAAACTTCCAGCCGCCCCCTTTCCAGGGACCCCTCAAAATCTCCTGCTGAAAACTTGCCACTCCAATTTAAACTTCAATCCTTTCTGTTTTCTTGTTTCAAAGATGCATTGAACCTCAACCACCTGGATAGCAAAATTCAAACGTTAGCCTGTTCCTTAGGACTACCTCTTAACTTGAGTATTGATATTTTACTATAGGGTTAGAGTTTGAGTTGCAGTACTTTTGTCTGTAAAAATTGTCCATCATATTTTGGATACTATCCTCAGTTCCACTGAGCTAATTTGTTCAAGTAACAAAACATTAATATAATTTCTTTGTTTGTGCTTGTTTCAGAGCATGTTGAAGGGACAATTCCTCCTTCAATATCGAATCTCACTCAGCTGCAGTCCTTGGATTTGAGCCTCAATAATTTAACAGGACACATTCCAGATGGGTTTACCAGTCTGAAAAACATGCAGATTTTGTCTTTAAGCTCAAACAGGCTAACAGGGAATATTCCATCTGGGTTCAAGAACCTCACATTGCTTACTTATTTAGATCTCAGCAATAACCAACTCAATGGCACTGTCCCTGCATTCATTAGCAACATTAAGGCCTTGCGTTACCTGGACCTCCGCAATAACAAGTTCCATGGGGTTCTGCCCTTTAGTACAGCATTTGTGAAGAATCTTAATACTTTCAAAATTGGGGCAATCCTGCGCTTTGTTTTAACGATTCCATACTTTTTGAGCACAATATCAGGAGGTGCAGATCCCTGTGATAGTAAAGGGAGACCGTCTAAAGGAAGTGCAGATCAACCTGCTTATGCTCCTGGTGAATTTGCTCCTAGTCCGGCACCTTTGGATGATGTAGAGCGGCCTCACCACAAGAAGAATGGCCCTAAAACAGTTGTGCTGGCTGTGTCCATTGCTCTGGCCTCTTTAGTTTTTGTCATTGTGGTTGCAGTTGTGTTGTCAAGATGGTGTGCACAGAAGGAATTGATGAGTATAGAAGTTTTGCTATTCTTTTTTATTGGATGAGAATGAAAGATCTATTGGCTGGATTTTTTAAGGGTTTGGCACTGAGACAGTGGGTTGCCTTATTACAATGAGGGTTGGACATTGTGACTGTGGGTTGCCTTATTACAATGCCAAGGTAGGAATGTGAGCCACCTTGTTGCAGGGAAGGGTTGGATCTGTGTCACACACTTTGAATGTACCCCATTTTTAGTACTCAACAAGCTCACACCACTGGATTTGTATTTTTTTGTAATTTAAGGTTTTTCAAACAGGAGTTTGCATACAGAGAGGAACTTTTTCCTGTATCATTATTGGCATGCTTTGTAACAGATACAATTGCAGAGGATGAGGCCTCCAACGGAAAGTTTTGATTTGAGAGTGCTTCCATGTTTGTATCATTGATTGTGGAATCAAACATCAGCATTATGTTCATTCAAGAACCTTTTTGCTGCTTTAGGTATGTCAAATTCTACTAGCCAAAGCACATCTCAAGTTACATAAAAAAAATATCAACCTGGTCACCATAAAAGAGAAACTACCCTGTCCTGATATACTTCGTTGCCAGAGAAGTAGTCTTCTTCAAGATTTCTTTGGAGGGGAAAATAGCAATGGCACTTTGGAATTTCCACCTTTTTTCATGTGTCAAATATGATTGTTTATGATAGATAGTTATATATCATTCTAGGAATGTAAGTACATAATTTGTAGCAGATACTTATGCATGGGATGAGGTCTCCAACAAAAAGTTTTGGTTTGAGAGCCTTCTCAAGTTTGTATCATTGATGGTGGAATATGAACATGACGTTGTTCATCTAAGAAGTTTACGTAGGACAATATAAGCACATTTAAAGTTAACGTTTTTTTATTTTTTATTTATTTTTTAATGTGCCCAAAATGATTGTTCGAGGATAGATGATTATGTTATTAATAGAAATGCGTGTTGGGTCTAAAGTGGGTTTTTAGATGTGTTAAGCCTCTAAATAGGTGTAAGGTAGAAGACAATCTAGATCCAACACTCAAAGAATGTCTCCCCACAAAATTGTTACAAAGTTTTAGGATGGGGTTGTGTTTAAAGGAGGTTGGAATGATTCTAAAAAGAGAATATGGTCTATTTAGAGAAAGAGGGTGGAGGATCTTAGTAGATTTGGACTATTATTAAATGATAAAGATGTTAGGGTAGAAATTGGATTGTGAAAATTGGAGAAAATGAATTGGTGCAAACCAAAACTCTATTCATTTTTAAAAATATACATTGTACTACTAAATAATCAAAATATATGGTTGTTTTGTTTGTCTTCAAGATGAATGTTCAAATTTTACAAAATACAAAAGCCTACACCTAGGATTATTAATATATTATGTACAATAATATTACAACCCCCTTAATCCTCGTGGTTATGATGAGACCAAGCATGCCTATAAATTTTAAAATCTCTCTTGAGTGCTTTTGCAAGAATGTCAATTGGTTGCCTTGCAATTAGACGATGTATCAATTTGACATCACTATCTTTCACATAATGCCGAATCAAATGGAATTTGGTGTTGATGTGCTTGGTTTAGTGATGAAATTTGGATTTCTTGCCATTTCGATTGTAAAAGTGTTGTTGACTATGAGTGATGTTGATGTGATTTTGTTTTCTACAAATCCATAAGAACCCTATTATTTCCTTGGTTGCCTCTGAAGTTGCCATGTAATTTACTTTTGTAAAGAAGTTGCTAATGCCAATTGCTTCTTTGACTTCCAAATGATGACTATTGATCTCAGATTCATTAGAAAACCTAAAGTAGGTTTACCATCTTCAAAATCATCCCCATAATTTGAATATTAATATTCAACTAGTTTAAAATCAGTCATTTTGGAGTATTTTAGTCCAAAATTATGTTAGTTCTCTTCAATATTGGAGAACTCTCTTTGTTGCTACCTAATGACTTTCTTTAGATTGTTGCATGAATCTAGAGAGAATGCCACCAACAAAAGAAATGTTTGGTCTACTTGTGGTTATATAGAATAGACTTTTAATGCAACGTTTTTACTTAAATGCATCTTCAAACTTTTGTAGAATCATCAAAAAATCAATTTTAAATTTTGTTCCATGGGCATGTTGAGGCTTACACTATGTTATACCAAATTTGCTCAACATTTCACCAATGTACTTATGTTGTATGATCAAAATATACTTGCTTTTTTAATCACTTTAATACCCAAATAGTAATGAAGATGACCAAAATCTGTCATTTCAAAACCTTTCATCAGTTTTGCTTTGACTTTTGTAGTGTACCTTTCATTTTTTCTAGGGAGGAGTAGATCATCCACATATGCAACTAAATATAAAATTGTTTTGTTGACTATTTTTAAAAAAAAAAAAAAAAATTGCATCTTCAAATTCAAAACCCACAAATTTCATGCTCGAGGTGCTCATTGAGTTTTTCATACTAGGCTCTTAGAGCTTCTTTCAATACATACAATGATTTATCAACTAGCACATGTATTATTGGCTGCTAACTACAAAACCTTTTGGCTGATGCATGTAAACCATTTCTTTGATATCACTATTAGAAAATTAGTTTTCATGTCCATCTAATGGAATTTCTAGTTGTTGTATTGATAAAACCAACAAAACTCCGAATTGTTGTCTATTTCGTTATTGGAGCAAATGTCTCCTTATAGTCAATCCCCTTTTTTGAGCATATCCCTTTGTGACAAGCTTGGATTTGTGTTTATCATGTGAGCCATTTGCTTTGTATTTGTTTCAAAAGACCCACTTCAGGTGAAATCTGACCAATGAGTTTACAATGGAGAGGATGATCATCTAATTCGCATGTTCCAATCTTGACAAAGGCATCATATTCAATTTTCATTGCTTTTCTCCATGCATCAAACTTTTCAGTTTGTTTGAAGGAAGTTGGTTCTAAATCAAAAGCAATATTGATTTCTTCTTTTGGATGGTCTTCCAAGGTAAACTTTTCTTTCCTATCTTGAATTTCTTCTAGAACTTGTTTATTTGATGTTTGTATTGATGCACTTCTAGTACCCATTTTTCCAACTTCATCAGTGGTTACTTATCTTTTATTATCTATGTGGCCCATTTTGGCATAATTTTCTTTATTGCTTATGGAACTAGTGCTTCATTTTCTTGCTCAAGCTTCATTCATCTTCTTTCTTTTGCTATGGAAAGATGTGTTCATCTTCTAATGAAGTGTCAATTTCTTCCTCGAGGGGAGTTTTGTTTTCAATTACCGGAGACAAAATAAATTCCCAATTACATGTCCCCTCCCTCACTATTTAAAATTTGCATTTCATTCTCCATGAAAATATCAAATTTTTTAAGTCGACTCAATCATATTATCGTTGACTTTAGTTTAAAAAGGCTCGATTAAATTAATTAGACTAATGAAAATTAAACTAACTTAAGTATTAAAAGCAAACTTAACTAGAGTGACTAATTACTAATAATCTAATTAGAGAAATTTAAAAAGAATAATAGTAATAAAAAAATGATATTAAAAACCTAAGACCTAAGTTTAACCCTAAGTTTAAACGTAAATAAATGAAAGTAAAAAAATTTAAACATAAGTCAAACTATAGCTAAAATGATCTAAGTTATCTATGCAAAGAACGACGTGAAATCTAAACCTAAGTAACCTAAACACGGCTTTGCTTTGTTTGTGTTTTGTGTGTTGTTTTGTTTTTCTCTCAAGTTGTTTGTGTTATGCAGGTGTGTAGGTCAAGGCTCAGGCCTTGGATGGCATCTCGGCCTGGACTCGATGGCAACAAGGGATGGAATAACGAGGGAGTAAGGTCGATTTATGGCACGGGCAGAGCTCGCGGTAAGCCACGATGTGTGGGCATCGTAGACGACAGCGGTCAAGTGGGAGCGTGAGCGCGTGTCCGTGGATGCTCAAAGTGGTGACAAGCAGGGTGTGTTAACTCGGTGGCAGCACCACTTGATGACATGATGGTGTATCGGTGTGGGGATTGTTATGGTCTGGTGGGCTCGGCTCCGCCAAGTCATGGCCGAGTTAGCCCGTGGGGAGGGAGGCAGTAGACATAGGTCGCAGGGGTGAGTCGAGCAGGGGGGACATGTTGGTTAGTAGGAGTTAGCTCTCAACAAAGCTTGTCTGGCCGAGATGGACAAAGGGGGTTAAGAGGTAGTGAGGGGGCTGAGTTAGAGGTTAGCAAGGGTTCTATTAGCCAATTTTATTTTTTGGGATTTTCTTTATTTGAATTTGACTTTTTTCGATTTTTATTTTATTTTGCAGGAGCAAAGACTTGGGACCTCACAAGAAAAAGCAAAAATAGAAGCAAATAACCCCAAAAGTTAACACACATGCCTAAAATTAGCTATAACTAAAAATAGTTTGCTAAATTTAGAGGAAAAGTACTAAATGTTAATTTTTCTTCTTCTTTTGATTTTGATACTAATTTTGCTTTCCAAGGAACACTGCGCAAAAACACTATGTAGAAGGTTATAAGAACAACAAAAACAACGAATAAACAAAGATTTTTATAATGATTTAAGAAATTGTGATTTCTACTTCTCAAACACTTTCTAGATGCCCCTTTCTGCAAACACAAGAACACAAACACGATAAACACACAACCGCAACAAACACATTAATCAACTAAAACTAATTTTTTAAACAAATGTCAATAAAAGATTAAGATTTTGTATTACAAAAATGAAACGACATGGATGAAAATGCAAAAAGAGTCCTGATCCAAGCGTGCCTCTAAATGTAAACAAGAAAATTAACAAACAAACAAAAGATAAATGACAATACAAGACAATTTTACCTTCTCCTTAATAATCTTGCAAACCTCGAGTAAAATCGTGGAAGTGCTTGGACTTGTGTGATCTTATAGATTTTGATTTGTGGGTGCTCTATGATTAAATTTCTCTCTAAAGTGGATGAATGCAATGCTATAAGCATATTTGGCTTGGATATGGCTTCCAATACACAAATATTGGGAGAGTTATCATGTAGCAAGAATTTAAGAGGATTTACAAAGGGATAAACTGGTTTATAGAGGTTGACAAGTAAGTCCATGAAGTAGTCAGCAAGAGTTTGACTAAGCTCCGTGTCATAATCAGAACCACCCTAGAATCAAAGTAGTTTGAGTCCTGGGAGTCAGAGATTTCAAAGGGCATTAGACATTTCTCGAACGGAATAAGTTACATCCAAAGAATTGAATCACGCACAATCTAATTGCCTCCACACTTCTAGGAATCTAGAAGTGGAGTACAAGTGGAACATGGAAGTGTAGTTCAAGTGCAGTTCAATTGGCTTAATGAGGAAGCCGAAGTTCAACCGGGAGTTAACTAGGATAGTGAAGTGGCAGTTGACTAGGAAAATAGGTGTATTTTCCTAATTAAGTAATTAATTTAATTAGCTACAATGTGCAAGATAATTAATTAATCATTTGTTTAATAAATGTTAATTAACTTAGCTAAAGTGGTGTTATGGACTAATTTAATTAATCTAAGGGGTGTAATGTGTTGTAGACACAAAAACTCATAAGCACTTTGGTACATTTCTAGGTCTTAGAGCATACTAATACATACATGATTCCCCAAGAAGAAAACTAGTGGTTGACAATGTCTTTTGGGCCTTTTCGTTTTTTCCCTTAATTTTTATCGACCTACACACCTTACAACCCCGCTGGCTGGTATTTCTGACTCGATTTATCTTTTATGGCTCGAATACTAAGACTCCATTTAGGACAAAAGTGCCTAGGCACTCTTGTCCCTTCTCGGTGCTCCCGACCTTCTTTTTGATTCCTTCTACTACTTTTCTTTGGTCTCTTTACTTTTGGGTCATCTTTCACAACTTTCTGGTCAGCCTTTTAGCCATTAATTACTTAAATTAAAACAAGGGAATCATATATACATAGTTATAGCTCTCAAATAAGAGGTCAAGCATCGAGCATTACATATCATCACCTAATCTTACATTCAAAGGCATAAGATCACTTCAAAGGCATCCATCTAGCACACTCACACAAGGTATAAGGGTCAGACTCACTCGCATACACATCATGAGGGGGAATTTCATTCTATTCCATAACACACATTCTATACAATGTTACATTTCTAAATCTAGCTTACTATCACCTGTGAATCTCTGCACAAGGGCATCATTACACACACATTCACACAAAACTACATGTATCAAATGTAGTGCGTTGGGCTCAAAAGACTTCAAGTTCACTCTTTCGCTGTGACCACCTGGGTCATTTTGACTCCACATTCTACATCTTTATTTTTATATTTGATGTGGTTTGTGGAATGTGCAACTAGGCATCTCTCTTTGCAGGATATAGGTACAATCAACGATCTAGGAACAAAATTAGAGAGACAATAATAAACCAACAACAAAGTCAGCCTCCTACAGCCGTAAAAGGACGTAACTCCGAGCACTGATCTGACACTAGCACTGTACACAAAATCGCTGCAATTTTTGCATACACTATTTAGTCTCTAGTCTCATACTACTATTTAGAAGGTTTTTGAGGAAGAAAGTACCACTAACTCGTTTTTCGCCATCTTATTTTATATTCTTTCATTATTCCCGACCTCTTACACCCATATACTCGCCACATTTTGTCATTTTACGTTATTTTTAGCTTGAGTGGGGTGCCTTGTCTCCACCTGTAAGTAATCTCCGATTCTTTTTTAACTTTCCCACTACTTTTGGGCACTTTCAGCCATTTCAGCTTTCTTATCTTTTTGTCTATCGACTCATTTTAAAGTTATTAACGCAAATTAAATCAAAAGAACCCTATAAATATAAAGTTACGAGACCATAACAGGGACCAAACACTAGTCACTACTATCATCCACCCAGAGTCAGAGATTCATCTAAGGTATTTGGAGATCATTTCGTGATACATTTAGCTCCATCACAAAGGACAAGGTTAGTTCATTCAGTATCACACAAAGACATTGAGGACTCTCATTCTATTCCATCCACTCATTCTACTAAGATTACATTCCTACAGCCTAGTTAATCGTGATGTTACTTCACAAAGTATGACTAGCACAAGAGCATCTAAGGCACATGATGCAATACACACACACACACACACACACACACACACACACACACACACACACACACACACACACACACACACACACATGAACTAAGCATTCAATCAAATGCAAGAAAACACTAGCCTATGAAGCCTCCGCAGTTCCTAAGTTTCGTAGAGGTCAATCCTGATTCATTCATTTACATTCTTATGTTTTTATGGTTTTGATACTTCTTGTGGTCTCTCCACATGTGTCTTTTATCATCTTTAGATTAATCAACGACACTGAGTATAAGCATTATCTTTGATACTTTCATTTACTTGATAGATGTAGTTTCTCTACGCCACCGTCACATACTACCATCGCTTATGATTCATTAACATGGGCATGTCCAAATTTATGGATGCTGTTATATCACCTACACCTTCATTACATGTACCACCTGCACATTAAAGCACTCCCACCATTCACTTCTCACACTCTTCACGAATGGGTTCATACCAGTGAATACATTCCATTTTGATCCTACTAGTGATTTACACACAATTTACCTGCATAATGATGGTCTTATCCCGACTCGTTTCACCTTTGAGGACCTCTTTCCTCTTACTCATGTTCCTCATATATACTATTGCTTGGTTACTATTATCAAGTTGCTTATGGTCATGCGTGTCTTCTGTCTTAAGGTCTATCTATCACACACTCCTCGCTCTTCTCCACTCATTACAAGGCAATCATGGTTTGACTACATTGGGGCACTATTGATCTCACATCATACATACATAACATTCCCCATGCCCTTAGTCGTGGTCTTTATCTACAATAGTTATTTTCATATTCGCAAACCACTTCATGACGACAAGGTCATTCCACTTCCTCCATTTACCGATGAGGAATACGCTTATAGTATGTACAACTTACGCCTACGGTTTTTACATGATCAACCAAACACTATTTCTTATCAAGTAACTAATGCTTATCCATATGATTCACTCAAGCCGATGATCTCTCGATGACATTACATGACCGATCTCTTCATCTTCCACACACTCTACTGTGGAAGGCGTGGCTATAAGATTCCACCCCCAATCGAGTAGCATCGTCCATCACAACATAACATAC
>CM031240.1:1064236601-1064328705 GCA_018340775.1 Taxus wallichiana var. yunnanensis
TTTCCTGTTGGTAGATAGAAGGTATTTTCTCGGGATTCCATCTTTACGATCACGCTTTGTAAACATAGCATGGTTCAGTCACGGTCGTGAATAATAGCGGATTCCACTTAACCCCAAGCTTGATTGCTCAATGTCCCATTCGGTGGCATTACATCGCTCGGATTCATGACACCACGGACGCTTCAGTACACTATCATTCATCCTCAACTCCCGGCTGTACCGCCTCTTTGCACACATCAAAATAACAAACAACCATTCAATCCATCAAATCCCACCGGTTTTCTCACATTCTAGAAATTCCTACAATGGCCGGTATCGTTTCTAGTCAGCAGGTGCGATTCGTAATGGCCGATGCCGGTTATTCCTAACCGATATCGGTCCACTGTCACCTTCATACGACATTTGCCTAAACCCACCGCCTTTCGACAATAATTTGAGCGTTTATTCCTTTCTATACAATCAAACATCCTACTGACCCCGATGACCTGCCAGTAACACTTACCTCACCTATAACCCTTCTTTATCATGTTTTCTTTTTCATATCTACCCACTTAATCTCTTATTCATAACACATGCAAAAATCAAATCACAACCAAAACGTTTACCTCTTGGGTTGCAGCAGCTTGCGGTGGCACTTGTCTTCCCTCTCGTCCCTGCCTGCTGGATGCTTCTCCTCGTTCTGCCATGATCACCACTCTTTTCAAATTCACCTTTCTACTTTTCTGAATCTCAGATCGCATTCACTTTCCTGTCTCTTTTCTCCTTATCACTCAAATCTCTCATGCAAATACCTGTCTCAGTCGTCAAAAAGCGTCGCGTTCGCGTATTTAACTCTTGCATGGCTCTAAAAATAAGAACTTAAGTTGCCACCCTAGCTTTTCTATTTTTAGAAAAGCTCATAACTAAATAACCTCATTATCGAGTCATGTGACCGAATATCGGTCTAGCAGACTACACTAAATCAGTTCTCTAACCGATATCGGTTAAGGACCTATCTTTTACAACATGGTTCTTTTTCTTCATTTTCTACCTAATTTTTGGTCGCGCCCTCCTCTTTCTGCGCATCCAACACCATTGTCCACATTTGTCCATCAATACACATATCATTACAATTTCATTAACATCATCTATTTTACAAAAATAAACAAGTCATCAACTAAGGCTATCGAAAAAAAAAAAAAAAAAAAACTATCAATCTACACATCATTTGGATCCGACTCATCAAATACATATATAACAATGTCAAAACCAGCCTACAACATGCAACATTTCATCATATAACATGTCATCCATATATACGTGCAAAAACAAAACATCAACATCATCCATATATCAACATGTCAACTAAAATCATCATACATTCTATATCACAAACCATTGACGCAATACTTAAAAAACATTTGCATGTGGATCAAAACATCATCTCTATATATATATATACAAGTTTCAAATGTACAATGTGCCTGCATGATCGGGGCCTCTGTGATCTCATAATAATCAACAAAGCTTGCACGCGGGCCGCTTGATAAATGTCAATAACCTCGACTCGGCTCGCAGGCGGTCCCTCATATCAAAAAAATATACTCGGCTCGCGTCAGTAGTCAACTATCATTGTCTGACCCGTATTTCGGATCGCGAGCCGGTATATAATGAATAAATGAATCAATACATGAATACATGATGGCACGAGCCTCTATCAACACAACCGGTTCGCGGGACCGATGCCCATGTCCCTATACAAAAACTATGTGGGGATCCCTCGGCTCTCCCCACCACCCTCAGCACCTCTCCCTGCTGGTCCCTGCGGTGCCTCTCGCCTCCTACCACATGTGAGACACACCGGTGGCAGCTCGCCTCCCTCCTACCTCCGACTATCACGCGGGTCGCTCGGTGTGCCACATATGGTCGATACTCAGCTCAGGTACTATCAGGGACATCTGATAGTCACGGGCCCTCTCTCGCCTCCATGTATCTCTCCCAGGTGCCTGCTTGAAGTCGAAATTTCGGGCTGGTCCCCAGGACTCCTACTGCCGGTACCCCCTTGTCTTTGTGGTCTTCTGTGGTGGTGTGTGTCAGGCAGCAGTGGTGCTGTGCACATGCTATCTGCTAGTACCTGTACCTACACACTGTGGCATTTGTGTTAGCTTTGGTGGTGGTCTTCACACTGTGCACATGCTCGAGCACTGGGCTAGTGCCCCTGTAGGACACCCATCGTGCCTCACGTGAGCAGCCAACTATCCCCTGTAATTGCACTGGCCCCTGAGCTGATCTCGCTCTGCTATCACAGCAAGCAAATCTGGCGTGCGGGTGGTCTTATCCTGGCCGCTCTCGACCGCCCACCAAACCATGAATGCCCCCATACATCCGGCATCATCTACACCATCGCCTGTTTGGCCTCTCTGCTGACCCAATCCGGATCCAAGGGCTATGGGTGCAGGTAGTGGGGCCTCTACATCATCCCTCCTCTGTCGAGGGAAGGGAGGTGGCTCGTCTGTCGCGGCCCCATCTGCACTGGTACCCTCTCAGGGGTATCCTCTCGTACTCTCTGGCCTCCGTCCTCGCTATCCGAATGTGTCTTGGATCGGGGCCTTAATCAAAGCGGGCTCCTCTGCGGGGTGATGACCTCTATAAGGTCTCCATATGATGTCTCTACTGCCATCAGGCCCTCTAACAAATGTCTATAATATGCCACATCCCCACCTGCAAGAATTTGCTCGTGGTCGGCCCACGACCCCCAACCACCTCTCGAAAGCCATATCGGTATATGACTGTGGCCCCAGCTGGGTAACCCTCGGCCTCGATGCATATGATGTGCTCATATGCCCAACAATGCAGCAAAAATATCGAACAAATACCAAATCGCCGCATCCGGCGATAACCCTGAGCTCTGTATAGCTGCACTAGGTACCTTTGGTGCCCACGCATAGCAGTATGCTCCTCAATCATCTCATGCGGCGCAGCACCCCCATCGGCGCCATGGAAAGCGGCCTCCCTCGAGTCCGGAGAGGCGGCGGGTGATCCCAAATCATCATCAAGGCCAACGGATGTGTCTCGTGTCGATGTGCACAGTACATGTCACCATACCCAATGCTCGCGCTTTATGATAGGTAAGTAGTGCGTTTGCATCTCCAAAACTTGTAGTATCTTATCCATGGCGGTCTCGAATCCACGGAAGACCGCCTCTCCTCGATCGGCATCGAAGGATGTGATACACATCCTCCAACGTGATAGTCATCTCCCGGTCGGGAGATGGAACACATTGGTCGCGGATCCCATCTCTTAATGAGGGGAAACCATCGGTGTGATCTCTCTCTATCGCTGCACCTCTGGACTCCACCAGGAGTCCCACCTCGCGCATGATCGCCGGTGCGCGCATGACACATGTGGTCTCATCCGCACAAAAGTGGAGGCATCTATCCCACATCACAACCACTGACGTGTGCAAAACCAACCCACAACCTTAGACCTACTCTTTATCACATCATCTACTTTACCCCCTATACCCCCCTTTTATCCCCCGACCACACCCGACTCTCTACCCCCTCTGCAGAACCTACCTTCCACCACCCAACCCAAAAAGCCCCTACGACCCAAAGCCGAAACAAACCCCTACCGACCCAAAGCCCAATAAACCCTACCCACACCCCCAAAACACACCAACACAAAACACGCCTAACCCAACCCAAACCCACCCAACCCCAACACTGTGAGCCCAAAATCTACCCAAACCCAACCCAACCCTACACCCAACCCAAACCCATCTCACCCAAGCCCATACCCACCCAACCCCAAACACAACCCACACCCATCCCAACCAAATCCACACACACCCCGCAAAAAAACAAAAAAACAAAAACAACAACAAAAATAACAAATGCCAACCGGCGCGGCCGATATACGATCGGCCAGGTCAATCTCAACGCACCATTCCCACAAAATGTACGGCCGATCCGGTCACTTAAGAACCGACATCGGTCTGCTTGTCGGATCACGGGAGCGAAACCCAGCAGCGGCCCCCACCCACATTTTTGCATTTTTCTACTTATCTACCCACCCAAACACCCTAAAAACCTACCCACCCGCCTTGCCCTATGTTACCCATCTATCCTCTTCATTTTTCAAATTACGTCAATTTACTCATTATTTCCTAAAAATGTAAATTCCTACCCAAACCCCCAATTTCACTTAATACCATTCAAATGCACAAAATAAAGAGTTCAGAGCCTACCCGTCACGACGACACATCGTCGTGGTGGGATGGGTGGTGGTGGTCCAGCTGGTCCGGCCCCTCCTGCTCCTCTTGCCTATGCCATAGCTCCAATCCGATTTGTTGGGTCCCAGCCCAATCAAGCTGCCGCCTCCTCCTCACTCGGACCCACAAACAACTCACTCCTCCAAAGAAAATAGCTCCACCTCAATCAATAAACCTCCAATCTCAACTCTCCACGTCGAGACAAGTCAATTTGGTTTTCAAAATAACAAAAGTGACAATGACAAGCCGTATTTTTCTTTTTATAGGATTTTTTTGCCTTTAACCGATATCGGTTTCATTTTGACCTAATAAAGCGGTATCGGTCCCTTAACCGATATCGGTCATCTAGAATCGACATCGGTCTTCTTCTAACTTTCCCCCAATTTTTGCCCTTATTTACCATTTGCCCCTTTTTCACCAACATCGCCTATATCCACCTTTGTTGAACACCATTTGTTCACCTATCTGCCCGACCAAGGCCTTAACCTACCTATTCGGCCCGACCAAGGCCTTAACCTACCCCTACCGCCTGACCAAGGCCTCGCCCTACCCATTTGGCCCGACCCAAGGCCTCGCCCCTAACAAACCGACGACCCAAGGCCTTAACCTACCTATCGGCCCGACCAGAGGCCTCGCCCTACCCATTTGGCCCGACCCTAGGCCTCGCCACCTACCCATTTGGCCCGACCCAAGACCTCGCCCTAACACCAACCCGGCCCGACCCAACGCCTCACCCTACCCATTTGGCCCGACCCAAGGCATGAACCCAACAACTTGACCCGACACACGGCAGTAGTACCACTTTAATACCTTACCCAAAATCAACACCATACACTTTTATCCACCCCTCCTCCTGTAGTTTTTTTGTTCAATCGAGCTCACTGTTCGTGTTTTAGCATGATTAGGGTCCTTGACTTGATCTGTCGACCAACTTTGCCCAGGACCTAGACCGTGACGTTTATCTCAACCAAAACAACCTTTTGGTGCTTGCCGAACATGCCTAAACATTCCTGTACCTTACCCGTTATATACCACAGGGCTACTTCCTATGCCTTGGATACTGAGGATTATATCACCCTTGTTTGGATAAACTATCGACCTTTGCACATGCACTGCTATTTGGTTTGCTCGTCAAATCATGTACCCTACTCATCCTATTGCATTTCAACATGCGTCCGCTTACTTGGACCTTCCCACCACCTTACCATCCCCTCTACACCATTTACCCTTTATCAACCCTATCCCCCGATTTCCGTTCTCTCAATGTGATAGATTTGAGGGGATTACTTATACCCTTAACGGGATAAACCACTTCATATTATTGACCCCGTAGCTTTACAAAACAAGCTACACGACAATAAGGGCTAATGTAGACACCAAATTTGTGTCTTATGACCCCTTGTGACCCGCATCTCATCTCGCAATCTAACCTCATCACCTAAACCTTACACAATTATTTATTAATTACCTTGTAATTGATAAATCCACATCACCTGCTACACCGCCACCTCATTTTTCCACTTCATCATGACCTAGCCCTAACCCTAAACTAATCTAATTAAGACCTATGACTTGGTCTAGACTCACATCCATAACTAATGCCTCCTTACTCGCACCCAAACCGACCTTCTAGCCACTTGACCAAGCCCCATGGCCCGATCTCTCGGAGAAAGCGGGGGAAGGTGGGCTATTTTACTAAAAATAGCCTACTTTTTCCTTACCGATGCCGGTTCCTACTCGACCGCCGTCGGTTACGTAACCACCATCGGTTCCCTGTAAATGGGCTCCCCAAACCAAAATCAAAGGTCGAATGATTTTTGAATCAACAGAGATCATTGGGAGCGAAAAACAGAGTCCAGATCTTCACTTGACCGAGCAGAGACGAGTGAAGAAACCAGAAGTGTTTGCAGCAAAGGAGATCAACTTGCATCTTCGTCAAAACCAGTAAGTCACATCTTGTATGTCCTCTGTTATAACATTTCTTATGCTCTTTGAATCACAGTCCTCCTAAATCCATTTCTGAATCCACTATCCAACGTGCCATTGCATCTAACTGTCATTCTTTTACCTCTCATCATCTCATTTCCCAATATCACCCATAAACCAGCCTTACAAACACCATAGCTACAAAAACACAAACACCCCACAAAACAACTAACCTACAGGTCCTAGGCCCAACCGACATCGGTTACAAAGAACCCGGTATCGGTTTACACGACTATAACCAGAAACCAGCCTTCTCCTACCCGTTTCAACCAAGTAATCTAATTGATATTTTGCAGTCTTTTGTGTTAATTCATATTAGCAAGGAAACTGACCACCTTCGAAAGGAAGTTTTATATTTCCTAGGCCCAAGGCAGTTTCCTCATTTATTGTTTGATCAAAATCTTGTGGTCTTGTGTTCTTATTTGCGGAGTAGTCCTTCCAAGACAAAAAGGAGTTCTTCGAGTCAACTTTGATCTTTCTCTATGAGTACGCGCACACCATCTCGACATTTAACAGGTATTCCTCCTAGCCCTAACCTTATCTGTTTCTAAAAGGAATGAAAGGATAGAAGCAACTCTATTCCCAGCGAAACATTCCGAGTGAAACAACATGATCATGTGAGAACCAAAGAGTGACATTTTGTAGGATGATTTTTGATTTTCGGATGTTTTTGAAACATATTTGAATGTTTTTGTGATTTTGAAAGTTTTCTAAAGCTATGTATAGGAAAACGAAGAAACGTGGATGCCCCTAGTGATAGATGGGATGTCTGAGGCGAGAATGCCACGTGTATCTACAAGAAAGTGAAGACATGAAATTTCCCCGACAATAGATGGGAATTTACAAAGGTAAATTCTTCACTTGCGAAGTTGGATTCAAGGCCAATATGGATAGGTTTAACATGATGACAAACTTAAACCCATGAATTATTAGGAAGAAGCAGGATTCCCAGCGTAAGGTGCCAAGAAAGTACATGATAGAAAGAAGTAGAAGATTTTTTTTTGTGAAGGGGGAAAATGATCTCGTAAACATGGTAAAAAGGAAATATTATAAACATGGATGTTCTAAATGAAATAGAAGAACAACGAATGTGAACAAATGTATATAAGAATCCTCAATGAAGAAGTAATTTTCAAGGCATGGATCATGAGACAAGATACTGAGACTAAAGTAAGAATATGAACAAGGTAAAAAATACACTTGGTAACATACTAATCATGTTTTCTCATCAAGATACAATGTGTGCATGTGGAAATTAGTTACCTCTTGAAGGTAAGATTTGATCAACAACAAGTGAAGACACCTAGACAATGTGTAGGAATGATTTATTTTTATAGGTGATTTATGAATGGGGTGTGGAAGGAGAGTCGCACATTGCTCTGCTACCGACTAGGTGTCCATAGCCCCAAATGAGATGTATTTGATTCTAGTCACAAAATTTCTCTCTTTTGTTAGTCAAGCATTCATAGGCACAGTCCGGTAGATATTATTGGAAATACCCCAAGAGAGAGTTATATATCAATTTAATTTTTCTTTTAACTTTTGATATTTGATTTGATTTTGTTTTCCTTTACGAAAATGTATTTCAGCTCTCTTGTTTGAAAAGTGGTTAAGAACCACAAATGGGTTGATGGAAGGATTTGGAAGTGATTGTGATGAAGGCATTGACTAGTGTCGATAAATATGTCCAAAATTTTCTTCACAACAATTTTATTATATGTATTTAGTGATAGGATCTCTACGAGATCAGTCGTTCTTTATTTACCAAGGTGATGAATGACGAAGGTCAAATAGATACCGCAGAGATAAGATTTTGCAAAATACGTGTGAATAGACTAACCCAAAATATCATCGAAAGGATGAAAATGGTGGAAAACATGCAAAGGATGGAAAGAAAGGGAAGAAAGAACATACTTGCATATGTAATACTTGATTGCAATGTTTGATCTTTGTACCGTTGATTTGTTTTGTAATGTTTTAACATTTTCTCATCATTTTTTTGTATTTTATGTTTTCTGAAAGGTGGGATCAACAAGGTCACTCAGCATGATAAGATCCAACAACAATGTTTGTGATTTCCTTGATAAGGGATATTAAGCATGTTTTCTTATCAAGAGTCATATTATCTCTGATCTCGATGATCGTGGTGAGCTCATATTCAACAAATGACTACGATTTATCTTGAAATGTGGATTTCATATGCGGGAGCTTGAGTTCCCTATCTAGAGGTTTATGTACTTTGCACCATAATTGATGGTTGCTTTGATGTGCATTATTGAATTACATTCGATTTTGAACCTTATTGTTGTTTGACTTGTTAGGGGATTTGGAGCTCTTGGATTTTTTTATTGGAGATTAATGAAGAATCTGTTTGGGTTTCTTATAAGATAATGTGTGGTTTGTCTGATCCCGAGAAGTGGGAGAAGAAAATAGACGTTTATGATTGATGTGAGGAAAAGGATACAGTCCAAGAATTGAAGAGGATGGGCTACCATAAGGTGAACCAAATATAGAATATGGAAGGCTACTAGGATGTGGCCCGATATTAGAAGATGATGAGTTACTTAGTGGTGACCCATAGAGGGAACATGAAGGGCTACTAGGATGTGGCCCGAGTATAGATGAAAATGAGCTTCTAGGATGTGGTCCGAGAATAGAAGATGATGGGCTACTCAGTAGTGACCCACATATAGAAGAAGATGAAGGGCTACCCGAGAGGTGACCCAATGAGAGGTTGTGATTGAGGAATTGTGATATGTAAAGAATGATTGAGTGATGAAAATATAGGCCATGGATCAACACTTGAACTAGGTGTGTCATCATGTGATGAGGGATGTGAAGATGGATGAATAAGAGGAGGATCAAGTTCAATGGTCTTAGGATCTTCCTCTATTTTTGAAAAAAGAATCAATTTCTTCCTCCCAATACGTGAGCGCATCGAAGTCAAAATTGAATCCTTTCTCATGATCCTCTAGGGGAATGTCATCATGTGACCCTAGGAATTATGTGATCACTTCTTCATTCTGAAATGAATCAATCGGTATGGGTTGTTGTTCTTCAACCATGGGAGGTTGATTAGAAGAAACAGGTCTAATTGGTGTGGAAGATTGAGAAGATGATGACTCACGATATGAATTCGATTTGGATCTAGTTGTTTTGAGAGTAGAAGAAGATGGCATGGGCTTACCTATAAGATGATATTGTTCGGGAAAGCAAAAAGATAATTCATCCGGGAATTATAATGTGATGTATGGGTCAAATTGGATGATTGATTAGAGGAAATTTGAGTCAGAGAGCTCTTTGACGGATGAAGGAGTCATTGAGATGTGATAAAAGGGATCTGTAGAGAAAGGAAAGACCACGAATCAATGGTCAAATTAGGTGTTTGATTGGATGGACTTGGAGTCACACGGATCTTCAAAGGAAGAGGATGTTGTTCAAGTGATGATAAAGGGGGTCCTACAAAGAAAGGGAGGACCATGACTTAGGAGTTGAATTAGAGGAATCGAATAATAATTTGGATCAGAATCATCAAGATACTGAGGAGAATCAGAATAATAGTTTGGATCAGAATCATCATAAATAATGTTTGGATTGGACTCATCAAAATATATCCATTGACCATGAGATGAAGGTGGGGAAAGTGGTAACCGAATGAGTTTTCTAGTGCAAAGAACCAAACGAGGTTTAGTCGTGATGGGAATATTTTGATGTGAAGGCCTAAACCTTGGTTCCCTATTGTCGTTAGTGTGAGGAAACCTATGATAGTTAGTCATTGTTGGTGTTGTTTAGGTATAAATTCCTAGACCTAGATAGTGTGATTGAACTCCTTCAAAGGGAAGGAAGTTCCATGTCAACTCGGGGAAGCATAATGAAAACCAACTAGACATTTTGCAAACAAAGGGATGCTTGTGTGATTTTCCAAAGGGAATCTAAGGAAAATAGACATCGTGATTGAAACAATTTTAAAAAATCAGTAAGGTTTGGCTAACAATTTGCAAGTGTAAATGTCAAAATGGTTTGATCAAAGTTTTAGCAACACAAAGGCTACAAAGGTTTCACTTTAATGTGTTCAAGAATACAACAAACCTAAGTAAAATGTGTGACAATTTTCAATGTCGTAAAGGAATGTCAACAATAATGAATCAATGGATCAAAGGATTTTCCTAGAAAATAAGTTTTCAAGATAGATAACACACAAGGAACAATCATGCAAGTTTTGGTAAACCAATCAATCAACAAGAAACTATACCCTATGCAAATGTTTTTCAAAGATAGTTTGTCGCTATATGGTCAACACAATGTCAATACTTAAGTCAAGTTTGAAATGAACAAGGCGTAAGTATTAACAAGGGGTTAACATGATCTCCAATCAAAGGATACTTGTGATGAGCTTAGAGATAAGCAAGACCTAAACCCTAAAAGACAAATGGAGGTTACACATGTGAGCTACGCAACAATACTACTAGGATACATTACCCAAGCTTTGTGAGAAAGTGAGGTATTAGTATCACACTAGTATCGATACAATGAAAATAAAGTAATAAAAATTCTTTCAATATTGAGGTAATGTTTGAAATAAAACCACGTCAAAGTATGCTAAGGATTTGTTAATATGTGGGCAGCGTAACGTCAAAATATGGACACTTAGATTACGTTTACTAGAAACAAGATGTAAGTATCGTAATTGTGGCGAGGTGATGCAAACAATGTAATACTTCTAAGGAAGATAAATGATGAATCAAGCCTAACTATGATGATAATGTGTCTCAATATGGATTTGAGACAAGGGGCCTACTAGAATATGAGGATGTACCATTCACACTTTCAACACTTGCATTTTAGCATTGCAACCTAGTCATGCAAGTAGACTACAAAAGTGGTGGACACGATTATTTATAGAAGTATCCATGTATGTTGTTTTCTTTTATCCCAAAATGGACTACAAGATAGAAAAGGTGTAGATCAAGTGAGTATGTAGCAAACTAAGTGTAACTTCGGTAGAGTTTTGCCTTGTCTTAAGACAAGTGAGAAACTAAGACAAAGTAATGTTTTGTAAATTTCATGATGAATGACACTTAGTGCAAACTTGGATGGACTATCTCCTTGTTTGATAAACAAGGTTTCTACTCCAAAAAAGCTATTACTTTTGAAAAATCTATGAAACATGATGGGATTGAGTTGGTCAAGTTGGCTCCAAGACGAAATGGCTTCCTATTGTTTCTCTCAATTAGGTGTCACAAACTACCTCTGTGAGCTCGGTTTTCCAAGGAAGTCACATTGACTAAACCTAGATTATCTCGGGTTTATTTTACCCCATTTGAATAGAATGAGCATAAAATTCATTTAGTTATATTTTTCTTTGGGAGCAATGGAGATAACTTTAACGCTAAACTAGAAGTACAAACTAGTCAAGTAGGTAAAGCGAGCGCTTCACGTTTCTTCCACAAGGTTCCCTATTTTGTGGACTAATTTATGGTTCCTAGGATCATCCCTTTTGTTATCGATTAAGGCTTATGCCAAATGGAGTTTCTTGAAGTTTAAAGTAGATGGGATTGCCCTTATCCAAACTTTGAAATCAAGTGTTTTGAGTATGGTGTGTTTTTAATCTTCAAACTTACTTTGTGGTTTTGTCGCACACCATTTAGCAACCTACAACAAACATGTTAACCTTTGTTTGGATCCTAATTATTTTTGCAAGCGATATGGTAATTCACACAAATATTATTAGTTCAAGACCTTTATAAAAAGGATTAAACATTGTTTTTTATTCCTAAGATCATCTTAATACACGAAGGAAGAGCATACACAACGCATAACCCAACTAGCTAGTAAACAATAATGAGAATCCTACAAAACAAACAACACAACACATTTCATTTATAACAAACTTTTAAGTTCGTTCCTTTAGAAATATTTAATGAAATGTTGTTTTGAAATAATGAGAAATGTATTGAACCATTTTTGGTTTCCAAGATCATCTAGAAGGTGTGAGGGAAGAGAATACATGATCAAACCCTATAATTAAAAATTAAACATTCATCACTTTTGACTAAGAAAACCTAAAATGAACTCCAAAATATCCATGCAAACCACTTTGATTAGTCCCATAAAGACCTACAAAAGTGTCGAGAAAAACTAAGATTTTTTTACAAATTTCAAGAAAGCTGTTAAACATTAATCTGTAATGCTGCGTGTACTTTATGATGCATGCACATGCCTAGAAAGCGTATGCGCGCCTCTGTAAAAAAATAGTCATTATTTTTTGCATGTGTGGGTTGAGAGACATCTACGTGCCCTTTTTGGCGTATGCACGTGTCTATAAAAAATAAAAATGACACGAGAGGGGTTTTAGCAAATGCATCTCGAGAGACATATGCACACCATTCTTGGTATATGCGCACGTCTTTAGAATTTTAGCATAGAGGGTAAAAAACTACAAGCTAGGGTGTCGCGGGTAGAGAAGTATGTGCATGTACTTGGGAACATATGCGTGCTCAAGTGAAAAGTACACATGAGTATAAACGTATGTGCACTTTTTGATAACACTTGCGCACATTCTAGAAGGCACAAAAGAGGGCAAAATAAAATTTAAAATTGCCAACAAGTTAGAAATTTTCTATTTAAATCACTTTCTAACACAACCCACTAATCTTGCATGCAATAGGAAGAATCAACATCTATAAGGTTAGTAAGTTACTTGGTCAAAGCTATTTAACCTTCCAAATGCATGAAAATGGTTAGAAAAATGATATAAATGACAAAGCTTAAAATCAACTTCTAATGGACTATGGATTAAGTCCCATCGGGCATGCCGAATGTGTTCATGTATAAATTAGGAATGATGATAAAAAGAATCTAAAATCTATTAACCTCAAATCATTGATCAAATCTACACCAAACCATCAAGATAAGAGATTAAAGGAACAACTTCTATCATTGCATGAAACAAGATTAAATCAAACTAACATGTCGAAGTTATCCCTACTCTTTAGATCAATAACTAAAACATGAACCTATGAAGATAAATTTAGCAATCAAAGGGTGATTTGTTGTTTACTTCAAGAAGGTGAATGAATCTCACTAAAATGGCTACAAGGCCAAGTTTAGATCTTTCATTACTAACCTAGCATGAAGAAATGGATGAAGAAGTTATTCCATTAGAGGAAGTAAGCTCAAGATAAGATGTCTATAGCTTGGGCTAATACAAATGAGTTGTATTTTGTGTTTCAAGTATTTTATATGATAATAAAGGTATAGAGTTGAAAGATAAGCCTTAGGCTTGTATTTATAGATTTCAATTTGGGAGAGTTTGGAATTTTGGTGCATGTGGGATAAAAGGTAAGCCATAAATCACTTTATGATTATAAGTAGATAAACAATCTTTAGAAGAGCTAAGCTTGGTTTAGGCTAGATAAAATTAATTAGCAAGTGATTCATATGTGATTGATTAATAGCCTAGGAAAGCTGCAAAAGTGATCTAGAGGGGAATAGGGAGATGTTTAGCTCATAAAAGATATTTATTATACAAATTAGTTTATTTTAGGAGGAATACGACCAAGAAGGTGCCGTGAATAGGCATCGAGAATGGAGCTAAGAATATATAATTAACAAAGTGTTGTTAGTCAACCAAATTAGAGGAAATGTAGGCGTAAGTAGATTTTAGGTGTTTATATTTTCCCCTCTTTAGGGTGGCGTAAGCTATGTCACTTAAAAGTTAGTAGATAAGCATAAACAAGTAATAATTTTGAATGGGTGGTATAAAAATTAGTAGAATGAATGATTCCCCTTCAATTGTTGATGGGGTGATGAAATAGGTCGATTGACGATAAAAAATATGAAGGCGGTAATATGCCCTTAGAAAAGAGCGAGAATAGTGTGAAGAGAAGAAGGGAAAATAGAATAAAATGAGTATGAGGAAGGGGGAATGAACTAACATCCATCAATGCCTTTTAAACAACTTTATTTTCATCATATTGTCGGTGATCTTAATCATCGGTCTTTATTAAAAATGTAAGCATACAAAAAAGTGTAGAATGACATGAAAAGCCATAGTACGAACAAATGTCTATGCTAAAACACCAACTCCATGCAACATTTACAATGTAATGTAATACAATAAAGTAAAACCATGCCTAACTCCATGCAATATACATAATGTAATGCAATACGAGAAAGTAAAATGATTCTTATTTCCATGCAACATACATAATGTAATGCACTATGAGAAAGTGAAAGCGATGCCTAACTCCATGCAACATACATAATGTAATGTAATACGAGAAATTAAACAAGCTAACCTAACAGAGAAATAAGTACAAACACACATACTTAAACCAACAACATCTAAGATAGTTGTACAAATGTTTTTGTTATCGAGATTTGATTTCAACCTGTGCAAATTAATGAAAAGGGTTAAAAATGGTACCCCAAGCAAGGATACATGCAAGGGGAATACGAAGGAAACTTAGGTCCTATGAAAAGCAATCATGCACTATGAAACAATACAAAGAAAATCATTGTGTCCCAAAGTACACACATAGTAAGAAAACTAGATTTGTTGATGGGGGTAGATCTAGATGATTGAAGTTGTGCACATGAACATGCGAGAACCAAAGAGCTACGTTTTGTAGGATGAGTTTTTATTTTAAGAAGTTTTTGAAACATATTTGAATATTTTTGTGATTTTGAAAGTTTTGTGAAGCTATGTACGGGAAGACAAAGAAACATGGATGCCCCTGATGATAAATAGGATGTACTGATGGCAGAATGCCATGTGTATGTGCAAGAAAGTGAAGATATGAAATTGCCCTTGGTGATAGATGGGAATATAAAAGATAAATTCTTCACACACGAAGTTGGATTCAATGCCAATATGGATAGGTTAAACATGATGATGAACTTAAACCCATAAAGTGCTAGGAAGGAGCAATAATTGTGAGACAAGATAAAAACTAAAGTAAGATTCTAAACAAGGTCCAAAAAAGACACTTGGTAACATACTAACCTTTTTTCTCATAGAGATCCAATGTGTGCATGTGGAAATTAATTACCTCTTGAAGGGAAGATTTGATAGAAAACAAGTGAAGACACCTAGCCAATGTGTAGGAATGATTTATTTTGATAGGTGGTTTATGAATGGGGTGTGGAAGGAGAGCCATACATTTTCTGCTTCTAGCTAGGAGTCCATAGCCCCAATGGAGATGTATTTGATTCTAGTCACAACATTTATGTACTGCTAGTCAAGCTTCCATAAGCCCGGTAGAGATTATTGGAAATACCCCAAGAGAGAGTTATATATCAATTTTATTTTGCCTTTAAATTTTGTTATTTGATTTGATTTTTTTGCTTTCTAAAAATGTATTTCAACTCTCTTGTTTAACAAAGGGTTAAGAACCACAAATGGCTTGATGGAAGGATGTGGAAGTGATTGTGATGATGAAATTGGCTAGTGTTAAAAATATGTCTATAATTTTTTCGCAAAAAGTTTTATCAGATGTATATAGTGATAGGATCTCTACGAGGTCGATCGTTCTTATATTTACCAAGGTGATGAAAGACCAAGGTCAAACAGATACCATAGAGATAAATGTCACAAAATGTGTGTGAATAGACTAACCAAAATATCATCGAAGGGATGAAAATGGTGGATGAATTGCAAAGGGATGGAAAGAAAGGGAAGAAAGAACATCCATGCGTATATAGTACCTGATTGAAATGTTTGATCTTTATCTTTGTTTATTTTTATAATTTTTAATGTTTTATCATCATTGTTTTTGTATTTTATATTTCCAAAAGGTGGGATCAACAAGGTCACTCGGCGTGATAAGATCCAACAATAATTTTTGCAATTTCCTTGATAAGGGAGATTAAGCGTGTTTTCTTATCAAGAGTCATATTATCTCAATCTCAATGATTGTGGTGAGATCATATTTAACAAGTGACTGCAATTTATCTATAAATGTGGATTTCTATCAGGAGCTTGAGTTCCCTATCCAGAGGTTTATGCACTTTGCACCATACTTGATGGTTGTGTTGATGTGCATTCTTGAATTGCATTTGATTTTTAACCTTATGGTTGTTTGACTTGTTGGGAGCTTTAGAGCTCTTGGAATTTTTATCTGAACTGATGAAGAAACCATTTGGGTTTCTTATAAGCTAATGTGTGACTTGTTTGATCTCGAGAAGTGGGAGAAGAAAGCAGACGTTTATGATTGATGTGAGGAAAATGATACAGTCCAAGAATTAAAGAGGATGGGCTACCAAGAGGTGAGCCATAGATAGAATATGGAAGGCTACTAGGATGTGGCCCAAGAATAGAAGATGATGAGTTACTCAGTGGTGACCCATAGAGGGAACATGAAGGGATACTAGGATGTGGCACAGTATAGATGAAAATGAGATTCTAGGATGTGGTCCAAGAATAGAAGATGATGGGCTACTCAGTGGTGACCCACATATAGAAGAAGATGAAGGGCTACCCAAAGGTGACCCAATGAGAGGTTGTGATTGAGGAATTGTGATATGTAAAGAATGATTGAGTGATGAAAAGATAGGCCATGGATCAATGCCAGAACTAAGCATTTCATCATGCGATGAGGGATGTGAAGATGGAAGAATAAGAGGAGGATCAAGTTCAATGATCTTAGGATCTTCCTCTATTTTCTGACAAAAAGAATCAATTTCTTCCTCCCAATATGCAGTCACATCAAAGTTAAAATTGAATCCTTGATCATGATCCTCTAGGGGAATGTCATCATGTGACCCCAGGAATTATGTGATCACTTCTTCATTATGAAATGAATCGATCGGTATGGGTTTTTTTCTTCAACCATGGGAGGTGGATTAGAATAAACGAGTCCAATTGGTGTGAAATATTGTGAAGATTATGAATCAAGAGATGAACTAGATTTGGAAGTAGATGTCTCGTGAGTAGAAGAAGATGGAATGAGCTTACCTATAAGATTATATAGTTTCGGAAAACAATAGGATAATTCATGCGGGCAATATATTCGGCGTATGGGTTGAATTAGATGATTGATTAGAGGAAATTTGAACCACAGAGCTCTTGATGGAGGAAGGGGTCATTGAGGTGACTTATAAAGGGGTCCTGCGAGAGAAAGGAAGGACCATGAATCAATGGTTTAATTAGGTGTTTGATTTGATGGAATTTGAGTCACATGGATCTTCACAGGAAAAGGACATTGTTCAAGTGATTGATAAAGGTGGTCGTGCAAATAAAGGGAGCACCATGACTTAGGATTATAATTAGAGGTATATGAATAATAATTGAGATCAGAATCATCGAGAAAACTAAGGAGAATTAGAATAATAGTTTGGATAATAATCATCATAAAGAATGTTTGGATTGGAATCATCAAAATATATCCATTGAGCATGAGATGAAGGCAGGGAAAGTAGTAACTAAATGAGTTTTCTAGTGCGAAGAACCAAATGAGGTTTAGCCGTGATGGGAATATTTTTATGTGAAGGCCTAAACCTTGGTTCCCTATTGTGGTTAGTGTGAGGACACCTGTAATAGTGAACAATTTTTGCATTGTTTAGGTGCAAATTCCTAGACCTAAATAGTGTGATTGAACTCCTTCAAAGGGAATAAGTTACATGTTAACTCGGGGATGCATAGTGACATGACCAAATAGATATTTTTAAAACAAAGGGATGTTTGTGTGATTTTCCAAAGGGAATCTAAGGAAAATAGACATCGTGATTGAAACAATTTTGAAAAATTAGTAAGGTTTGGCTAACAATTTTCAAGTGTAAACATCAAAATGGTTTGATCAAAGTTTTAGCAACACAAAGGCTACAAAGGTTTCACTTTAATGTGTTCAAGAATACAACAAACCTAAGTAAAATGTGTGACAATTTTCAATGTCGTAAGGAATGTCAACAATAATGAATCAATGGATCAAAGGATTGTCCTAGAAAAAAAGTTTTCAAGATAGATAACATGCAAGGAACAATCACGCAAGTTTTGGTAAACTAATCAATCAACAAGAAACTATACCCTATGCAAATGTTTTTCAAAGATAGTTTGTCACTATATGGTCAACACAATGTCGATACTTAAGTGAAGTTCACAATGAATAAGGAGTAACTTTTAACAATGGGTTAGCATGATCTCTAATCAAAGGATACTTGTGATGAGATTATAGACAAGAAAGACCCAAACCCTAAAACAAAATGGAGGTTACACATGTGAGATACACAATAATTCTACTAGGATACGTTACCTAATCTTTGTGAGAAAGTGAGGCATTAGTTTCACAATAGTATCTATATGACACAAACAAAGTAATCAACATTGTTTCAAGATTGAGGTAATGTTTGAAATAAACCCATGTCAAATTATGTTAAGGATTTACTAAGATGTGGGTAGAGTAACATCACAATATGGACACTTAGGTTACATTTACAAGCGAGATGTAAGTATTGTAATTGTGTCAAGGAAATGCAAACAAATTAACACTTCTAAGGAAGATCAATGATGACTAACTATGAATATAATGTGTCTCAATATGGATTTGAGTCAAGGGGGCTACTAGAATATGAGGACACACCATTCACACTTTCAACACTTGCATTCCGACATTGCAACCTAGTCATGAAAGTAGACTACAAAAGTGGTGGACATGATTATTTCTAGTAGTATCCACATGTGTTGTTCTCTTTTTTCCCAAAATGGAAAACAAGATAGCAAAGGTGTAGATCAAGCGAGGATGAAACAAACTAAGTGTAACTTCAACAAAGTTTTCCCTTGTCTTAAGACAAGTGAGAAACTAAGACAAAGTAATGTTTTGTAAATTTCGTGATGAATGAAACTTAGTAAAAACTTGGATGAATTCTCTCTTTGTTTGATAAACAAGGTTTCAACTCTGAACAAGTTCTTACTTTGTGAAATCTCTATGAAACATGATGGGTTTAAGTCAGTCAAGTTGGCTCCAAGACAAAATGGCTTCCTATTGTTTCTCTTAACTAGGTGTCACTACTACCTTTGCGAGCTCGGTTTTCCAAGGAATTCGTGACCGAGTAAACCCTTGAGTATCCCAAATTTAATTTATTCCCTTCAAATACAATGAGCATAAAATGTGTTGATTGTATTTTTCATTGGGTCATGTTATCCTGCAAAATTGACAAGGGCAATTTGTAGGTAACCATACCAAAAAAATTGTTTTGGCCCCAAGGAAGTTTGACAACATTCGAAATAGCCCAAAACTCCCTTTCAGAAATCAAGTTGTTTAAGGACTTAGCCATTTTTGCACCCATTTACAAAGGGGAGAAATCAGTGTGTTGACATGCAGAAAAATGTGCCCATTTTACAAAGGGAATTTTATCATGTCGACTTGCAAAAAGTTGTGCCATTTACAAAAGGGAATTTTGTCATGGCGGCGTGCGGAAAGTTGCACCATTTTACAAAGGGGAATTTTTGTCATGTCGACATGCAGAAAGTTGTGCCATTTTACAAAGGGGAATTTTTGTTGTGTTGATGTGTAGAAAGTTGCACCATTTTACAAAGGGAAATTTTTGTCGTGTCGACATGCAAAAAGTTGTGCCATTTTACAAAGGGAAATTTTTGTCGTGTCGACGTGCAGAAAGTTGCGCCATTTTACAAAGGGGAATTTTTGTCGTGTCGATGTGCAGAAAGTTGTGCCATTTTACAAGGGAGAAATCGGTGTGTTGACATGCGAAAAATGCGCCCATTTTACAAAGGGGAATTTTGTCATGTCGAGGTACAAAAAGTTGCTCCATTTTACAAAGGAGAATTTTTATCATGTCAACGTGTAAAGTTGTGCCATTTTACAAAGGGAATTTCTATTGTGTCGACATGCAGAAAGTTACGCCATTTTACAAAGGGGAATTTTTGTCATGTCAGTGCAGAAAGTTGTGCCATTTTACAAAGGGGAATTTTTGTCGTGTCGACGTGTAGAAAGTTGCGCCATTTTACAAAGGGGAATTTTGTTGTGTCGACGTGCAGAAATTTGTGCCATTTTACAAAGGGGAATTTTTGTCATGTCGACGTGCAGAAAGTTGCGCACCATTTTACAAAGGGGAATTTTTGTTGTGTCGACATGCAGAAAGTTGCGCCATTTTACAAAGGGGAATTTTTGTTATGTCGACGTGTAGAAAGTTGCACCATTTTACAAAGGGGAATTTTTGTCATGTCGATGTGCAGAAAAGTGCACCCTTTTACACTGGGTAGAGTTGTTTCTTCTTTCTGGGATCCATTGATCATTTTTGTAAAATATTTAAAAAGCATGTTGGCATACACGATGACCTCATCCATGTTGCACCATGGGATGTTGCCATCCAAAACTTGCCCAAGTCAACTATTGAATTTTTAGATATTTTAGATATTTTGTAAGTAGTGGGTTTGCTTTTGTCTTCTTCCCTCCTCTCCTTCTATAAATACTAGAATACTTGTTGTATTTGAGGTGTGACATTTTTGTATGAAAAGAGAAGTGAGGAGAGAAAGACTTTGTGTTTTCTTGTAATAGAAGAAATATTAATACATATGTTCAGACTTTGTGCTTAATGTATGTGTTATTTGCATCAGATATTTCTTAAGTTAGATCTATGTTTTTATTCTATTAGATTCATTCCTACTATTTTCATATATTCATCAGTATTGCTTTAATTGTTTATGCAAGTAAGTTTGGCTCTGTTTACTACCAGCTCAAAGCATAAACCTTCTGACCTTTCCATCTTGGAATTCATTTCTTTTCTTCCTTCAGATCTACCCTCCTCCATTCCTTCCTCCTACCTTTTTGTTCATAGTTGGAACTACCTCTACTGGGATGAGATCCCAAACCCTTGAAGTTAGAATAGTGTAGATTTGCATAGATTCCTGCTTGATAGATTAGCAATAAACCAATTTCGCTTTGTTGTCTCAAAGAGGGGCTATGCCCTGCACACTGTTGGCCTGTTTCCCCATGACCTACCTAACCGACAGATTTTTAGACCAACAGTTTTTGGCGACTCTGCTGGGGATCAAACTAAGGAAATAACTAAAAACTGTAAAAATCACTACCAGATTGCAAATTTTAACCCTTTGTTAAAAATCAAATTTTTGCATAAGTGATCAAAACTAAAAATTTCCTTAGGAAAATCCATAGATCTGGACTAGATAGAAACTTTTAGTTCACTGAGTTTTTACAAAAACTTGTATATTTCAAGTAGATTTGAGATTCTGACATTTTATGTTATTTTCAAAACCTTGCAAAATTCAAGTCAAAGATCCGAAAATCAGCCTACTAAATTGACCCACTTTTTATCCTTATTAATCTTTGTCAGAAAACCGCAATCGGTTATTATTTAAAAAGGGTAAATTAAATATTAAAAAAGTACATGTTGCTGATTTTTGCTAGAAAAATCAGAAAATCAGCAAGTATAAACAAAAAAGATTGTTGTAAATCTACTCCTAATTGTTACAGATCTGAATGATACATCTTTGGCGGTGAACCATTTACTCGTAGTAGAAGAGCTCATGGGGAAGTTGATCCAATTTTTGATCTACTTGAAGGCATAATTTTAGATATCACCAAGCACGATTCGCATCACGAGCTTAGCAAATCGATCAACAAGAAGTGCCTCGCCTCCACGAAAAGAGTTGGATTTCACAAGGTGCCTCGACATCAACTTGCAGTTTTCTTTTCTAAGTGGAACCACACTCCCTACTCATGTTCTTTTTCCTTCTTTTCAAATGGCAACAAATCTACCTATACCATGGGGAAATGCCATGGGTCCTCTAGCACTGCCGCATCCAATCAACCCCCTCCCTCACGAAAATCACAAAAATTTCCCAAAATTTGATGGGAGTGGAAATCAAAGCATGAACGCGCATATAGCTGCATTTATTATGTCATGCAACATTCTGGACGTGACTCATGAGGACGTATCGATACGTCTCTTTTTGGAGACCTTGCAAGGGCTAGCAGAGATGGTTCCAAGCATTTACCAGCCGAATCCATCACTAGTTGGGCCACATTACGGACTACATTTGAAGATAGATACAAACCTTCAGAAGACACATTTATGTTATTGTCACAAATCACTCACATGAAGAAGGAGACCAATGAAACCATGCATGATTTTATCACCCGATTCAATTCACTGATCAACCGTGTGTCACTTGCCATGATGCCGACATTAGAGAATCAAAAGTGTTTCTTCTTGAATGCCATGAGTTGAAAGTAAGTTTCTTACTTTTACAGAACAAATACCCACCTTGGCCCTTACTCAAGCTATGGCCATTCGGATAGAAGACAACCTTCTTATATCTAGTGAGTTAAGATGAGAGCCATCAAAATCAAAGGCTTCAACTTCTTCTTAGGCTACCTCATCAGATCCAACATTCCAGAAGATGGTGAATGACTTGCTCTCATTAAAGAAGCAATTGACTCAAACATCATCTACCACTCCATACGGGATATCCCATGAGGAACTTCACTCCCAACAACCCCCAAAGGTGTGTGTTTACTCTTTGCTTCTCCAAGGTTAGCAATTGAAGCCCCTCCGAGTTAATGCTTTGGTTGAAATCAAGAAGATGATCCAAATTACAAAGAACCTTTGTCACAAGGTGAAGATGATCAAGATGTCGGTGAACCGACTGGTGACTCTACTATTGGGTATATGGAATTTAAAGATGAGGAATTTGATGAAGAAGAGGGTACCCAAGGGTATGCAAGTGGACAATCATATGCAGTTTTCACTGCTTGCAAGGAAAAGAAGTAAAGGTTGCTGCTGAAAAACAAAAGGAAAAGGCTGTGGTAACTCCTCCTCCAACGATCGCTAAAAGAGGTAATCCCCTTCCTACTCAACCTCCTATTAAACCTTTTGTAAAGAAATATTTTCCTCCGTTTCTCCTCTAATTCAGCCTTCCTCCAGTCCCATAAAGACTAGTAATCCTCCTCCACAAACATGAAATGAAGGACTCATTCCTTCGTTAGCACAACCCTTGGTCGCATTGATATAATTGATCACGCCAAAAAGACCAAGATCCAGATGTCTGAAGTTGAGTACCTTCAGTCCAACCTAGAGCAGCTTATAAGATTAACTAAGTATATCCAAAGCTAGGTTGTCGTCCCTCCTCCCATTTCCCCAAAAGGAATTCTTCCCACTCCTCCTACGTCTCACGTAAATGTTGCCTCGACTTCCACATCAGGGAAAATTGAACCTTTTTACCTATCTCTCCTGATCAATGGTCATAAACTAAGTAATTATATAATTGATTCTGGAGCTTCTGACAATGTTATGCTAGCTAAAGGTCACCCATGCTTTGGGCCTCACACTTACTAAACCTTTTGGCAGATGTTACTCCATGGAAACCAAACAGGTACCATTGATTGGTCAGATCAAGGATGCACAGTTTGCATTCGCGGCATTTCCTGAGAAAAGGGTAAAAATGACTATTCTCGTAGCTGATATTCCAGAAGCATACGGGATATTGCTAGGGAGGAGCTTTTGTAAAGAAGTTGGTGGGGAAATTCATATGGACTGGTCCAAAGCCAAGATTCCTATCAAAGGGGTGATGTAGACATTGGAACCAGAAGTCACAAAAGAAATATCTAGTCACCAACTCTGATGACCCTAAGGCTCAGATTCTTTTCAAATCATCGGGGTGGGAACTATTTTTGTCCACCGACTCAGATAGAATGGATGTTCTCATCCAAAAGGAGGATCTCAACAAAGTATGGACATTGTAGTTTGATGGCAGTTGTGTGACAAGTGGATGCAGTGTTGGGGCTGTTCTAATATCTCCTAAAGAGGAGATTTTCCTTTTTCTTTCAAGTTATAGTTCTTCAATATGAATAATACTGCTGAGTATGAATCCTTGTTACTTGGCATGCAAGCTACAAAAGAGAAGGGAATCAAAAATCTGAGAGTGCAAGGTGATGCTGAGCTAATTGTCAATCAGGTAAAAGGGATATATCAAGTAAAAATGACCGACTCAGACACTACCGCAATGCAGTATGGGATAACATCAAAGAGTTTGACACTTTCTCAATCAAAGTAGTCCCACGAGCTCAAAATGACATGGCTGATTCATTGGCCATCTCAACATCTCTCATGCTCCCTCACCCAGGGTTAAAAACAGATACATATACCATTGAGGTGGTTTTTCACCCAAGTGTGTACCAGATAATTCACAACACTGGCAAGTGTTCAATGATGACAACCAACTTATCACCTTTTTGGAGAAAGCTGACAATTTCAAAGAACTTCATTTCGATGGATCAACTTCTATGTGTCGTGAGTCTCTCACTGGTCAAGCACATGAATCTGAAAAGATATAGTGATACAACTCAAAGGAAATAAGATTTAAAGGTTTGGTTTCCTTAGAATGATTATTTGATAATCATGACCATTTTGTCAAGAAAAAGCGACAGGATGATCCTTCCTCTTCTCCGGAAACTGAATCCGTCAATCTGGGTACTGCGGAACATCCTCATTCCATGAATATCGGGAAGTGTTGTACGCCGAGAAAAATGAAAATTCATTAAGTTGCTAAAAAAGTACATGGATGTGTTAGCATGGTCTTATGCTGATCTGAAGTCTTTCAAGCCAAAGGACATTGGCATGACATTCCACTCAAGGACGATGTCAAGCCTTTTCGTCAAAAGCAAAGGCATTACAACCCCAAAATCTCAGGTACCATCCAAGCTGAAATTCAGAAGATGTTGGATGCAAGAATTATTTTTCCAATTCATCACAATACCTAGGTTGCAAATATTGTGCCTATGTGGAAGAAGAATGGTGAGATATACATATGCGTGGACTTTCGCAACTTGAACTAGTCATCCTTAAAAGATAACTATCCACTACCGATAATGGATCAAGTACTACAGGTAGTAACCGGTTCAGAAATGTTGTCTATGCTTGATGGTTTTTAGGTTACAATCAAATTCAAGTCACACCTGAAGATCAGTTCAAAACAATGTTCACCACTCCTTGGGGTACCTTCACCTACAACAGAATGCCGTTCGGTTTGATCAATGCCGGTGCCACCTTCCAATGAGCAATGGACTTTGCATTCAAAGGTATGATGGGAAAAGTCATCATAGTTTACCTAGATGACCTGACCGTGTTCTCCAAAAGATGAAGTGATCACTGCGATCATTTGGAACAAGTCTTGATCAGATGCCGAGAGCACGAAATTTCGCTAAATCCCAAGAAGTCAATTTTTGGGGTCACCGAAGGAAAGCTGCTAGGACATGTCATCAAGCAGAGAAGGAACTAAGATAGATGTCGAAAGGGTCAAGGCTATTCAGAGCCTTACTTTTCCTACAAGCAAGATTGGTGTTCACTCTTTCTTCGGAAAGGTAAATTTTCTTAGACACTTTGTTCTTGATTTTGTTGAGAAGACTCATCATATATCTAATATGATGAAAGGGTCCCAAACATTCCGATGGAGTGAGGAAGGAAGGACATCATTTGAAGACATAAAAACCTCCACATCACTCACGCTCATGTCCTGTTGTGTGTCCTGACTTCAGCAAAGACTTCATCATGTACAGTTATGCATCTGCGCATACTGTATCAACTATCTTGATGCAAAAGAACTCCAAGGATATTGAATCCCCGATTGCTTTCATGAGCTCTCCTCTTAAGCCTCATGAACTAAAGATGTCGCAATTGGAAAACATGCCTTTTCCATGGTAAAAGCAAAGTAAAAATTTCCGCTACTATATTCTAAATTCTCATACAGTAGTGTTGGTTCTTGACACAGCTATTAAGTCTATCCTGACTCAACAGGAGTTAGGGAGCTTACGAGGGAATTGGATCATAAAGGTCCAAGAATATGACCTAGACATCAAACCAACTAAGTTGGTAAGAGGTAAGGGCCTATGTCAGCTAATGGCTGAAAATAAAGACTCAAAGGTACCTGAAGAGAAAGCTGATCACATTGATGGAGAACAAAATGAACTGGAGAAAGTGGATTCTTTGCCCATGGTCTATTTATCACCAACCAATGATGAATGGTATTCTGATATCATGTTCTTTCTCACCTATGGAGAGTTCCCAACTCACCTAACCACAAAGGAAAAGTGAATGGTGAAGCTCAGAGCCGCAAGATATGTCATATGGGATGATGGATTGTACAAACACGGAATTGACGACATTTTTCTACGATGTGTTGATAAGCCGCACAGTAAAATTGTTGGAGATTTTTCATGACTCACCTTGGTGGTCACTTCTCCTCATCATGATGACAACACATAAAATCATTCGGGCCAGGTACTACTGGCCAATGCTATTTCAAGATACAACCACTGGTAGCAAAATGTGAACTTTGCCAACAGTTCATTGGCAAACCAAAGTTGGCTGCGTTTCCCCTCAGGCCCATCATCATCGATGAACCATTCAGACAATGGGGAATTGATTTCATTAGAGCACTCAATCCTCAATCAAGTGTTGGACATAGTTACATCCTAACAGCAATGGATTACTTCATGAAATGGGTGGAGGCCATACCTATCAAGCATGCCACTTTTGAAGTTGTTTGTAACTTCATCAAAGAGAATATTATTGTGAGATTTGGCATTCCACACAAAATCATTGTTGATAATGCTTCTAACTTCTCTTCACGGGAAGTTATTGGTTTTGTTATGGATATGGAATAACCTTGGCTCATGTTTCGATTATTATCCTCAAGGAAATGGTCAGGTAGAATCCAACAACAAGAACCTGGTGACTATCATACTGGAAGCTAGTTGATGAAAACTAGCGGTCCTGGCACAAATCATTGTACGATGCTTTGTGGGTAGATCGTATCACTCCAAAGAGGTCTCTTGGCATGTCACCTTTCCAGTGTTATATGGAATCGATGTCAAAATCCCTATCTCCGTGGAACTTCCCTCTCGCGCTTGGCTTTGAGCAATCAAGATGAAACTTTTCAGAATTCTCTTGAAAAGAGGATTATGTACCTAATGAAACTTGAAGAAAAGTGAGTGAAAGTGGTCGAAAAGATCACCGAACATCAGAATCAAGTTAAGAGGTTGTTCGACAAGAAAGCTAAGCAGAGAGATTTCAAGTGGGAGATCTTGTTCTTTTGTGGGACAAAATGAAGAGAACCGAAAGGTATGCACGGGAAGTTTGACTCTCTTTGGAGAGGGCCATACAAAATCAAGAAGCTCAATGGAGGGAATAGTTTCTATCTCTCATATCTAGATGGAACCAAACTCCGCTTCCCTATAATGGGCAGCACCTGAAGATCTTTCAGAAGTAGAGCTTGCTCTCTTCTTTGTATAGTTTGATTTCATTGTGTGTTTGCTTTCTATTGTTGTGTGTTCCCTTTCTTTTCCTTTGTTCACCCTTTGGTCACCCTTGTTTTTGACTCTCTGTAACCCAATGGATAGGCACATGAAAATATGGGATTCTCTACCCTTAAGTTTCACTCAAAGATAGTCCCCAGAAAGAGCCAATTGTTATCCTGCAAAATTGACAAGGGCAATTTAGGTAACCATACCAAAATTTTGTTTTGGCCCCAAGGAAGTTTGACAATGTTTGAAATAGCCCAAAACTCCCTTTCAAAAATCAAGTTGTTTCAAGACTTAGCCATTTTTGTGCCCATTTACAAAGGGGAGAAATTTGTGTTGACATGCAGAAAAATGTGGCCATTTTACAAAGGGGAATTTTTGTCGTGTCGACATGCAAAAAGTTGCGCCATTTTACAAAGGGGAATTTTTTTTCGTGTCGTGCAAAAAGTTGTGCCATTTTACAAAGGGGAATTTTTGTTGTGTCGACGTGTAAAAAGTTGTGCCATTTTACAAAGGGGAATTTTTGTCATGTCGACATGCAGAAAGTTGCACCATTTTACAAAGGGGAATTTTTTTTGTCATGTCGTAACGATACCATTTTAGCAAAGGGGAATTTTTGAAAGAAAGCGCCATTTTACAAAGGGAATTTTTTTGTCATGTTGATGTGCGAAAGTTGCACCACTTTACAAAGGGGAATTTTTTCTGTGTCGATGTGCCTAAAGTTGCGCCACTTTACAAAGGGGAATTTTTTGTGTGACGTGCAAAAAGTTGTGCCATTTTACAAAGGGGATTTTTTTGTGTCGACGTGCAGAAAGTTGCACCATTTTACAAAGGGGAATTTTTGTCATGTCGACATGCAAAAAAGTGTGCCCTTTTGCACTGGGTAGAGTTGTTTCTTCTTTCTGGGATCCATTGATCATTTTTGTAAAATATTTAAAAAGCATGTTGGCATACACGATGACCTCATCCATGTTGCACCATGGGATGTTGCCATCCAAAAACTTGCCCAAGTCAACTGTTGACTTTTTAGATATTTTCTAGATATTTTGTAAGTAGTGGGTTTGCTTTTGTCTTCTTCCTCCTCTCCTTCTATAAATACTAGAATACTTGTTGTATTCAGGTGTGAAAATTTTTGTATGAAAAGAGAAGTGAGGAGAGAAAGAATTTGTGTTTTCTTGTAACAGAAGAAATATTAATACATATGTTCAGACTTTGTGCTTAATGTATGTGTTATTTGCATCAGATCTTTCTTAAGTTAGATCTATGTTTTTATTCTGTTAGATTCATTCCTACTATTGTCATATGTTCATCAATATTGCTTTAATTATTTATGCAAGTAAGTTTGGCTCTATTTACTACCAGCTCAAAGCATAAACCTTCTGACCTTTCTGTCTTGGAATTCATTTCTTTTCTTCCTTCAGATCTACTCCTCCTCCATTCCTTCCCTCCTACCTTTTTTGTTCATAGTTTGAACTACCTCTCTCTTTGGGATGAGATCCAAACCCCTGAAGTTAGAATAGTGTAGATTCAGTTTCAATTTGTTGTCTCAAAGAGGGGCTATGTCTTGAACATTGTTGGCCTATTTCCTCATGACTGCCTAACTAACAAATTTTCAGACCAACAGGTCATAATGGAGGTAACCTTGATGTTAAACTCACAAGTACAAACTAGTCAAGTTGGTAAGCGGAGTGCTTCCCGTTTCATCCTGAGGTTCCCTCTTGTGTGGATGACTTTGGGGTTCTAAGAGCATCCCTTTATTATAGCTTAAGCATTATGCCAAAGGGATTTTCTCCTAGTGTAAATCAGATGGGTTTAACCTTATCGGAACCTACAAATCAAGTGTTTTGAATATGTTATGTTTTTTATCTTTAAATTTAGTGTGGTTTTTTTTTCACACTGTTTAACAACCTCTGATAAATGTTTTAGCATTTATTTGGATCCTAATTATTTCATGCAAGTGATATGGTCCTTAACTCAAATATTAGTAGTTCAAGGAATTTATAAAAGAGGATTAGATGTTGCTTTGATTCTAAGATCGTCCTAAGATGTGAATGAAGTGTTAGATTTAGTAGGGAATAAATAATCATAGATAAGAGATCCACCATTAAATATGAAGATTATAGATTATGATATGCGTATATTAGACACATGAATACATTAAAAATAGATAGTGAATGCAAAGCTTAATGAGATAGAGCTTGAAAGTAAATAATGAACAAGATCAGAGACAAATAACACTAGATTTAAGTGGAGAAACCCAAAGGAAAAAAATCCATTGGTAAAGCACTGTCTTTATTAATAATTCAACACAAGTTTAACCCAACACTTCCACTTCCAAATTTTGCATTCATTCACAATATCTTCTCAACTATTTTCTTGATTAGATCATATAATGATCATCGATTGTATCTTATAATAAGATCTCAATCTTTAAGTCAGTCTGTATAACATGTATACATTATAGCTAGCTATACTCTGACTAATCTGAGAAAGATCACCCAAATCAAAGTGGGTGGGTTAATCGATCGAGAAACTTCACTCTCAAATGACAAGTGTATAGAATTATTCTATCATAGAATCTGTCATTCATCATTTGCATCGAGTGTGCATCATAGGAGTTACATTCCTTATTTGGAATTGTAACTCCTCCTTTAGTGGTGTCATATGCGTCAGTCACGTCATATGCGTCAGTGGCGTCATTGATGTTCTTTCCTTGTTTAGGCATGGGGGTTACACAACACCCCTATTTGTACTTCCTTTTTTTGATCTATGAGCATGAGCAGACCTGTTTTCTTATTTGCATATTCTTTCCATTGTTGAATCTTGCTTATTGTGTTGGAGCTTGACGTTACCATCGGAGTGCAACTTGTTGTGGTGCATTTTTTGACATCGGTTCTCGTGAATCCCTCTTTCATGGTATCAGAGCTGGTTTTGGTAAAACGTGCACTCTTGTTTATCAGTTGCTTATTACTTTTGGTTTCTTCTTATTTCCTCGTGTAATTTTTTTTTATTATTACTTTGGAATTGTATTGCTCACCTCGTATTGAGGTTTCAGCAGTTGCAAGTTTGAGGTATTTGGTTGGTTTGCTTTATTTTGTTGTTCATTTTTTGTTCATGATTACTTTCTTCTCGTGAGTTTCAGTTTTTTTTGCTTTGATTTGTGGACTGTGGTTTTCAGGTTTTGGGTTTCATGTTTGATGTTTCTTTGTTGTTTGGTTTTTTGTTTGACTATTTTTGGTTTTTGTGCTTTTTTTTTTTTCTTCATTTGGCTTTTCTGACCTCATTTTTTTTCACTAGACTTTTTATTTGGTTCTTGCACCTTTCTCTCATTTTCACTTTTTTTGAGCTTGATCTTCTTTTGAATTGGCTTTTTTACTTCTCATGGAACTTGGGATTTTTTCCGACATGCTTTTCATCCGGGTTTTCTGTGCTTACTCTTAACACTGATTGATTTACATAACTTCATGTTGGATTTTTGGTCTTTCTGATGCATTTATAGTTTTTGTTGATTTACTTTTTACTTTCATTTGTTGAAAGCTTTTTGAAACCTTTTCTGGTGATTTTCTGATTATTTTGGCTTTCATTTTGTCCATAAGTTTTCAATTATCTTCCATCTTTTTGACCCTATTGCCTTTTGATTTTTTTTTTATATTCACCTTTTTTTTCTTGCTTTGGCTTTGCGATCCTTGTTTTTGACATTTTACTTTCTTGGTGCTCATTTGGCTACCAGGCTTCATTTTTTTCTCATTTTTTCATTCTTGTTGATTTTCTACTTCTTTCACTTGTTCTGTGCATCTTGTTCTTGTCATTGGCTTATTGTTGTGTCACTTTCATTATCTCCTTTTTTCATTGGTTTTGTGGCTACCATTTGCATTGGTTAGCTTAAGTTCTTCATTGAAAGCTCATTTTTCATTACTTTGTTCAACTTGTGCCCTCTATCTGGAAGCTCTCTCTTAGCTAAGCATTTTCTGATCTCACCTCGCTCCTCTTGTTCTTCAATCATCTCGGCTTGAGACTTCATTACTTTTCTTTGCTTGAATCTACATGCTTTCACCACGTATGTCTCCATGCTTACCTTGTGGCATCGTGACTTGCAACCAATTCTTTCAATGTTGACATGACTTAAACTACCCACCATTTGCAGTTGGATTAACTGGCACGTTCATCCACTCAACTTTTGGTTACACTTCTGGCCTTGTGGGGTGGCTATTACGCATTTCATAGCTCATTCAACTTCTCTTGGTCACGTGGTCCCATCCTTCCTTTTTTAGAATTGATTATTGGTAAAATCAATCTCCTTTTAAAAATATTTTAAGGTTAAAAAATTTATTTAATTGGCATTGTAAACCTTTTTTTTGGGATATATTTTTCTTGTTTTATTATCCTTCCTTCGAGTGTCGAAGACGGAGGGTGAGGTCGGGGTTGGCAGGAGGCTAATCCCCCTCGCAATTAAAACAAACCCTATCTAAAATTTGATGCCATTTCTAATGAGCATACATACGACACCCTTTGCATGTGTTTAGGGCACTTTTTTAATCCATTTGTAGGCTTATTAGCATTTTCCATCAATTGTGGGAATTGTTTTTGCTATAACTTTTGACTCGTTGCTCGGTTTTGAGCACTTCTTTAGTCAAAGTTGCATGTTTTTCACACTCTAGATGATGGGATTATCATTTTTAAATGCACTATTTTATAAAGTGCCACATTCTAGGGGGTGTCTTTGTATTGCTTAATTCAGCTCATTTTGAATCATCTTGAGCTTTGTTCTATCCCTTTTATTGCTTGTGGACTTGTGAGTGCGTCATGCCCACAGTCTTACAACAAAGGGATTCTTTCGTGTGATGTGAGACATTATTTCTCACAAGGATTTCTCTTCCCCTTCTTGTTTTCACTCATTCTTGTGCTTGCTTATGGTGTTGAACTATTGTGCCCAATGAACCTTGATTGTTGTCTCCACTCTTGCGTGTTATTACGTTGATTGCAAGGTGAGTGATAAACTAGTTCTCGGCACACAATCGCATCTGATTGTAATCAATGCACTAAACTATAAAGTGCCAAACTTGGGGGTGTGATATTGTTCTAGGGTGGTTGTTTCCTTTCTCTCTCCTTCCTTCTTCCTTCGTTGGTTCTATCTCTTCATTATGGATATCTCTAAAGTACCGGTGCTCACACCTTTTAATTTCTTTGAATGGAAATCTAAAATTATATTGGTTTTGTGAAGTAAAGGGTTATACCATGTCACCATGGGGTTAGAGACCAAACCTAATGATGAACCGAAAAATCTAAGTGGTTCAACCATTGTGATGAAGCCTTAGGTCTTCTTTGTATGTCATCTCTCCCGACTTGCTCTTCCACATCGAAACTTCCTTGACTCCTGATGCAGCATGGAAAATGCTCTTGATGATATGTTTGGGAAGCAAGATGACATGAGAGTGCATGAGTTGGAGAATGAACTACTAGGGTTAAATCCTAGTGACTTTGAAAACCTGTAGGCCTTCTTCTCAAAGTTTGTCCACACTAGAATTGCTTCTAAAGGAATGTAAAGTGGAAAAGAAAGACTCTCAATTGATCTTGTTGATTCTTTCTAAGTTAGGTCTGAATACTCTATCTTTGTTTCAACTTTCCATGCCACAAAATCCACCTTGGGTAGTGCTTGGAAAATGCCCTCCTTTGACATTTTTTCATCCCAACTCATTCGAGAACAGGACAAACTCATTCAAATGGGGACTCTAAAATCCAAGTCACATGCCCTTGTGGTGAATAAGGGCAAGAAAAATGAAAAGAAGAAAGAAACAAAGGACCAACCTAAGAAAGAAACCAAGACCAACCAACCCTAACTAAGCCCAACACTAACACTTGACTTGAGCCTAAAGTGAAGAAGGAAAAGTTTAAATGCTCCTATTGTAAGAATTATGGCCATGATGAGCATCATTGTTTTTGGAAACAAATTGATCACTTAACTCATTTGCTTGAGAAGAATAAAATAAGTGTTCTGAATCCATTAAACAAAATGCTTAGAAAGGGTGAGTCTTCTAAAGAAAAGGAGTCTAAAAATGAAAAGAAGAAAGGTAAGGCCCTCGTAGCTAGATCAGCTCCATCATCAACTTGGATTATTGATTCGGTGCCTCGCACCACATGGCTTCTTCAGAGGTTGAATTCTCTAGCATTGAACCATGTGGCATGTCCCAAATCACATTGGGTGATGACACTCATGTGTCGGTTTTTCAGTAGTGGATCGGTAGAGATAGAAGGTGGAACATTTAACCAAGTGTTGAGTGTTCCCAATCTCTCTACCAATCTCCTATCGGTTTACCAAATCACCCACCTTGGTGAAGGAATGTGAGTGGAATTTGGTCCTAACTCGGTGATCATTCGTGAGCTTAACTCTAACTACATTGTGGCTGAGGGAAAGGTGGATCACCATTCACGGTTGTATACCTTTTCCCACTTCTCTTTTGATTTGATGCCCAATGCCTTGCTCACTCATGCAAATGAGGTTAGCAAGCTATGGCATGAGCATTTTGGGCATCTAAATTATCATTACCTTGAACAATTGAGCCAAAAATGAAATGGTCAATGGGTTACCCGAGTTAAGTTTTCTAAAGGTCTTTGTGAGGGTTACACCCTCGGAAAGCACCCTGAAAAAAAAACTTTGATAAGGGAAAATCCTGGAGAGCTACTCGTCCCTTGGATCTTGTTCATAGTGATGTTTCTGGCCCCTTTCCATCTCCTTCTTTCACTAGAGCTCTATATATACTAACCTTCATTGATGAATTTTCATGTTATACTTGGGTATATTTTCTTAAGCTTAAGTCTGAAGTCTTTGAGCATTTTCAAAACTTTAAGGCTCTTGCTGAGAAACAAGCAGAATGGTCTATCAAGGTTCTTCAAACCAAAAATGGAGGTGAGTATGTGAGCAATAGGTTTGAGGATTTTGCACTTCTGAGGGGATTGCTTTGTAGCGTATAGTTTGCTTATAACCCTTCCCAAAATGGAGTTGCAGAAAGAAAGAACTGAACTCTAAAGGAGATGGCTACTTGTATGGTTCACTCGAAGTCCCTTCCTCCGTAGTATTGGGCTGAAGTAGTGAATTGTGCTTGTTACATTTAGAATCATGTTCCACACAAGGTAGTAAGAGGGATGACACCCTTTGAAGCCTGGTTTGGACACAAGCCTGATGTTGAGCACTTTCGAGTCTTGGATCCAAGGCTATGGCTCGGATTCCCAAGAAGAAAATGCAAGGCATTGGATCCACAATCCAAACCTTGTATCTTTGTCGGGTATCTGATGGCGTGAAGGGATATCGATTGTTGAACCCTACTAACCCATGAGCTCTATATTGAGAGGAGTGTGAAGTTTGATGAGTCATCCTTGACTTTTACTTCCATTGAGGTTCTTTTTCCCATTGATTCAGATTTTGACTCATCAGATGATGATGTTGTTGAGTGAGTTCCTCCTCTCCCTACTCCTCCGATCCTCAAACTTTTGAGTCTTCTGATTCTGATAGTAGTGATGATGAGGACTATGTCCCTTCTCACTGAGTGAAGAATCTTCGACTCGAGCTTGAACCTTGGGACCTCTTTGGGCTAGGAAAACTTTCTAGAGTGTTGGAGATTTAGTTGGAGATCCTTGATGATGAGAGATGTACTCACTCGAGTTTCATTGGACCCCACTCCTTCTTCACCTCTGCTTTGATCCACCATCTTTCAGGAAGCTTTATGGGATTCTGAGTGGGATTCTACTATGGATGAGGAGTATTCCTCACTCATAAAGAATGACACTTGGGATCTTACCCCTCTTCGAAAGGAAGAAAAATTCATTTGGTGTAGGTGGATATATCGACAAAGTATGGAGCCAATGGAGAAGTTGAGAAGTATAAAGCATGACTTGTAGCTAAGGGTTTCTCCCAAGTAGCTGGGGTTGATTACTCGAAAACCTTTCTCTGGTTGTGAAGATGACTTCCATTTGACTGACCCTTGCCATCGCTGCCACTAATAGATGGGAAGTCACCAAGATGGATGTTAAGAGTGCCTTCCTTCATTCATGGGGACCTAGAGGAAGAGATCTATATGGAACAACCTGGGTTATGTCCATGATCCATCCCTCATTTACAAGTTAAAGAAGTCTCTCTATGGCCTTAAACAAGCCCCTCGGGCTTGGTATGCCAAGATGGACTCCTTTTTACTTGCATCAGGGTTCACTCGGTGTCACTCTGACCCAAATGTGTATATTCTGTGATAGGATGACTCCATGCTTATTCTTGTTCTCTATGTTGATGACTTGTTGATCATGGGTAGCTCTTCCTCTATCATTGATTCTGTGAAGATCTCCTTGGCCAACAAGTTCTCCATGTCTGACTTAGGATTGCTTCATTACTTTCTTGGGATCCAGATTTCACAATCTGACTTGGGAATTATGATCTCGTAGCCTAAGTACTCTCTTGATTTTCTTGCTGGTTTCACATGTCTGATTGCAAGTCCTCACCTACTCCTTTTCTTTCGGGGTCAAGTTGGTTTTGATTGCTCTTCCCCCTTGGTTGATGGTACCCTTTATCGGTAGTTGGTGGGGAGCTTGATCTACCTTACTCACACTCGGCTAGATCTATCGTATGTTGTCGGGATCATGTCAGATTTATGTAGGAGCCTCATGAGCTGCATTTAAAAGTAGCAAAGTGGATCCTTCACTATGTTCATGGCACTCACATAGATGGTATTCATTACTTAGGAGGGACTGAGATTGACTTGGTTGGATTTATCAGACTCAGATTGGGCGGTGATCTAGATCATCGGAAGTCTACCTTAGGCTATAGTTTCACTCTTGGTTAGAGTCTGTCAGTTGGTCCAGCAAGAAGTAGAATGCCATTGCCATATCATTGATAGAAAGAATAGAGGAGTAGTTAACTTTGCCACAGAAGTTGTTTGGTTATAGGGTATCTTGATAGAGTTTGGCATCCACTTTTGGTGGCCTACCATTATCTACTGTGACAACATGAGCACTATCTCGATTTGTAGAAATCTAGTTCAGCATCATGGATGAAGCACATTGAGATTCACATGCACTTCATATGGGAGCTGATACATGAAAACATCATCGACATACAATATGTTCAGATAGCTGATCAGGTTGCAGACATATTCACCAAGCCCTTCATTGAGGTGAAATTTCTTCACTTGCGGTCTCTTCTTGGGGTGAGGTCTGTTGCAGCCACCCATCTTCTTGGGCTATATAGTCCTCCTTCTTCTCCTCTTCTTCTTTCTAGAAAGATGTTGTTTGTATATGGGCACCTTATCAGGCCTTTAGTTGTCGGGCCCCATTGACACATCTTTCTTAGTTGTCTAGGGGAGTCTTCTTTTTTATTCTGGCTTACCATGACCTCTTCCTCGGCTTTGATGAAGGGGGTGTTGGTGTGTGTGACATGCCTAGTCATCATCCACATCACTGGTGAGTCATCTCACCTTGTGAGAGTCATAGGTCTTAGGAAGTCAAATGACAAGTGTCAGATTCTGTCATAGAATCTGTCATTGTCATTTGTGTCAGTGCATCATAGGAGTTACATTCCTTATTTGGAATTGTAACTCCTCCTTTAGTGGCATCATATGCGTCAGTCATGTCATATGCGTCAGTGGCGTCATTGATATTCTTTCCTTGTTTAGGCATGGGGGTTACACAACACCCCTATTTGTACTTCCTTTTTTGATCTATGAGCATGAGTAGACCTATTTTCTTATTCTTTCGATTTGATCTTTGAACTAGATTCTTTCGTAAGATAAATACGAGATATGACTATCACATTAGAGGGGTATTGATCCTTTAATTCCCATGTGTAGCTCATCCTTGATTTTCATCCACATAGCTTATTTGGAAGCTTCCATAACACTTTTATATACTCTACCTCGAGTAGAAGATATAGACATTATTGGTTGCTTCTTACTACTCCAAGTGATGGAACTCACACATAAGCTTGAAAAGATATCCGAATAGACTTTAGATTCTCATCACGTAGTATCACCAACATGATTAGAGTCACAATTGTTGAGTTGTAGAGCTCAATTACTTCATTTCAAGCATGCAATTGGAACTTGCTTTGGAAAACACATGAATGGCATAGTATCGATTAAGGGTAGAGACGACATTAGTCTGGGAAAACCGGCATCGGTCAAGGGCAAGTAGGAATAGATGATGGTTAGGCATAACCGACATCGATTACTGTGTGATGAAGTTTTAATTAACTCTCGGGAATTATATCTATTTTTAGGATTAAACTAGATTTATTAATTATAATTTCATGGCTAAGTGCACTAAGTCTATAAATGACTATATAAGCATAAAATCTAGGGTTTTGGAGGAGAATTACAAATAATTAGAAAGAACTTGAAAAAGGTTGGTGAGAGAGAATTCTTAGTGAAGAAGAAGAAAATATTGAAGGAAGAAAGTACTTGAACATCTGAGAGGTGTGGAAGATTGTAAATCTTTAGTGTATATCTTGTCAAAGCTTTAGATAATAGACTGGATTATTTCTTGGTGGACTAGCCCACACTAGGTGAACCACGTTAAATATGGTGTTGATTTATGTCTCTTGTTTTGTATATTTCTTCTAGTAGAATATCCAATTTTATTTTCATGTATGATTTGATCTCGATATATTGTCTATAAACTTGTGTGTTAAACCCAACAACTAGTATCAAATCTTTTTTGAGGGTTTTGTGTGTTGACAAATTTACTCACGGAGGGTTTTCTCGATTGAGTGGGAGCTACAAAGTAATGGTAGAAGATAATAAATACAAGGTAGAGAAATTTGACAACTGAAATTATCAATTATAGAAGATGAAAATTGAGGATTATTTGTATCAAAGATATTTGTACTTATCGTTGGATGAGAAGTCTAGACCTACGAATATGAATGATGAAGAATGGAATATTCTTGATCAGAAAGGCTTTGGGCTATATAAGATTAAGCCCTGACAACGGTGGCTTCCAATATTACAGGAAGCGGATTCTACGGTAGACTTAATGAAATCTCTTACTAATTTATATGAAAAACCTAGTGCTTCAAATAAAGTTTATTTGATGAAGAAACTATTTAGTTCTAAGATGCATGAAGGTGAATCTACCTCTAGTCATTTGAATGATTTCGATATATAGTAAATCAGTTAAAATCAGTTGCTATACCATTTGATGATGAAGTAAAAGCACTTTTATTCTTATGTTATTTTCTTGATAGTTGGGACACCTTGGTAATGGCTATTAGTAATACAACATCTGCTAATAATATTTTGAAGTTTGATGATGTGGTTAGTATAATCTTGAATGAAGAAATTTGTAGGAAGAGTACAGAGGAAACATCATCTAGAAATGCTTTGAATGTAGAAAGCAGGGGAAGGAATAAGAGAGATCCAAGAATAAGATCAATGGGAAATCAAAGTCAAGGGAAAGTAGATCTAAATCCAAAAGTAAGGGAATTACTTGTTGGAAATGTGGAAAGAAAGGACATGCAAAGAAAGATTGTTGGTCAAAGGATAAAGAGAATCAATAACCAGACAAAGGTAAAGAGGTGAATCTTGCTTCATCAGAGGTAAAACAAGATGCTCTTATTCATTCTTTGACAAAAAAGAATTGAATCACAGGTTTTAGATTTAGGAGCTTCTTTCCATGCAACCCCTAATAAGGGTTATTTTTAGAAAAAATGTCCAGGCAATTTTTAGCATGTTTATTCGAGTGATGATGAACCTCGGAGTATTACTAGTAAAGGGAAGTTCATATGAAATTTTAGAATGGAAATACATAGGTATTGAAATATGTGAGGCATGTGCCAAGCCTCGGGAGGAATCTCATTTCTATAGGGCAACTAGGAGAATGCTGGTTGCATGGTTACTTTTCTGGGAGACTCTTAGAAATTCACCAAAGATGCTTTTGTTGTGGCAAGAGGTAAGAAGGTAGGAACATTATATTTATCTACATGTATTACTTGATTCCTTTTCGCATTATCTATTTCAAATTTAGATGCATGCATGCATAATGGCAAATCGGTTAGGTCATATGAGTCAAAAAGGAATGCAGATCTTAAAGAATAAGGATAAGTTATCAAATTTGAAAGATTTAGATATTGATTTTTGTGAGCATTGTATCTTTGGAAAGAAAAAGAGAGTGAGATTTCTCAAACTTGGGGAAACTAAGAAGGAGAAGAAATTTAAGCTTGTACACTCAGATGTGTGGGGACCAGCTTAGGTAGCTTCTCATGGAGGATCCCAGTATTATGTTACTTTCATTGATGATGCTACAAGAAAGGTATGGGTTTATTATATTAAACGTAAATCTGATGTTTTTGAAACTTTTAAAAGATAGAAAGCTCTTGTTGAGAATGAATCAAATTCTAAGTTAAAAATCCTTAGATTTGACAATGGTGGTGAATCTTTTGTAGCAAGGATTTCAATGATTATTGTTTGATGAATGAGATACATAGAGAAAAAATGGTTCCAAGAACACAACATGAGAATGGTTTTACAGAGATAATGAACATGACAATCATGGAATGTGCTAGAAGTATGAGGATACATTTAAGGTTGCCCTTGCACTTTTGGGTAGAAGAAGTTAATACAATAGTTTATTTGATTAAGCTGTGGGGCTTCAAGTTCACTAGATGGAGGAATAACAGAGGAAGCTTGGACCGGAAAGAGGTAGGTATTTCTTTTCTTAAATTTTTTGGTTTAGAAGATTTTGTGCATGTTAATAGGAAAATAGGAAAAATTTGGATGTAAAATCCAAGAGTGCACTTTCATTGGTTATGGATCAGGTGATTTTGGTTTCCATTTTTGGGATTTAGAAAATTCTAAAATTATTAGGAGTCGTGATGTTGAATGGAATGAAAAGAGAATTTCTGAGGATCAAATTTTGGTACCAAGGATGAAAAAAATTGAGAATTTTATTGATGAAAATGAACTCTTGGGTTTAAAGAAACACTTCTTAAATACACAGTAACCATGGTCGATTAGTCCCCGATTGGCATCATCGATGAACGCGATGGTTACAGAGGATCGTAACCCGTATCATCATTAGCAAAACCAATGTCGGTTAGAGATGTAGCGTCGGTTCATTATCGAGAAGTTGATACTAATGTTCAGGAGGCCCAGATTGAGCCTCCGGTACCCCAAACTCCTATGAGAAGGTCAAAAAAGGTAAGTAAACTTATAGAAAGATTTACACCTCTATTTTATTTATTATTGGTGATAGTCGTGAACCAGAGAGCTTTAAATAAGAAATGTAGGATAAGACTCACATTCAAAGTGGGAGCATGGCATGGATGAGGAGATGGACTCCTTGGAACAAAACCAAACTTAAGATTTGGTTAAGTTGTTAGCATGTAAGAGAACATTGTAGAACAAGTGGGTTTATAGGATTAAGGAAGAAGAGGGTGGATAGAAAAGGTACAAGGAAAGGCTTGTAGTAAAGGGATTTGCACAGAAAGTAGGTATTGAATTTAATGAAATATTTTCTCCTGTTGTTAAGATGACTTCTATTTGTACTGTATTGAGTTTAGTTGTAGTAGAATATTTGCATTTATAACAACTATATGTGAAGACGACTTTCCTTCATGGTGATTTGGATGAAGAAATTTATATGAAGCAAATTGGGCTTGTGTATGAAGTCAAGGGTAAGGAGAAACTAGCATGTGGGTTGAAAAAGAACCTATATGGGCTCAAGCAGACTCCAAGGAAATGGTACATGAGGTTTGATAGTTTTATGCATGAGCATGGTTACTTGAGATGTGAATCTGTTTAAAAATGTGTTTATTTTGTTATTTGTATGTGAATGATATGCTTATTGTAGGATCTAGTATGCAAGACATTGGTGAGCTTAAAAGAAAGCTAGCTCAAACATTTTCTATGAAGGATTTAGGAGCTACAAGAAGAATCCTTGGCATGTAAATACATAGAGACAGGAAAACAAGAAGTTGTATTTGTCTTAGGAGGATTATATCTACAAGTTGTTAAAAGGTTCAACATGTAGAATGTAAAACCTATTAGCACACTTATGGTGGACACTTCAAACTGAGCAAAAAGATCAGTGTCATTCATCACATGAGGAGGTCAAATACATGACACAAGTGCCATATGATTCATCGGTTGGAAGTCTCATGTACGCTATGGTTTTTACTGGACGGACATTACATAGGAAGTGGGAGTTATGAGTAGATATATGGCTAATCAAGGTAAAGAGCATTGGAAAGTAGTCCAATGGATACTCATGTATTTGAAAGGGACATCTAGCATGCAGTTATGCTATGGAGGTTCGAATATTTCATTATGTGGTTATGTTGATTCAGATATGGCTAGAGATCTAAATGGTAGGAAGAGCACTCTGGATATATTTTCACAGTAGGTGGAACGATGAGTTAGATGGATTTTGAGATTGCAAAAGGTTATGGCTTTGTCAATTATAGAGGTAGAGTATGTTGCAGCTGCAGAGGCTAGCAAGGAGATGATATGGATGAGTAGGTTCATGGAAGAGTTGGGAAAGGAGAAAAGTGATTGTAAACTATTCAAATGACAATGTGAGTGCAATTCATTTGGTAAAGAACTCAGCATTTCATTTGAAAATAAAACCCATTCGGTTGAGGTATCACTTCATACGAAGGTATTAAAGGATGGAAATTTGAATCGAGAGAAAATATTCATACGAGCAAGAACCCTACGGATATGCTAACGAAGCCATTAGCAAAGGAGAATTTGGAGCCACACTCCACTTCTATTGGTTTTCGAGTTTGAGACTTGAAGAAGAAGAAACAAAGCCAAGGATCCAAGAATTATGCTATATAGGTATGGTGCAATAATTAAATTTCAAGTGGGAGATTGTTGAGTTGTGGAGCTCAATTACTTCATTTTAGCATGTAATTGGAACTTGTTGGAAAACACGATGAATCGGTATCGGTTAAGGGTATACCAACATCGATCGAGGAAGACCAAAGACATCGATCAAGGGCAAGTAGGAGCGAGAATGGTTAGACAGTAACTAGTGTCGGTTACTATGCGATGAAGTTTTAATTAACTCTCGGGAATTATATCTATTTTTAGTATTAAAATAGATTTATTAACTATAATTTCATGACTAAGTTCACTAAGTCTATAAATGACCATATAAGCATAAAAGCTAGAGTTTAGAAGGAGGATAATTAACAACAATTAGAAATATCTTGAAAAATGTTGGTGAGAGGAATTCTTGGTAAAGAAGAAGAAAATCTTGAAGGAAGAAATTATTGAACATCTGCGAGGTGTAGAAGATTGTAAATGTTTAGTGTAAATCTTGTCAAAGCTTTGGATAATAGATTAACTTGTTTCTTGGTGGACGTAGCCCACACTAGGTGAACCACGTTAAATCTAGTGTTGATTTATGTCTCTTGTTTTGTATATTTCTTTTGGTAGAATATCCAATTTTATTTTCATGTATGCTTAGATCTGATATATTATCTGTGCAACCAAAGTGTGTTAACCCGACAACAATAACCAAATAATTGTGCATCATTACAAGGAGAATAATAAAGACCATAATTTATTGTTCCTTTAATATATCTCAAAATCTTTTTCCATTTTCGAATGATCTTCATAAAGTTGTTGCATACATCTTTAAACTACTCCTACTGCATAAGAAATATTAGGTCTAGTAATAGTTAAGTAAATTAGACTACCAACTAGTTTCCTATACAAAGTAGGATCAAATTTAGCAAAAGCTGGTTTAGGATCTAACTTAACACCAACTTCAATAGGAATTACAATAGGATTATAGTCAATCATGTTAAATCTTATAAGAAAATTCATAGCATACTGATATTGAAATGCAATAATAGAATTATGATCTTGAAATATAATCATGCCAAGAAAATGATTTAGTAAACCTAAATCAATCATTTCAAAATGTTGTTTTAACCTTTCTTTGAGTCTAACTATTAGATTTATATCACTTCTAGTGATCAAAATATCATCAACATACAAGAAAATGATGATAATATGATTGTTTTAAACTTTAAAAAATAAATCATTATCAGAAAAGTAGTTAGAAAAACCAAGATCTTGAAAGAAACTGTTAATTTTAGCATACCAGGCTCTAGGAGCTTGGTTAAGACCATACAAAGACTTTTTGAGCTTACATACATAACGTTCCTTCCTAGGTACTTTTTAAACCCTTTAGGATGACTCATATATATTTCTTATTTTAAGTCACCATTTAGAAAAGCATTTTGACATCCATTTGGTGAACCTCCCAATTGTATTGGGCAACCAATGCAAGAACAAGTCTTACTGAGTGCTCATCCTAGCAACCAATTGAAAGCTAGCATGCCAACAAGGGAAATCCATAGATCTTCCCATACAAAAATTCTTAAGACCAGTGATTTACATTTGAAGACTTACATCAGACTATGGAGCCTTTTATAACCTAAGGCATACCCATAACTGAAGCTTCACTAGGATTTACAAGTAACTTCACAAAATGTGACACATTTACTTATTACAAACAAAGGAAGTATTGGAAGTTTTCAACAATAGGCCGTTAAGAGGTTGAATTATCATGCACACACTCCCCCTCAAAAGAAACTCTGATAGGCCCAATAAGGCATGAAATTTGCAAAACTTGACAGAACACAGGTTTTGTGAAGATATCTACAACTTGATCTTCAGTTGAACAGAACTTGAGATCAATATCACCATTCATGACTTTTCTCTAATAAAGTGCATATGAACTTCAATATGCTTGGTCCTTTGATGCTTGAACTAGATTCTTTGCAAGATAAATGCAGATATGACTATCACATAGAAGGGTATTAATCCCTTTGATGCCCATGTGTAGCTCATCCAACAGTCTTTTCATCCACATAGCTTCTTTGGAAGCTTCCATAACACTTTTATACACTTTGCCTCAGTAGAAGATATAGACATTATTGGTTGTTTCTTACTACTCCAAGTGATGGAACCTACACCAAGCTTGAAAAGATATCCATAAGTAGAATTTCTATCTCGATAGATCAACAACATGATTAGAGTTACAATTGTTGAGTTGTGGAGCTCAATTACTTCATTTTAGCATGCAATTGGAACTTTTGGAAAACACCGTAACCGGTATCGGTTAAGGACAAACCGACATCGGTCATGCAGGAAAACCGACATCGGTCGGGGAAGACCACATCGATCATCAGTCAAGGAAAGTAGGAATCGATGACGGTTAGGTAACCGACATCGGTTACCTATGTGACGAAGTTTTAATTAAATCTCGGGAATTATATCTATTTTTAGCATTAAAATAGATTTATTGATTATAATTGCATGGCTAAGTGCCCTAAGTCTATAAACGACTATATAAGCATAAAAGCTAGGGTTTAGGAGGAGAATTAACAAAAATTAGAAAGAACTTGAAAAAGGTTGGTGAGAGGGAATTCTTGGTGAAGAAGAAGAAGAAAAGCTTGAAGGAAGAAATTATTGAACATCGAGAGGTGTGGAAGATTGTAAATCTTAGATTGTAAATCTTGTCAAAGCTTTGGATAATAGATTGGCTTCTTTCTTGGTGGAGCGTAGCCACACTAGGTGAACCACATTAAATCTAGTGTTGATTTATGTCTCTTGTTTTGTATATTTCTTTTCGTAGAATATCCACTTTTATTTGCATGTATGCTTAGATCTCGATATATTGTTTGTGCTGATCGGTGTGTTAACCCCAACAACAATAACTAAATAATTATGCATTATTACAAGGAGAATAATAAAGACCATAATTTATTGTTCCTTTAATATATCTCAATTTTTTTCCATTTTCCAATGATCTTCATAAGGTTATTTCATAAATCTTTAAACTACTCCTACTGCATAAGAAATATCAGGTCTAGTAATAGTTAAGTAAATTAGACTACCAACTAGTTTCCTATACAAACTAGGATCAAATTTAGGACAAGTTGGTTTAGGATCTAACTTAACACCAACTTCAATAGGAATCACAATAGGTTTACTATCAATCATGTTAAATCTTATAAGAACATTCATAGATATGTGAGATTGAAATGTAATGATAGAGTTATGATCTTGAAATATAATCATCCCAAGAAAATGATTTAGTAAACCTAAATCAGTCATTTCAAAATGATGTTTTAACCTTTCTTCTAACTATTAGATTTATATCACTTCTAGTGATCAAAATATCATCAAAATACAAGAAAATGATGATAATATGATTGTTTTCAACTTTAACAAATAAATCATTATCAGAACAACAGTTAGAAAAACCAAGATCTTGAAAGAAATTGTTAATTTTAGCATACCAAGCTCTAGGAGCTTGCTTAAGACCATACAAAGACTTTTGAGCTTACATACATAAAGTTCCTTTCTAGGTACTTCAAATCCTTTATGATGACTCATATATATTTCTTCTTTTAAGTCACCATTTAGAAAAGCATTTTTGACATCCATTTGGTGAATCTCCCAACTGTATTGGGCAACCAATGCAAGAATAACTCTTACAGTGCTCATCTTAGCAAGAGAAATTTTTAAACATAGTCAATACCTAGTTTCTAAGTGAAACCACGAGCTACCAACCTTGATTTTAACTTTTCAATCTCTCCTAGAGAGTTATATTTAATTTTGAACAACCACCTAGATCCTACAATGCTTCTTTTAGAAGGAGGAGGGACTAGTTCCCAAGTGTCATTTTTTATTAAAGCATTGTATTCATCCTTCATAGCTTGAATCCATATAACATCTTGAGATGATTCTTCAAAGGATTGTGGTTCTACCTCATAGAGGGTCATCAAGGCATGATAAGTATGTTGACTTCTAGTTAGTTTTCTAAGATTATCAAGTTGAGAGTTTTGAACAAGATTTTTGGCCCATTTAGGAATCTTAGGTTGCAAGAAATTTTGGGATGACTCCCCTTAATCTCCATCATATATAGATCAGGATAATCAACCTCTTGAACTTATGTTTCCATAATTTCAGTAGGAGGATTATCAGGATCTATCTCTATAGCAGCAGAGGAGGGTTCATTAGGATCAACAAAGAAAGTTATTTCTAAGACTTGAACATTTTTGTTTTCAAAAATGTCATGCTTGAATGGATCATAGAATCTCAATCCTTTAGTTCTATAGCCATAGCCAAAAAAATACAAGAGAAAGAGGTTGGATCAAGCTTCTTCCTTTTTTATTTTGGAATGAAGATAGAAGCAAGACTACCAAATATTCTTAAGTGAGAAATATCTAGGTTTTTTCTTTGTCCATACCTCATGAGGAGTAGTTTGATGAAGAGTTTTTGTAGGTAGTCTATTTAAAATATAGACATTAGTTTTCATAGCTTCAGCCCATAAGAACTTAGGAACATTGGAAGCATGAATCATAGTCCTAGCCATTTCTAAGACAGTCATATTCTTTCTTTCTGCAATTCCATTTTGTTGAGGGGAATAGGGAATGGCCGATTCTATTTAAATTCTACATGAAACACAAAAATAATTAAAGAATTTGGTGACATATTCTCCTCCATTATCAGTCCTAATTCTCTTAATTTTCAGATTTGAAGCATTCTCAACTAGAGCTTTAAATTCTTGAAATTTAGATAGGACATCAGACTTCTTCTTAATGAAATAAGACCAAGTCATCCTAGAATAATCATCAATAAAGCAAATAGCATACAATTCACCACTAAGAGAAGGAACCTCAAGTGGACCTCTTACATCACTATGGATCAGTTCTAATAATTGAGAGGAATTTGGATCATGATGTTTGTGAAATGGTTGAGCATGTTTCTTACCACGTAGGAAACTTTCACAAGTCTCATGATCTGATTTTATCTTAGGAAGACCAATAACAAGATTCAGTCTAGACATATCATACAAACTCTTGAAATTTACATGACCAAGTCTTTCATGCCATAGCTAAATATCATTCTTATAAGAGCAAGCAAAAAAAGACTCACACACAAAACAATCAAAGATACACAAGCAATTCTTCTAGATTTTAGAAGCAATAACATTATTGAATTTATCTCTTACATACCACTTTTCTTGTAGCAAAACAAATTTATGGTTTTCTTTAGTTAGCGAGAGCAAGACAAAATATTATTTTTCAGTTTAGGGACATATAAGACATTCCTAATTACACCATTTGATATTTTAACATTTCCACAACCTTCATCTCTAATGATAGAGTTATCTCCTAGATAGATATTCTCTTCACATTTGACCATATCTGAAAGGATATTAGGAATGCAAGTCATGCACCCAAAGGCACCACTATCAAGAATCCATTCATTGTCATTTGAAGTTGAAAGGGCTATCTATCAAGCAACAAGCTTCTCAACTACATTTTCTTGCTTTTTATTCTATTTTTCTTTAAATTATTAGGCTTGTTGTTCTTAGCATTATTGATTGATTTTTTAATCTTTACTCTACAATCAAACTCTTTATGTCCAAATTTTCCACACTTATTACAAGTTCCATTAAATTTGACTTTAAATTTTTGATTGCTCTTTCAAATTAGTCTTAGGATTTGATTTAAATCTAGATCTGATATTGGATTTCTGATTTGGATTGACATTAATCTTATTATGAGTAGGCTTATGATTATGAGAGAACAATGCTTGAGAAGCAATCTCTTTTGAATCAAAGTTCTCCATGACTCTTTCTTCTTGAATCAACAAAGAAGACAAGGTGTCCAGATCAGGCAAATCATTCTCATTCGATATTTGGAATTAAGAATTGAGATGTAATGTCTAAATTTTTCATGAATATTAATCTGTATAATAAAATATAACAACTTATCTTGAAACAATTCATAATTACATCCATCTAATTGAGCTTTGATGTTCTTAATTTTAGCTAAATAATTCACAATCTTCTCATCCCCCTTCATGGGAGTTGTGAACAACTCTAAAACTAGTTTAATGATTTTAGATAACTTGCTTACCTTCGTCCATGGTTTTTAATTTTTCCATGCATCATATGTAGAGCGAGTCCATATGGCCTATATGCATTAAAAACTCATCTCTAATGCTTTGTAATATGATGGACAGAGCTTCCTAAGATATTTGAGAAAATGAAATAAGGTTTTCAAGGGTAGCTTGTCTCCCTATGGGATGTTTTTATATACTAGTCACAAGATCCCATAGCTTCCTAGCCATAAAATAGGCTTTTAAACACACTTTCCAAATGCTATAATTTGTTCCATTTAGTAGCTGAGACTTATCCATCGAAAAATTGGCAGAACTAGCCATTTTTAATGCTCAGACAACAATGGAGATGAAAACAACTCAAAAATGACTCAAAGAAGCCAAACAGAGACAAAAAACAAGCTACATATCTTTTAAATTTTTATATGACAACAAACAACTCGTAATTAATTAACAATTAGCTTGAATTGGTCAATTTTAAGATCAATTTGATAGAGCTTAGTCGAGAGTCTAATTTTGAATCCACAAGACAAAGAACCTTTGGAAGCCACAAGACACAAAAACATTAGAAAACCCATGAGACATAAATCTTGATGATTTATTTGACAACTCGATGAGGAGTGCTAAAAATGAGCTACACGAGCTCAAAATGAGCTACTTTAACAAATAAAATAAGTTAATAAACAACTCATATGGGGGTTGACATGTGGCATAGATCAACAATACCAAGAAAGGTATGTGTCGATTTAAAATATATCCTTGGGAAGATGTGACACTTTATAAATTAAAGTTAACATTATTTTGGGTCCGAAACTAATTAAAAAAAGCAAGAAAAGATAAACAAACACACGTCAAAAAAATTATGACAAGATTGGAAACTACGAAAAGTAAATACATGTGTCACTTTTTAATTAGCTCACATTTTGTAAATGCAGCTAATAAGATAGACTGAAAATTAATTAAAAGATAGAACCGTATACACGTGTCTTTAATTAATTGGATTGCATTTCACACTCGACACAATGCGAAAACAAATTCTAAGTCAAATAAGCCACTTGTCAAAAAATTAATGGCTTAAACAATTTATAAACCAAACTTGAAATAAAGTTTGGGTCCAAAAAAAAGGTCTAAGATATGTGTCATGATTTAAGTGGAAAATTTAAAGAAAATACTAATACCCTGACACTTGCAAATACTAACACAATTAGAATGCATGTCAAAAAGCAATTGGTTTGCATTTTGCAAGTCCGAAAAAAGTCGAAAAGTGCAAAAAGTAGAATACTTGTCGATTTTTAATTATATTAGACTCCATAGTTTAAAAACTTAAGAAAACCCATGGAATAACTAAAATTAGGAATCCCACGGTATAAAGGAATGTTAATAAACCCGTGAAATAAAGAACTAAAGTCTGACACCGTGAAAATACTAAGACAAGTGTCTCTTTTCTATTAGCTAGCACTTTACAAGTCTGCAAAAATATGATAGATATATACATGTTCAAATGCTATTGGATCACACTTCGCAGTGCAACCAAAATGACTAAAGCAAACTGAAGACACGTGGAGCCTTTTAAATGGCTTGCATTTCACAAATCGACAAATGTGACAAGGTGGAAAATTTTAATTGGATAACAACTGCCACAAATAAATGACTGACAAATGTGAAATGTGGAGCAATTATATTGGCTTGGATTTCATAAATCGACAAATGTGACAAAAAAGATACTTAGAGTAATTTTATTGGCTCAAGTTTTACAAATGTTAGAGGATAGCTAAGTCAAGTTTGAAAAAAGGAAACACGAGGTAAAGTCCTTATTGATTTGTAGATTTCAATTGACAATCAGATAAACAATATTACTGACACCATGAAGCAAGATGGAGATTTTTGATTGGCTCGGGATTCGTAAAAGCTGAAAAATGTGAAGCTAGTGGAGTAATATGATTGGCTCAAGCTTTGCGCAATCAAAGGAAGTCAAATAAGTCTGTCAGGGCAAAGCCAGATGGCACAAAATGATTGGCCCAAGCTTTGTAAAGACAATAAGATGTTAGATTGAAGCCACTTAGCACTCTAAGAGTGGGTACAACTTCAAAAATATGAAAAATAGGAATGAGAATCTATTTGGAGAAATTTTATTAGTCCAAACTTTGCAAAATCGATGAAACAAAGCGGATGGTGAAAAATATTGGATCAAAGCAGTAAAAAAAAAGATATAGTGAAAAGATAATAAATAAAAAAAAATGTGAAGACAAATGACACCAAATGATTGGTCCAAGCTTTATAAAGAAAAAATTATCTATAAAAAGATTTTTACCACTAGAATGGACTTAAAAACCTCAAACAAACTAGATCTAAATAGATCTTTTGGATCCAAATTAAAAAATGACCCAAATGGCTATAAACGGCGTGAAAACTTAAAACAAGCTCATGAGATGATGGATTTAAACTAAAAACTATTGAAACTAGATGCAGAAGAAAATATCTAAGCATACAAAAGCTTCAAATACAATTTAAATAACCATTTAGCCCATATTTTACCAATGTTTCAAACAATATTTGGGCAGGAATTGGAATTTTAAACCTGGTTTTCTTGAAGATGATTGTAGGACATTTAAGGGTCTCATAGATCCGTAAATACACTTCAAGCTTCTTCACTTCTTCAAGTTAAACACTTCTAGATTGATCTACACATGCACAATCACCAAGCTCTGATACCATGTTATATTTAGCAGGGGATAAATAATCCATAGATTATAGATCCACCATTAAAGCCAAAGATTATAGATTATGATATGCAGTCGATTAGACACATGAATAACTTAAAAATAGATAGCGAATGCAGAGCTTAATGAGCTAGAGCTTGAAAGTAAATAATGAACAAGAGAAGAGACAAATAACACCATATTTAAGTGGAAAAACCTGAAGAAAAAACTCCACTGGTAAAACACTGTCTTTATTAATAATTCAACACAAGTTTAACCCAACACTTCCACTTCCAGTTCGTAATCATTCACAATGTCTGCTCAGCTATTTTCTTGATTAGATCATACAATGATCATCGAATGTATCTTTGTTTAATGAAAAGTTGTAAAATCCATGGACATGGGGTAAGAATCTCTAAAGAAACCCCATAGGATTTTAACAAACTAGTCAGTTAACCATCAGATAAGAGATAAACAAGGATTCCTCACTTTGCATACATTAATATTGAAAGAAACAAGAAAAATCTAGCATATTTAGTAATCCTCTACTCTTGAAAGCTTAAAAAATGAACCTAATAAGGATCTAAGCAATCAGTTTGTGATTATGAGAATGGGATCTCACCATTAATGGCTTCAAGGCCAATGGTTCTTCCCATTTACTCAATGCTTGGTGTGTAGTGCAATAACAAAGTAATAACTCAATGAAAGAAATGAAATAAGCTCTTAATCCTAGCAATAATACTATAGTTTATGTTAGGAAGAAGGAGAGTTCTTAGAAATGAGAGGGGGTAGTGGGTTATTTATAGTTTTCCATTTGGGAAAGTGGGGGAATTTTGGTGCATGTGGGACAAAAGGATAAGTCAAAAAGTTGATTAAGGAGTCAAAGTAAGATTTGACTAGGTTTAGAAGAGGTTAATCAGGGTTAGGACTAGTTAAACTAGGTTAGGCTAGTTAATCCTGTTTAGAGAGGAATTAGGGTTTTGAGAGGGTTTTGAGAGGTCTAATCAATCCAATGAAATGAATTGATAGTCTAGAAAGCTAGTAGAAGTATTCTAGAAGGGAATTAGAAGATGGTTTTGTCAATAAAAGGCTATATTAGCCTATTTTAATTGATTTTCAAGAGGAATACGACAGGAAGAGTATTATAAGAGGGGAGTTAGATAGGTATAATTGACGATATGCCTTCAATTTGCAAGAAGGAGAATAGTTAGTGCAATATTTGGAATAATAGTGCTTTGATCAAACTACAGGTGTCTACAATATCTTATAATAAGATCTTAGTCTTTAAGTCAATCTATACAACATGTATACGTTGTAGACAACTAGACAACCAATCCGAGAGGGATCACCCAAATCAATGTGGGTGGGTGAATTGGTCAAGCCACTTCACTCTTTAATGTGAAATACCTTCACAATAAATTTTGCTTAACAAAATTTTACATTTAATGTTGGGGCATATTGTAGTGGTTGATCCCACTTGACATTATCACCCCAGCGGGGAAGAGCATACACATCGTAGAACCCAACTAGTCGATAAACAATAATGAAATCTTATAAACCAAACACACAACGCATTTCATTTTTAACCAACTTTGAAGTTCATTCCTTTAGAAATATTTAATGAAATGTTGTTTTGAAATTATGAGAAAGGTATTGAACCCTTTTTGGTTCCCAAGATCATCTAGAAGGTGCGAGGGAAGAGCATACATGATCCAAACCCTATAAGTAAAAATTCAACATTCATCAATTTTGAATAAGAAAACCAAAAATGAACTCCAAAATATCGTAAACCATTGACTAGTCCCATAAAGACCTCTACAAAGTTTTAGAAAAACCAAGAAAACAAACTTTGCAAATTTCAAGAAACTATTCAACATTAATCCATAACGCATGAACACACTTTATGATGCGCATGCATGCACCTCTGTAAAAATATAGTCAGTATGTTGCTCATGTGTGGGCCAAGAGACACATACACACCATTTTTGATGTATGCATACATCTTTCAAAAAGAAAAATGACACAGAGAGGGTTTTAGCATATGCGCAAGTCTCTAGAATTTTAGCACAAAGTGTCAAAACTTACAAGCTAGTGTGTGCACGGGCAGAGAAGCATGTGCATGTGCTTAGGAACTTATGCACACTCCAAGTGACAAGTGTGTGTGATTTTTAACATATGCGCACCCTTTAATAACACATGTGTGCCTTCTAGAAAGACTAAAAGGAACAATAACTAGATCTTACCAAGGCAATAAATCAGATGCTAATCAAACACCACGATCAATAAGATGAAAGTAATTCACCATAATAACTTTACATAAACCTTTGCAAACAAATGAGCAGCAATATCATATATTATTATGGAACTCAATGAAATACAATGAGAATGGGCCTTGCTTATATAGGAAAGGAATAACAATCTAAGAACCAGTCAAGGTCATAGATCAATCCATAAATCAAGGAAATAACTAGTCAAGACCATAGATTTAGGAGAGAACTAGACATCAATGATCTAGTCAATACCATAGATCAAGGAAAGAACTATACCTAACAACTAGATAATATCCCCCTAATATCTAAATAAATAAAAATAAATATCCACACACATAAGTGGGTGAGGATAAATACAATAAAGGTAAATAAAGTACCTAGGTGAATATGAACTAAGGTAAATACCTACTCTAACAAAGACACAAAAGAGGACGGAAAAATAAATTTTAAAATTACCAACAAATTGTCGAAATTTGGTATTTAAATCACTTTCTTAAAGAAACCCACTAATCTTGCATGAAAAAGGAAGACTCAACACCTATAAGGTTATTAATTTACTTGGACAAAGCTATTTAACCTTTAAAATGCATGAAAATGGTTAGAAAAATGATATAAATGACAAATCTTAAAATCAACTTCTAATGGACTATGGAGTAAGTCCCCTTTGGCTCCAAATGTATTCATGTATAAATTAGGAAAGCTAATCAAAAGAAGATAAAATATAATAACCTCAAAGCATTGATAAAATCTACACTAAACCATCAAGATAAGAGCTTAATGGAAAAAATGAACTATCATTTCATGAAACAAGATTAAATCAAACTAACATGCCTAAGTTATCCCTACTCTTTAGACCACTAACTACAACATAAACATATGAAGATCAATTTAGTAATCAAAGGGTGATGTGTTGTTTACTTCAAGAAGTTGAATAAATCTCACTAAAATGGCTACAACACCAAGTTTATATCTTTCATTAATAACATAGCATGAAGAAATGGATGAAGAAGCTATTCTCATGGAGGAAGTAAGCTCAAGATCAGATGTCTATAGCTTGGACTAGTACAAATGCGCTGTTTTTGTGTTTGGTGTTTGATATGATAATCAAGGTGTCGGGTTAAAATATAAGCCATAGGCTTGTATTTATAGAATTCAATTTGGAAGAGTTTGGACTTTTGGTGCATGTGGGACAAAAGGTAAGCCAAAAAGCACTTTATGATTAGGAGTGGATAAACATGCTTTATAAGATATAAGCTTGGTTTAATCTAGTTAAACTTGATTAGTAAGTGATTAGTGACTCATTGAGAGTTGGGAGGAGTATAATTAATCAAATGTGATTAATTAATAGCCTAGGAAGCTTGTAGAAATGATCTAGAGGGGAATAGGGAGATGTTTAGCTAATATAAGGGTTTTATTATTCAAATTAGTTGATTATAGGAGGAATACGACCAAGAAGGTGTTGTGAATGGGCATCTAAGAATGGAGTAAAGAATAGTTAATTAATGAAGTGTTGTTAATTGACATTAGAGGAAATGATAGGCGTAAGAGGATTTTAGGAGTCTACATTTTTCCCTTTTAGGGTGGTGTAAGCTATGCCACTTCAAAGATAGTAGAAAAGCATAAACAAGTAATAATTTTGAAGGGGTGGGAGAAAAATTAGTATAATGAAGGATTCCCCCTCGAGTGTCGATGGGGTGATGAAAGAGGTTGATCGATGATCGAAAAGATGAAGGAAACAGATAGAAGATGAAGGAGGTAATATGCCCCTAGAAAAAGAGCAGAATAGTGTGAAGAGAAGAAAGGGAATATAGAAGAAAATGAGTATGAGGAAGGGGAATGATATAGCATCCATCCGAGTGCATTTTAAGCAACTTTATTTTCATCATATTTCTAGTGATCTTCATCATCGGTCTTTATTAAAAATGTAAGCATACGACAAAAGTGTAGAATGACATGAAAATCCATAGTACGAACAAATGTATGTGCTAAAACACCAACTCCATGCAACATACAGAATGTAATGCAATACAAGAAAGTAAAACGATGCCTAACTCCATGCAACATACATAATGTAATGTAATATGAGAAAGTAAAATGATGCCTAACTCCATGAAACATACATAATGTAATGCGATATGATATATTAAAAGCGATGCCTAACTCCATGCAACATACATAATGTAATGAAATATGATAAAATAAATAAGATAACCTAACAGGAAACAAGTAGAAAAACACATACTTAAACCAACAACATATAAGATAGTTGTACAATTTTTTTGTTATCGATCTTCATTTCGACTGTGCAAATTAACGACGAGGGTTAAAAATGGTGCGCGAGTTAAGATACATGAAAGGGGAATAATGGAGGACACTTGATTCCTATGAAAAGCAATTATGTACTATGAAACCATACCAAGAAATGTGTTGTGCCCAGATTAGAAACATATTAAGTGAACTAGCTTTGTTAATGTGGGTAGATCTAGATGATCCACAAGTTGTGCGCATGAGCAAGCGAGACCAAAGAGAAATGTTTTGTAGGATGGTTTTTGATTTTAGAAGTTTTTGAAATATATTTGAATGTTTTAATTTTTATAACATATTTGATTTTTTTATTTTGAAGGTTTTTGAAGCCATGTACAAGAAGATGAAGAAACGTGGATGCCCCCAACAATAGATGGGATGCACTGAGGGCATAATGCCACGCGTATGTGCAAGAAATTGAAGAAACAAAGTTTCCCCATCGATAGATGGGTATATAAAAAGGTAAATTCTTCATGCTGAAGCTTGATTCAAGGCCAATATGGATAAGTTCAACATGATGATGAACTTAATCCCATGAAATACTTAGGAAGGAGCGAGGATGTCCCTAGTGTAAGTTGGCCAAGAAGCACATGATAGAAATAAGTACAAGATTTAGTCATTTTTACTCCTAACATGAAAGAAAAGAACCCCATGCGCGTCGACCTATCGCCCGGCGGAAGCTAGCGCTCACCCGAGGCACGCGGGTGCGGAGTCTCTCTTTATGTGAGTTTAGTGGGAAGCATTATCTATGATTAGTGTAAGAATATTTAGGAAAGAAGTTAAGACATAAAAGAACCATAGGGCTCAAAACCGGCCTATAGATCCTTACAATCACTCGGGTGAATGCTTTATGATTCCAGAAAATATATTAAATATAGAAATAGAGATCTGACCATTCATTCATAGTATGAAAGAAAAGAGAACTCATATAATAGAAATATGCATTAAAACCGTTGATATTCATATCTATTTATAACTAGTAACCTCATTATATTCATTGGATCATTACAGAGTGTCACAGTGAGTAGACCGCAGTCATGCACATCACTGGACGTATGTAACTAAGCTAACAGAAAAAGAAAAATAACATCCCCATGCTTAGTACATCCTTTCCTGAACCTAATTATTCACTCGCAGTAGTTATGCAGAGATTCACTCACTCTCAAATTCCTTCTCTATCCCTCCATGTATCTCAAGATGTATATATATGCAATGGTGCCTTCCTTTAACTACGTAGGCACTTGTATTTATAACTTTCTCGGGCTGCCAAATCACCTTCCACACCCTCAGATCAGATGCCAAGTGTTGAATGTGGTCCTTCATGTGACCATTCTCCTCCAGGCCTGAGCTTTCCACTCTATTTCATGATGGCCTTCTAGAAGATTCCATCACAGGCATGCTCCTTCTGGGCCAACTGTCGCCATCTACCATCTTATCCACGTGCAACCGATCATGCTTTTCATGTGTTCTACCACAGGTGCTCAAATCGTCTAAGTGTTGAACCTCCTTTCACGTCACACATGATATTTTCTTCCTTAAACCTTTTTCTTGTGTGCTTTTACCTTGCGCGCCATCATGTACTAGGATCTGCGTGGCCCGTGCCTTCATACTTGGTCATTATTTCAGGGGTCCAACATCACCCCACACTACACTTGTTCTCCATCCTTGGAAACATTTTACTTGAATAAGATGCAAGCTACTTTATGGAACCAAGATGTAGACTTATACTTTACAAAATGAATAAGGAATAAAAGAATATGGGAAAGAATGAATAATGGGGGGGAGAGCATCAATTCAAAATGCTAGGAAATTCTTTCCATAGATCTGCCTCCAGCTTGTTCCACACTTCGACCTCGCCCTTTGCCTTCAGGCATAAATCACCCATAGAGTGCTTACTTCATCAAAGCTTAGCCAATTCCCTAGGTGCCCAATGTGTCCACAATCTACTTCATTTCCTTACCCAGTTGGCGAGTTTATCCATTCTCCTGGTAATCTTGGGGTATAGTTCCTTAAGGTGGGCCTTAGTTGAGCTCCTTAAAGCCTCAATTGCCTCTGATTTCTTCTCTACCTTGGCCAGAACTTTGTCTCTCTATGCCTTATTCCCCTTGTTCTTCTCCTGGAACTCCTTCAGCTCTACTTCAAGTGTGGCGACCAAGGAGCTCACCACCTTATCTCTATCCACGCATGTGTCATATGTAGCTTCTCGGACATGGAAATGACCTTTATCTATGCGAGTACTTGGCTATACTTGGCAACAAGTGCTACCACCTTCATTGGTCTTCTTCTTTGCACCGTGCAACTACTTCTTCTATAGATTCTAGGTGCCAAGGGTTGTCTCTCCATAGTGAGGATGCACTTTAGATCTTCCATACATCTAGGAGGGACCAGTATTTTACTGCGTGGGTGGTGCTAAGTCAAGGTGCTTAAAAGGATGGTGCCTTTGATAGCCTCCATTTTCTCATAAACCTCCCGCACCTTTGTTTTCTCATCTTCAGCTCGCGCCTTACTATGCATTGATCACTTCCTCTAATTTCAAACTCTTGGCCTTCTCCGCAGTTCTTCTTCCTTCTTCCCCAACTTCACCTCCAACACTCTGATCATGTCATTGTGCACTGAAAAACCTAGCCTCGGTCTCGACCGTGACTTTGTTTAGAGAATTGCATACTTTCTCATCTATGAGCTCTTGAGCATTCACTAATGGGTTGTCTCCCTTAGACTTTGGAAATGAGATGGGTGCTTTCTGGTAGACTTCAAAGTCTGGCTTGTCAATGTGTGACTCGAATGCTCAAGAAAGAATCTTCTTGGTTTTGGGGTATGTGCCATCCTTTTCAAAAGACCCCATGGCTAGGAGTCCCTCCATGGGTATGGTGCTTTGGAATCACACGTGTAGCACCTTCTTTATGTCATCCACATAGCCCATTATCTATCTCTGTTCTACATCCAGAGTTCTTTTGCCCAAGCACGTGCCTTTGGGGAAACTAACTGTCAAAGCGGGGCCTCCTAGGCTGTCATGTTCTTTTCAACTCTCTCCTCCTCCCTTCCTTAAGCATAATGTTCATGATGCACTCTAACTCTTGGTCTACAAGGGCTTGAGCATCTTATTTTCTTCTCTCTTTGCCACCTCAGTAATCTTCTCCTTTATAAAACTTATGACTCCTGCTTCTCCTTGGCATCCTTCTCATCAACCTTTGTATCTTGGTGTCCTCCTCACCTGTGTGCACCTTTTCGTCACGTGAATAAAATTCTTGCTTCTCCTCTCCACTCTCTTCCTCTGAGTCATAAAAACTAAATACATGTGGCTCTGTGGCTTTCCCAGGCTCTTCCTCTTCATCGCCATCTCCTTCACTCTCATCTTCTCCTTCTCCCAAGTATTTCTCCAAGATTTTGGTCACCTCCGAGTCGAGTTTCTTCATCCACCCTCGGCTTCTTCCTGAGAGGTGTCCTATGGTCAGGAGATTCTTCCTTCTCTTCTTCCTCATGTGATTCTTCCTTAGTGATGGTTTGTTTGGGTGCCTCTACCTCTAGCATCTTCTCCTTTACTGGAGACTTCTTTCTCTATATGTATGTGCTTGGCTTAGCGCTTGTGGATGTCATGCTCACTGTTTGAGTAGTTTGCACACTTGGTGCTCCTTCCTCTCCTCTACCTCTATTCTTAGATCGTTGGATTCTTCTTTCCCAAGGGTCTTCAGGTATGGAGATTTCATCCTCCAAATACGTTCCCTTCTCAAACTTTGGCATTATGTGCATGTATACGCGTGTAGCGGATCCTCCAGTGATGGGAAACATCATTGGCCTAGTCAATTTTATCTCATGTGACATGTACTTCTCCACGTACGCACGCTTGCCACCGGGGTAATTTAGCTTCTTCCTCATCTCTCTGTGTCTCGGTCTAACCTTCCTAGTTCCCGCCTTAGCTTTTTTGATTCTTTAAACATGTTCACTCCCACTTGGAAGTATTGGGCAGTGAATGCAAAAGGTAGCTTGCTCCAAGGGCTCCATGATTTGTCTTTTAGCTTGAATCTACCCAAGCAGTAGTGTTGATATACCTGAACTCATCTTCTCCCTCGGTGGTTTAACGGGAGTTTATGGATTCTCCACTCTACCTCAAATGCATTCCTCAAGTGCACGTATACCACTTTTCTAGGTGTGATTTGTGGGGAGCCATCATTGTATCACATGCATATTTTTGAACCTATTCACGGGAAAAGGGTCTTTGGCTATAGTACTCCCACACAAACTTATGCGGTGCATCGGGTACTCTGATTTCTGTAAACACTATAGTGAGTAAGATGTTGCCAAAGAGGATCCTATCCCCTTCCTTCATGCACTTAATAATATCTTCCACTGATATGCGTGGATAAGTTGTATATAGTCCCCTCTGCGAAATCTTCTTGCAGACATTTAGCTAAGGTTTGTTAACTGTGTCCACATTTCTTGGCCATTTAGGTTTGTCACTAGATGCATAAACATCTTCATAATGGGGTCCTTGATGTCTAAAATGTCATAGTACCACGAACCTTTCTTGTAGGCATACTTTTTTATGGTCTTTTGAATAGCATCCTTATCGCTAAGGTCATCTTCTAGGCTATCTCCCTCACATATGAGGCCTATAAATTGTGAAATCAACTGGGGAGTCATGTGCATCTTGCACCTAACAAAGTGGAAGTAGTCCTTGTGCACCCAAGACATCAACCACTGGTACAGGTGATCTGGCTTCCCAAATTAAGGAAACTCATAGTGTTGCAACAGCCCTGCCTTCACTAGTTTGACCTTTACGTCATCATCGTAGATAGGTAAACCTTCAGGTGTTCGATTGTTGGTGGGGCGTACCAATTCCACTACCATTTATTTTTCTATGGTGTTAGTGTGGTGATTATAATCACTAATAGGTATGCTTCTCAAGTGGGATTCCCATTCCTTTCCCATCATCACCCCATCTAGGTATTGCATCTCTGCATACCATTCTTCATTTATATCTACTCGGGTTAAGTTTGTTTATCCTTGGCTTTTCCCTTTCCTTTCTTGGGTGCCATGGTCGATGTATTTTTATCACTCATCCTCTCCTTGTTACTCTACCTTTATTTTTCCAACCTTTGATCTTATATCCGTGATATAACTCTTCTAAACCCATGCCCTAGTTTGTCAAAGCCCTAACTTTGATAAACTCTTCACAATACAACATATTTTCACTTCCTTACATGCTTTGTGTAATTCCTTCCTTTAGTTCATAATCTCAAAGCTGGTATCTTCACATTTTAATCACACAGATCTTCCACTTGTTCGAATCTAAAAACCCTAGCTCATAGAACTCGCTTTATATCTCAACTATTTGTTTTTACAACGTAAAGATGAGAGTGCCCCGACCCTTTATTTATAGTTTTCCTTTTTCTGATCATTAAATCCTACTTTACCTACCACCATAGTTTGTTCATTTAATGTATATTTTCACCCAAATTCTATCTTGATTGCCTTCACTCACATTCCCTTCTTGCGAAAACTCCTCATCGGCATGTAACCAAACCAACCTGACGGAGACTCTTGCATGCACATAACCCATGCGAAGGCACTTCTAACTATCTGATTCTTGATTTCACCTACCTTGTGTTACTTTAAATGTGCTTCCTCCTCCTTTGTTCGTGGGATCTACAAGTAGCTTTACCCTGACACCAACCATTCTATCTTTTCTCTTCATCTTACCTCTTTCAATCAAGCTACTCAACATGCTCTTCAACATAACTTCCTTAGTACTTTTAATCACACGGTTCTTTAATTTTCTCCACCCCACACTTAAATGATGTGTGGTCTCTCATACTCACAAATTCTCCAAAAATAGTAATAAGGTTACCGGTGCCCAAAGTAGAAAACAAAACAACAACGTGAAAGGGGAAACACAAGAAAGGGAAATGCATAAAGGAAATTTCTAAACTAATTGGCAAAAATACCTTATTTACAAACACCAAGAAGACTTATTTATAGTAGGGCTTTAGCCTACTGCCATTGAAGTGTCTAGGAAACTTCGTCCCATCCAACGCTTATGGCGGCATGCCCGAATCAAGGATCTACGAGATTGTATAAGGACCCAACCAATGGAATTTTAACTTCCCGGGATGGCACGAAACTTGGAATCATATAATAACACCATTTGCCCAACCTCAAACTTCTTTTTCTAATATGGTGATCATGCCACAGCCTTTTGCTTTGCCTTTTCCACTATTTGGCTCCACCTAGGAAAGTTATCGTTTCTCATCCAGTTTCATTAGGTCATCAATCCTTTCTTCCAGGTGCTTGTTCATTGGCTAATCCTCTTGTGCACGCTATTCGCAAAGAGGGCAACATAAATTTAACCACAAAATAGCTTTCATGCCAAACACCAACTAAAATGGTGTGGCTTTGTTTAGCCTTTTATACATTTTCATGTAAGCCCATAATACTACCGATACTTTGTCATCCCAATCTTGTCTTCTAACATCATAAATTTTGGTCAAGGTATGACTCAATATTTTGTTGAATGCTTCCGTGGTTCCATTTGCTTGTGGGTGATAGGGTGTAGTCTTGTGATGAGCCACCATAAACTCTTCTAACAGGATCCTCACGGTCTCATTCGAGAAAAGGTGTATCCCTACCCTTTGGTCAAACTCAGCGGCACCCATATCCTCATGATAATGTTCTCCCATAAGAACCTTTCCATTGTTGCTGCCATGTAATATTTAGTTAGGGCTTCCTCTACCCACCTTGGGAGATAATCCATACAAGTGATGACATAACATGACCCGAGTCCTACGCATTGCTGGTGCAATAGGTCCCCCAAAAAATCTATCGCCCATTTCTCAAAAGGCTTTCCGCTAGGGATAGGATGTAAAGGCATTTCATCTCACATTCCTATTTTTTCAATGTGTTGATAGTGGTCACATGCTTTACAATAATCTATACAATCTATGTACTGAGGTTTCCCACCATAATCTTTCCATTAAAATCTTGCGTGCGGTGGCATCACCTACATAATGCCCACCTGCACTTCCTTTGTGTGTTTCTTCCATGATGACCAGGTGCTCATGCTCTAATACACACCTACGTAAAACTTCATCACATCCCTAATTTGTAAAAGTCTCCACTAATCAAAATGTAGGGCCAACATGTATATGTCCATTGCTTCTTCTCCAATGCCTTCATTCCACCCGATTGACCACACTTTCTTTTAAGAATATTGCGATCTCCTCCAAATATGAGGGCACGTGCCAAATCTAAATAGTTGTGCGTCGACATTGCTTCCTCAATACTTGCGCATCCTCTCTGAATCAATCCTTGACGGATGATCAGCCCACTGATTGACTTTTAGGCTTCACTACTGATGGTGAATTCAAAATCTTGAAATAACAACACCCATCGACATATGCACCCTTGAAGAACAAGATTGTTTACCAAATAATTTAATGCCATGTGGTCGATGTAGAATACAAAGGGTTTTGCTAGTAAATACTATCTAAACTTGAAGAGCACATAGATCATTGACAATTCCTTACGCTCGGTAGTGGTATAATTCTATTCTTTATTGGTGTTAACTTCCTGCTCACAAAATAGAGAGGATGATCAATAATCCCCTCACCTGGTTGTGCAACTGACCTTTGCTCGATGTCGGTTCTGAGGCATCTACATGGAAATGAAAGGGCTTGTCCCGAGGTAAACCATAAAATAGGTGTGCTAATAAGCTTATCTTTTAATGTATCAAATGCCCCTATCGCACCTCTCCCAATGGAAGGCACTCTTGTGTCTAAGTAACTCCTCTAAATGCGGTGATCTTGGCATACCCTTAATAAATTTCCTATAATAGCCCATATGCCTAAGGAATCCACACACTTCACTGCTGGCTAGTAGGCTCCTTAACCCCACATACTAACTACAACCTTAGTGGGATCTACTAGCAAGCCCTCCTTACATATGATATGCCCTAATAGAGTCCCAAAGGGTGTAGAAAATACGCACTTCTTAATGTTGAGGGATATCCTCAACTACCTACACCTTTCAAAAATTAACCTCAGATTGTCACAATGATCTTTAACCATACCATATATTATCCAATCATCCACATAGACCTAAATAAACTTATGGATGAATTCCTAGAATGCTTGTACCACTATACACGAAAAGACAGCAGGTGCATTCTTCACCCAAAGGGCATGACCGTATATGTAAAACTTCCCCACTCGATGGCGAAAGTTGTCTTCTCCTAGTCCTCCTTTGCAATCTGGACTTGGTGGTATCCTAAAAATCCATCCGTAAAGGAATAGATTTCACGCCCAACGACTCCTTCCAAAATTTCTTCAGTGAAGGGGGTTGGAAATGGATCAATGACATAAAATACGTTTCCCTATAGTCCACACAAATTATAATCCTCCCATCCTTCTTGATGTTGATCACCATTGGACTTATCCACTCTGATTCTTCCACTGCCTCAATGATCCCAGAAGCTATCATCTTGTCTATCTCTTCCTTAACCTTTCACGTGCAAATTGGGATTCATCTAGTAGGGCCTTTTTCTAACAAGGTGTGCACCATCCTTTAGTTTTATCTTCATCTCCCCTAAGGAATGGTGAATGCCTTTGAGCTCATGGTACCCACATGGGAATAAATCCTTGAATTTTTGCAGTAGATAAACAATCTTTGATACTTCCTTCTCTATCTAGTAATCTCCAATAATAGCTTCCTTAGGTTCTTCTCCTAAACTGATGTTAACTTTATTTGTTTTTAAAGGCTCATGGTAGGCACACGTGAGCATTTACACTATCCACTACCTCGCGCATCCCTACAGAATGGCTAACATCTAAGCTTTTCAATTCCTCTCCATCAATCACATATACCAACTTCCCTTTTTCTTTTTCTAGACATGCACACTCAAGTTGTAACTCTTCTATTTCCTCTACTTCTTCTTCAAAGTGTGCCTCCGATCCTGGTTCACCTAGTATTTTAACAGTGTATCTTCCATCTGGCACTATCTCCCATGGTAAGGCACTTGATACCCTATAAGGAATTAATACCCTATAAGGCCTTATCAACTAATGGTTTGGTACTCCTATATTCAAAGGTTTGAATAAGGTTAACCGTAAGTTCTTTCCAATTCCATGTCTGATGGCATGTCTCCAAATGAATATACCATGCGCGCGCACACCCTGACCGAGTGTAGAATAAAACTTGTGTACCTAAAGGGATGATGGAAAAGCTTTCATGCCTTCTCTCTAGATACTGTTCACACTCCTAGATATGGAAAGAGGTTATCTCCTTCCCATGGTATTCTTTGATGATGGAGGGTATATTACTCCTAGAAAATCATACATGAGAAGAAATTCTTACCTCAGGACACTCTAAAAGGATCTCCTGATGTGTTTCCCACTAATGAGCTATTATGCCGAGCAATGTGTAACTCAACTTCTCTCTCCGTTCTTTCTCATCCTTCCACTGAGCTTTTATCTTCTGTAGAAAGATCTCAGGGAAGGCTCTCCTAAATACTTGGGTAGTTCTTTTCCTCTAAGGTGCCTAACCATGCATGCCTTTTTTACCTTGGTCACCAACCCTCTCAACTGCCATCCCATTAATTTGTAAGCTTCATCCGCCCGATCGTCACACACCAAAATAGTGGTATCACTCACTGAATGAGCATCTTCAAACTAGATAACCCCATTAGTAGGGTGTATCATCTCAGGATCTCTAATTGAGCGCACATATATTCTGTCCATAACTTCTTCTCCCAATGGTTCAATATAGGGTGTTGAATTCCCATCAATTATGGGTATAATGACCCATTCCTCCTTATTCTCAAAGTTGATGTACCCTTTGTTGAACCGAAGGTCCGCATTGTTTTTGTAACACCATGGGAAGGGCCCAAGTAGTCTTTGGGAAATTATCTACCTCGGCAAACACCAAGACTTCAAAGTCCCCAGTAAACTTGGCTCCCTGTATAGTAATAGTTACATCCTTTAAGACACCAATGGGAATTGCCTTTGTCTTGTTCACCATATATAGTACATTTGAAGATGGTTGTACTATAGGTCTTCCCATTTGATGCCATGCATCCAAAGTCAAAACATTAACCTCACGCTAGTGTCAATAAGTATATTGCTAAGGAGCCATCCATCTACTGTTGCATTCAATGTAATTTCCTTATCATATTCAAGGTTGTGAGGGGAAGGTTCACATGCAAGACTTGTCTCTCACACTCTTCTCCGTGTGTGGTACCTTCTCTCTCAACTAGGATCTAGAAACAAAATGATATTCTCTACCTTAGCATTTTACACACCTCCCTGACTTCATTTAGGTCATCATTTTGTGCTTTAATCTCCTTCCTTGTTCCTCCCTCTAGATTTCTCCTTTAGACTTTGGATCTCCCCTTGTAAGCTTCAAATAAAATCCATGGTGTCTTAATATATCTCCTTTGAATGCGCGGGGTCTATATACTTTCCATGAATGACCTCTTCTCTTGAAACCAAGGTTTTTTGTTTTGGTACCTCTCTCATGCGTGTGGCTTCTTCCCTTGTTGTTAATAAGACATGCTCTAAACCTTCATCCCATGTTACCCGTGGTATCAACTATATATCTACCTTCTTAATACTGACCATTGTAGCACCCTTGTTCTTCTCCAAGGTGCTGTTGATTCATATGCTCAAATAATTTTGGGCACTCCTCATACTTATGATTCTTCTTGCACCATGAGCACTACAAAAATTTGGGCACTCACCCTTGTAATTCTCTGTAGATCAAAATTAAAACACGTTCCACGTGTGGGAACTCACTTCTTCCTCCTCCATGGTTACCATGACCATGAAATCCTCCTCGAAATCCTCTTCCATGTGTGCCTCCATCTGCGCACTCCTCATAACGATGATCATCACCCTTAGAGCCACTGGAAATGCTGGTTTGGTGCATCCCATGATCAATGGCCTCATGGATCTGATCAATGAGCCTACAGTCCTTAGTATCATGGGTTGTGGAGGTGTAAATCTTGTAGTAATAAGATACATTCTTCCCGATGCATGCTTGTAAAAGGGACATCTACTTACATCATGGTCCCCATGACAGATCTCACAATCTACCATCATAGCATGTACCATCGTCTGGGGTAATTATCCTTAACATGCCCCTCTAATTCACAATTTATGCACCACAAACCACTGCGAGTCTCATGGGCTAATTTCACAGATAATTTTTCTAATTGCTTAGCCATAATAGCAATCTGAGCCTCCAAGAATGGGCTAATGCCAATATCAATACTACCAACATCTTCGGTATGTAAGGCAGCTTCCAATGCTTCGCGTGGGTTTGTAAAGGTTTTATGAGACAAGGCCCTTCTAAAAGGGGTGATCAATCCTCAATGAACACTTTGTGCATCTTTGAGAAGGATGGATATCATATGATAATTTAGACAAGAGAGTTTTAAAGTGCATCATACTCCCACACATTTTTACGCCATTCCTTGCTGAATCTCCTTCAAAGCACTGATGCTCTTTTGCTTGAACTCAGGAATGTGGAACTCTACCAAGAAGGAATTCCTTAAGGTAGTATAGTCCACCACCATTTGATGAGGGTCATACTTTCTATACTAGCTATGCGTGTGCCCTTGCAACATGGTCAAAAAACTAACTATCCTTCCACTCTAGGTTGTGATACCCTTCACGCACCATAGTAGTTCACACTTTTGAACATGTTACGTAGTGTCCTCAATGCCCCTATTATCGGGAAAATGTAGAGACATTTCAAAGAATACTTGAGGTGGTGGTGGGGTCCTTGTCTGAACGGAGCCTTGATTCCCTCGGTGTTCCCTCCACCACTTGATCCACTAGGTCCATTGGGTATGGTACCTCCAAAGCCACCAAATCCACCAAAACCACTAGGTCCAATAGGGCTGAAGGAGCTATGCCAAATGCTCCCATGGTCCCACTAAATTATGCCGACGATGATGCTGTGATAGCACCACTACCACTACTTTGTCCCATGCCACTCCCTGATGCAAGACTGAAATATTGTACACTTGCTCCTTGTCCAAAAACACCTCCGAATACTAGAATATGCACAGACCATAGAAGAAGGAAATGAAAAATTGTATCTCTAGGCACGAGATCTATCTCTTCCACTAGCTTCAACTGGATCAATACGTCTTCCTAGTTCGAGGAAAACCAAGTGCAGGGCTCGAGTCCTTTGGGTGGGTTTAGATATGGGCCAACAACTCTCCTTTCTTCATGTGATGAGATTTCACAAGAAACCAAAGGGGTCTCTCTTATGCACTTCCAAGATGGGGTAGGTATGCATAGACTACTCGGGATCCACATCCTCTGCGTGAAACTCAACTCCTTCCCGTAACATTTGTCTCTATAAATCCATCATACTAGTAGCCTCGCATTGGCAAAGAATCTCCTTTTCATGCATGCTTCACTATACTTTAGCCGTCTTTCTTCCCTCTTTTTTGTTGTATCATCTTCCATCTTCCTCCACCCAAGCTTCCTTACCCAGCACTCAGAATGGTTTAGCCGGCCATTGGGAATGCCTCTAAACTCATGGTAGCCATTAATATCTTTATAGCTAGAGGAATAGCATGCAGAAATGCTCCTCTAGGTTCTCGTAAATTCAAAATCAACAACCTCTAGAAAAGAATACGTAGAAATGGTGTATTCCAGAGTGTAGCTAACTAGTACTCCTCTCCATCAATTATCTATAACACGTGTCCACATCAGATCTACATCCTGCAACCTTTGGTAGTCTTCTTCAGTCCATATCCATGATCCATAACACCAACTTGATCTAGACGTAGGATGAAAGCCATCCATATAACTCTCTTGGGAAGCAACAGAAAAAATTATCATACTGGATCATGGTAGAGGTTCTCTTCTACCCATCTACATGTATTAAACTTAGGTCTAGTGTTGAATCTCTGAGCAAATTCATCCTTTGTGCTCTTGAACCACGATTCAACATTTTCCAATGTTAATTGATCTATCATTACTCATTACACAGATCATGATGCATGTTATATCCCACTACAACTTCAAAAAGAGGTCCTAGAAATGGAACCAAGATGTAGTCATTTTTACTCCTAGCATAAAAGGAAAGAACCCCATGCCCACCGGCCTATCGCACGGTGGAAGGCGAGTGCTCACCCGAGGCATGCGTGGGTGCTTGAGTCTCTCTTTTATGTGAGTTTAGTGGGAAGCATTATCTATGATTAGTGTAAGAGTATTTAGGAAAGAAATTAAGACATACAAGAACCATAGGGCTCAGAACGGCCTCCAGATCCTTACGTAGTCACTTGGACCGAACACTTTAAAAGATTCAAGAACATAGACTAAAATAGAAAGAGAGATATCTGACCATTCATTCATAGTATGAAAGGAAAGAGAACTCATATAACAGAAATATGCATTAAAACAATAGATATTCATATCTATTTATAACCAGTAACCTCATTATATTCATTGGATCATTACAGAGTGTCACAGTGAGCATACCGCAATCATGTGCATCACTAGACATATATAACTAAGCTAATAGAAAAATAAAAATAACATCCCCATGCTTAGTACATCCTTTCCTGAACCCAATTATCCACTCGCATCAGTTCTGCAGAGCTTCACTCACTCTCCAATTCCTTCTCTATCCCTCCATATATCTCAAGATGTATTTGTATCGTGATGGTTCCGTCCTTTAACTACGTAGGAACTTGTATTTATAACTTTCCGGGCTGCCAACTCACCTTCCCGCACCCTCAGATCAGATGCCAAGTGTCGAATGTGGTCCTTCATGTGAGCATGCTCCTCTAGGCCTGAGCTTTCCACTCTATTTCATGATGGCCTTCTAGAAGATTCCATCACAGGCATGCTCCTTCCTGGGCCAACCTGTCGCCAGGCTAGCATCTTATCCACGCAACCAATGATCATGCTTTTCACGTGTTCTGCCCTGGGTGCTCAAATCGGCTAAGTCTCGAACCTCCTTTCACATGTCAGCATTCTATTTGCTTCCTTAAACCTTTTTCTTACGCACTTTTACCTTGTGCGCCATCCTGTAACTAGGATCCTATGTGCACACCCGTGGGCCTTCATACTTGGTCATTATTTGAGGGGTCCAACATTAGGTAAAACATATTGTAATTATGCATTGTATTTATTTTTATTATTTACCATTGGTAATTCATTATTCTTATGGTAGTTAGTTTATTATTAGGGTTAGTTTGGTGAATAGTTAAGTGGTTGTTATATTTTTTCATAACAATATTTTTATTATTACCCCATATATTTTTATGGTTTATTAGTGAGGATTATTTTTGCACTGTGTAACTACATGTTTTTCTATAATTAGTTTTCCAATGCATATAAGCATTGTAACTCCATATCTTGTAACTTTATTTTTCATATCAATAAAATGGTGAGGCATCCTCCTGTTTTCTCCTTGCATTTAGTATTAGAGTTGGTTGCGGCATGGAAAATTCATGCTTATTAATAATTGGGGTTTAGCCCACACACCATCCACAGAACCATCGGTCGAGATCGCGTGGAAACCATCTGCCGATTTCATTGGATTACACCATTACATTACAAAGCCTACGAAGAACTATACCATCGGCCAGAGATAGAGTTGGAATTTCCATGCATGACTCTCTAAATCTGCAAAGGAAAAATACAAATAGATATACCTACATGACATTGATTGTGGAGAATTTGTGTACCATGGATGGAGGTATAAACATTACATAAAAATTGAAAAGTGATAAGAAAAGAGGAATTCATAATCGGTTTTGGTGGAAAACCTAAACCACACTAGCCTATCTGTCTTCCATGTGGTATTCTCCACCATTCACCACATCATCCTTTGCGAGGTTATATTTTTTTGAACATTTTTAAATACATTTTCTGCATTATACTATTCATGCACTATAGGTGTTTTACTCGCTAGTGGAAAGAGGTGAAGTCATTGTGGCTAATAGGTCTAGGGTTGACTTACCTCCCATATTATTTTTAAACATTTGGAGACAAATTTAGAGTAACTACCATAACTAGTAGTAAAAACCTCCGCTAAACCACTTAGTCATCACTAAACCCACCACCACCACTCCAAATTTAGCGGGGAAAATAGTAAATGGGGCCAAAAATGTTTTCTCCACATTTCTCGAGAAAGTGATTTCGAGCAACTTTATGAAAAGGAGGGGTGCTCGAAAGGTTCATTTCAAGCATTTGTTGTAGTTTTCACATTTTGAGCCTTTTGAAGCTTGAGAGGCCACTAGGGTCTATAAAATAAACAAAAATTTCCTTCTATTCATTTTTTCCACACAAGTGGTTGTAATCAAATATTTTCATAGTATTTTTCAATTGTATTGTGCTAACGTGTCATATAGATGGGAAAAGTATAACCTTCACTATGGAAAAAAATCCTCCCAAGTTCTTTCTTCCTAACCCAAAGCTACATCGTGGTGATAGTTATGCCACGTGGAAGACCTAAATTCGAACTCGGCTCAAGTATGAAAAACATTTTCCATTTGTAAATGGTTCATCAACCATATAAACAAATGATGCAACCTAACAAAATTATTTTGATATGGCAATTAGAATGCCAAGTTGATTATCTTGTATGTAGTGTTTGATGACATATAACCCCACATTTGAGATTCCAAAATAGCCAAAAGTGTGGGACAAGATGAGCATAGTTGATTAAACTAAAATGGAAATATGGGGCCTAATTTAGTTTAATATAATGTTATACAAAGTAGTAAATGATGTCTAAATAGATAAAGAAAGTGACCCGAACAAATAAGTAGATGAAATATACAACCTAATGTGAAACTAGGGTTAGAAAGATCTTATTTTATTTGGCCAGATGTTACAGTATGTGTCGCGAGATGAGATGACTGAATAAACGGGAGGAGGAAATGACTATGACGAGGCCTAAAAACGTGTAGCTATGAGCGATGAGAAGGCTGGCCCAGGGCACTGGGAAGGATGACGGCACACTGGGACATCATAGTATGATATTTGGGTGCCACGATTTGAGTATTCTAAGAAAACTAGGGTTCTAGGGAAGGATGAGGTTGCACAGGGCACCCGGGTCTGCGATATCTAGGTGCCTTGGTTTGTGTAGGGGGTCTAGAAACCAAATTTTTAGATTCCTTAGGTGATGTGAAGACTTTTCTTCATGTCATGTATATATCACTGAATTTCACTTTGGATGTCACTGGTAATCAGTGAGAAAGGAGAGAACTTCAAAACCCCAAACCAACCATCAAACCCCTATAAATTAAAGATGCAAATGAAGGGGTCAAACTTTCCTCAGGGGCCATAATGGTGGACTTACTAAATGAGCGATGCACTAAATTTCAGACCCAAATGTAGTCATAGATGTGTGTGTGTGTGTGAGAATCATTCCCTAGGTGCTCTTGTGTCAGTCACACTTTATGAAGTAGTGAGAAATAGATAGATGTATAAATAAATAGATGGTGGGTGGAATAGAATAAAATTCCCTCCTATGTAGTGTGATGCAAATGAAGTGACCTTGTCCCTTGTGGTGGAGCTAGCTAGATGCAAATGGATATCTAGATGCCTTGGATGGAATGCGCCTTAGGTGATGATAATATGCCTAGTTTTTGGTCCCTCATTATGGTGTCATAATGTTATATTTATATGGTTCTCTTGTTCTAATTTTGTAATTAACTTGAGAAATGGCCGATCACTAAAAATATGAAAAACTCAAATGGCTAAAAAAATCCCAAACAATGTTTGTAAAGTTGAGGCAGATCGGGGCACCCCAAATGGGACCAAGGCACCTTGAGCACCCTAGTAAGGGGTAGAATGATGAAAAATGAAAAAATAGACTATGAAAGTATATGTTGAAGGTCGATAGTGATGAATGAAAGCAAAGTAAAAAGGCAAAGGACATGGGTTAATTAGTACTTTTTCACTCAAAACCATATTAATAGTAGTATGAGACTCGGGACTCTATAATGCCAAAAGTGCATGATTTTGTGTCTACAATAATATACTGAGGACAAGAATAAAAACACCATACTATATTTGTAGAGGTAGTTACATACGGTGAAATTCAATTCAAATGAGAAATTTGAGGATTTCTTACATATATTTCATCATTAAATTTAACTTCGCAAAACCCTTGAATGTTGCTGCCCATCCACGAAGGTGGTGGAAAATTGTGCTACCAAAACTCATTGAAACCTTGGAATTTATTGATGTAATCCATCCAACCACTATCATGAAAGTACTATAGAATTTGTGGCTGATTCTGAAGATATGAATGGTCAGTAGGTTCGTTTCTTATCAATTATCCCCCATTGTTAAGTTAACTGACTTTCATAAGCACTTTGTGAAGTAAGAGGTCTTTCACTTGGAATTGATTATGCAAAATTTGAATGAATGGAAGAAATCAAGTGTTTTCCTTTTTGAAATTTGTGACCAATTTTGCACGCATCTTTAAAAGGTAAGCATTAATTTTAATTGAAGGATATCCACGTGTGAAGTGAGGTTTTGTGATATCATGGGGTGACGTGGGAGATGGATCACATTATAGGAGGTGACAGAACATTATGGTTAATAAAGTTTATTGACAACTTGGAATATATATTAATTAAATATAATTATTCCAGTACTACTTTATTAAAGGAAATTGAGTGCACTTAACTCGATATATATGCCAAATGATTGTGGCATGTGCCTCATTGGAGTTCACGCCCTTTGATGCATACATGAGGTTATATGTTGAGGTATTGTGTGGCTGCAAGTAGTGTTGTTGCAGGATTTATTCTTTGCAGTCTTTGTTTTCTGAGAATAAGCTCTAGAATGAATTTAATTAATTCCTGAAGAGGAAAGATTGAATTTTTGGTGCTAACTATCTTCATCTCTTTGTGCTCATTCAGTTGGGTTATTAATTCTTCATACTGATCTTAGTAACTATAAAAATGAAAGCAAAGAGGACTTTGGCTACATGCTCTGTAAGTGGACATTTTAGTCTTTACACCACCTCCTTTCATCATATATTATGCACTCCTTGCAAAAATACACCAAATCCTACAAAACATAAATGCTAATAAAATAAAACATGTTAGTGAGTGGTGTTGATCACCATGAAGGCTGATCACATCACTTTTATTCCTCCTTGGGGTATCTAACAAGTTGGATATACCAAGGCCATTGAAGATCTCATTCCTCTAAAACTTTAGAAGATGAACTAGTAGGTTCAACTTTTGACCTCAATTATGATGTTCTCATTTCCATCCTACTTTGGCCTCCTCTAAACTGTTGGATGAAGGTGTTCTTATTAGTTGGATTTTTGTACAACCTCAATCTATGACCATTTACTAGTAGTTTGAATCTCATAGGATCAATGGTGGTGAGCTTCACAGATCCATTGGGAAATATTTTCTCAATCTCATATGGACCTAGCCACCTTGTCTGAGTTTTCCCATGTGGTCCTTGTATTTAGAGTCAAAGAGAAGTGTCAATCACCTTCTTGAAATTTCCTTATTTTGATGAACTTGTCATACCACTTGATCCTTTGTTTTTGTACCACTCTATGTATTATGAACAATCGCCTCCTCATTTCATCCAACTCATTGAGTTGAAGAATCCTTTTCCTCTGAGCTTCAGACAAATCTATACCCAATTCCAATGTAGTTCTTAATGTCTTGTGCTCAAACTTAATAAGGAGAATAATAATATTACCATATATTAGCCCAAAAGGTATGTATCCAATTTGTTGTCTTCCATGTGGTATTGAATGCCCAAAGTTCCTCTAGAAGTCTTTCGACCAATCCCTTCTATGCAACACAATAGTCTTTATCAAGATGGCCTCAATTTCTTTGTTTGTTACTTTATCTTGGCCATTGGATTGTGGATGATAAGGTGTAGAATTCATATGCATGATTTCATATTCTATAGATAAATCAACAATAAATTCAAGTAGTGAAGTGGGTACCTTGATTTGTGACAATCTCTCTTGGCACTCCATACCTTGTAAAGATGTGGTCATATAGGAATTTTGCAACTTTTTCACTCTTCTAATTTGGTAATGCTTTCACTTCTATCCATTTGGTGAGGTAGTCTGTGCACACTAGAATGTACTCTTTTTATTGAGACTTAGGATCAATGGGACCAATAAATTCCAATCCCCATTTGTCAAATGGTTGCAATACTAGTTGAGGCTACTAATGGCATTTCATCTGATTTGGTAGGATTTCCCATTCTTTGGCACTTATCACATCTTCTTGCATACAATGTTGCATCCTTATGTAGTGTAGGCCAATAATACCACTATTGTTAATAATTTCTATGTTATTTTTTTTGTAGAAAAGTGTCCTCCACATGGCTCACTATGGCAGGATTTGAGGACATCATAAATTTCCTCATCATCTATACATATTCTCATAACATTATCCTTCCCTGTGTGGAATAGGAAACCAGACTATCCAAGAAAAATTCACACTTTTCTCAACAATATATTTCTTTTTTAGAATATAGATAGTGTGGAGGTGTCTTACACAAACCAAATAGTTGGCTATATTAGCATACCAGGTGTCTTGGTGGAAATGGAAAACAAGTGCTCATTTGGAAAAGAGTCATCCACTACTGCTTCCTCATTATTATTCTCCATTCTTGAGAGAAAATATTCTACAACATTGTCTTTCCTAGGCTTATCCATAATTGTTACATCAAACTCTTGTAAGAGCAACAACCATCTGATTATCCTACTACTTACAACTGGTTTGTTGATAAGATATTTAATGGCAACATGGTCTGTGTGGATAAATACTAGATATCATGTGATATAGTGCTTGAACTTGTTGATGGCATATACAACTGCCAAAAATTCTTTCTCAGTGACCATATAGTTAAGCTCAACATGTTGCGCAGTTCTTACTGACATAATAGATTTCATAATTGATTATCCCATATTTCGTTCTAAAACAGCTCCAATGGTGTGATCGAGGCATCAATGTGTATATGAAATGGAAAACTCCAATCTAGTCCTCTTAAAATAGGTGCAGAAGTTAGCATTTTCTTCAAAGTTTGGAATGTAGCTTCACATTTCTCTATCCATACAAATGCAACATCCTTTCCCAAAAAAACAAATAATGGTGTTGCAATTCTACTAAAATCTTGAATAAATATCCTATAATACCCAACATGGCCCAAGAAGCTCCTTACATCCTTCTACTTTTTAGGTGTTGTCAGTTTATAATCATTGATATTTTTCTGGATCTACCTGGATTCTAGTAGATGACAGATAATGACCTAACACTATCCCCTCAGACATCATCATGTAGAATTTTTCATTTCTTAAGGATAGGTTATGCTCCTTACATCTCTTGAGAACCTTGTCTAAGTTCTTCATTGCTTCATCAAAAGTACTTCCATGGACTATAAAATCATCCATATATACCTCCATACAATCATTGATTAGATCTGAGAAGATGCTAAAAATTACTCTCTAAAATGTGGCAGGTGCATTGCAGAGACCAAAGGGAAGAACAAAGTATGCAAAAATTCCCTTGGGCATGTGAATGTGGTATTGTCTTGGTCTTCTAGTGCAATTTGAATTTGGTTATAACCACTATAACCATCAAAAAAATAAAAATATTTTTTTCCAACAAGAGTGTTAAGTGCCTGATCAATGAAAGGGAGTGGAAAATGATCCTTCTTTGTTGCTGCATTCAGCTCCCTATAGTCTACGTAGATTATCCATTTTCCATTCTTTTAAGTACAATGTGAGGGTGATACCCATTGACTACAAAAATTTATTTAATTCTTCTATCACTATATCCCTACTCTTTGGGTTCATTCTCCTTTGTGGCTATCTTATTGGATTGCAGTTGTCTTTGATGTATATCTTATGAGTATAGAGTTTAGGATGGATTCCATGCATGTCTCCATAGTCTCATGTAAATGTTGTCCTATGATTTTTGAGAAGAGAAATTAACAGTTGTTCTTACTACATGCTCAATGTTTTGTTCACATTGAGTGGATTTCCCGATGCAATATCCACTTTCTTAGAAATATCAGTCATGGAGCATATGTTACTACTTACAGAATTCAATATACAATCATGTGGAAGAAGTTGGTGTAGGATGTAGTTCTTACCTGGAACATTCATAGTATTTTGTTGCGGCAAGATTTGATTTTAGGACAGCTTATGCATTGCAATTTACCATATTCTTCTTCATTCTTACCATAATTATTCTATAGAATTTTTTAAAGAAAAACATCCTCCTCTTGTCCTTCTATTATGCATGACTTCTCCAAAGCATCATGAGCTATTGAACTGAGCTCTGGTATTCTTCTGGTTCTTCCACCCAAATGGTTTGGTATTCTTCATTGAATGGTTATGCAAGGGGGTAGAACATAATATTTTTGGTGCCACTTCCATTGGAGATGATCATATTACTAGATATGCATCCAATGAATGCATCAACATTTTCTAACCACGGTCTTCCTAGGATGATAGAATATCATCCTAGGATCACTTTGGTTGAAGAATAATGAAGTCGGCAGGTACTTCTGAAGTCTACCACTACTACCACATCCTCCACAACTCCTTGAGATTAAAGCTGTTGATTCGTGCGCAGAGATGCAAGACTATGGTTGATGGTATTATTAATGTCCCCAAGTCAATCGGTGTGTTTTTAATCACTTTACCATTGATTGTGACATTTACTAGAGGGATGCCTAGATCTATATACTTGGGAATAATAGAGTTCCCAAGAATAATATCAGCTATTTTTCCAATGACATACAGTAGATGGGTATTTCCTCTTTCTTCTGGCTTCTTAATGCATAGGTCCTTAACTAGTTTATTGTAGATGGGCACATCCTTAATAGCTTATATCAATGGTATTTTGACACAAATGTCTTTGAGTTGATTGAAAAATTTAAAATCATATTTTGATCTAAGGTCAGTCTTATTTTCTTGTAACCTTTCAAGAAATGGTGGCTCATTACCCTACATTTTATCCTTGCTTTGGAATTTTGTGTAGGTTGTTGCGAGATCAGCCTATAGCATTTTATGTCCTTATTACAGGTCATCATACGATAATTGTGGTTCTTCTGTAATTTTAGTAATGGTAGGTCCAGATGGTGGAGGAAGTTATCTTCTTTAGAAAATATGGATATTGTTTATATCAAGAGAATAGGTAGGGTATTGAGTTGGTTCAGTGGAATAGGCTAGCTGAGGAGCTTTATTGTTAGGATTAGGCATTAGTTGAGCAGGTAGTTGTGTAGCTCTTGGTTAGGATCTTGATTAGGGGTTAAAATCGAGAGGTTGTTGTTGTTGTTGATAAGGATGTTGTCGATAAGCTTGTTGGTAATTAGGAGGTGGGTTATTCCACTATTGTCTCCTTGGGGTTGTTTTCATGATTTGGGAGGTTATTGCCATTATTTTTGTGGTCGGCCTTGGTATTGAGGTTCCGATGTTGTTGGTGTTGGTTAAGATATGGGGCCCATCCTTGAGGTAAGCCCAAGGTGATGGCTACATATATGAATTATTAGACAAATTTTGAAATGAATGCATAGGGTCTTGTGTCATAACTCTTTACCTTGGTGGCCATAGTTTCTTTGAGAAATGCATAAAATTTCCCATCTTCTGTCTCCAAAATTTTAAAATTAGGTGAAGCCTCCCTTTATTAAGTAATGTTGGCCAATTATCTACATCTACATCCCGATTTCCTTCTTCTACATACATGGTAGTACTCTACATGAGCGTTGCGTCTGCATCTTCTTTCTTTGTTTTAGCGTGTGGAGAATTGAGTTGATTAACCATTCATTGGAAATATCTTGCTTCATGTTTTTGAACATGCTAAGAATATCTGAATTAGAGATATCACTTATTGTTTTGGTAGATAATCCACCTCTTGATCTTATATTCCTTACTATCTTCATGGTAGCTCTTGAATATTTTTACGGGCTTCACAGATTTGGTCAAAAGTAGGCACGTGAAATGTCCCATGCTCTATCGGATCTAGAACATCCATGTACTCCTCCTCACCGAGTCCCTTCAAAAAGAGTAATTTGAGGGAGTTAGGTGGTATGTCAATGGTTTTTTTTGACTTCAACGCAGAACAAAAAATGTTCCAAATAGTCCTCTAATGGTTCATCCTCTTTTTGTTGCATTCTGTAGATTTCATCACCTCCTCTGTTGTTTGGTCTGCAATAGTCTTGGTACTTATTGAGGAAATTATCCTTCATTTGTTCCCATGTGGTAAAAAAATTCCTTCCCAATCCCATGAACCACCTTAAGGCTGCATCTTTGAGTGTTATAGGAAACAATTTCAATTTATGTGCATCAGTGGTATAATCATAGCTCCTGCACAAAACATCAAACTCAAAGAGAAAGGTGTCTAGATCTTCTGACATAGCTCCATGGAAATTTGGCAAATATTATGGGAAATATTATTCATTCCAAAAGTAGCTACATTGTTCTCAAGTGATGGGAAATCAAAGGTGGTTTCCCCATTTTGAGCATTCTCAGTCTACTTATTTTTCCATCCCAGAGTTTCTAAGGAGCAGTGCTGGAACTATCACTTGGGGATTGTCTTAAAAAAAAAAACCGAGTATAGAGGTTTCTTCTTCATAATATTTAGAGGTAAATGAAGAGATTTTTTCTACTTGTGGATTAGGTAAAAATCTACCATGGGCATCCCTTGGATGGTGCATGCATCAACTACTCAACTCATTCAACAATAATTAGTTGGGGGGTTTAATTTGAGGTAAATTCCTAAAACCGATGAAACCCAATAACTTAGCAGATTTTCCTTAGCAACAATGCCAAAAATGGTGGTGCAAATTAACTTGCAGCTAATTAATATGTTGTTCACTAATCCACATTCATTTATTCATCAAACCTAGGGATGTAAAATTTCAACTCTGCTAGTGTTGTATACATAGTTACATGTGCTTAAGAGGTATAAACTAAAATATTGTTGTCACAAAAATGGAAATACAATGTTGGAAATAAAATACGTTGTAGATGAAAGTAGATGCTACAACTAACAAATAAAAGCATAACACAAGTAAAGGAATAAATTGCTATAATTCTAATCTATGCATGCAAGGAACTAAAAAGCAAACAAAAAGGAAAGGGGGTTTAGCAAACCACAAGGGATCCCTTCCTTGGATATGAAACTTATCCTTCAACATAGAGAGTGATATAACCATGCTAGAATTATGTACTACAAAGTAAAGACCTAATGAATCCTTCGTCGGTTTCCTACAATGGTGGCACGGTTTGGCTAGCCATTTTCCTTGTAATATCCTTGAAAAATAGATGGTTAGCATCTTTGTACCTAATCTAAACCCAAACATAGCCTTTCATTTACAAATGCATTGTGTCTCTAACTTTGAAGAAGTTATAGAGAAGGGCAGTAACATTGAAAAGGATCTCATCATAAAAGGGACTATTAAACCCTTCTCCAAGGATAAGCATATTGAATCAAAACCTATAGAGAATCCTAAATTATTTAAACAAAACAAGAATTTCATATGAGATAGCATCACGACTCACAGAGTCCGGGATGTCAGTGGACCTCTATGAAACTCACACAAGGACCTCGTCAAGACAAAGACAGGGCCCCAAAATGGACATTCACGCCTCTAATTGAACCATTGTCTATAATTTTGAAACAATTAGATATAGTGAACATGGTCACCTATCCTCTAGCCACAATACCCTTCCCTGAAGATGCACCTAAACCAAGATGGTATAAAGAGCATGAGTACTATGACTTTCATCATGTCAAAGGACATAAGAATGACAGATGTATGAGATTATGACACTATATATAGGACCTTATTGAAGAAGGAAATATTGAGGTGGATTCACCTAAATTTGGGGAAGGTCCTAATGCAAAAATGGGGATATTTAAACAACCCTTCCCTAACCATAAGAAATAGGGAACAAGAAGCCAGATCAAGGAGATTCATCTAATAATTATAGGGTTACAAATTATGTGTATACCTCTATAGATAATCCTTTTGATTCCCTTATAGGTTGTATCCAATCGTCTGATGAACAAGTGAACACCATTAGGATTATAGGTGATAGTTACATCATAGGAACATGACGCACGTGCTTAGTAATCTCAAAACCTACTCAATTTTCCCTCAGGAAACTCAGTATGACTTGTTAGACCAATTAGAGAAGACCACTGCTAAGATTTCAATCTTAGATCTTCTAAAAATATCAAATAGTCATAAAGACATATTATATAAAACCCTTCAGGGATCTGGAATATCCACAGATGTAGATCCCACAAATCTCCAAGCAATGGTCGCAAACCTTTCTTCTAGTGAGTCTATTTCCTTTGACCAGAATGAGATACTGCATAACAACCTAGCCATAATATGCCCTTATATATAGAAGTCTTTGTTACTCGTCACAAAGTCAAAAGAGTGCTTGTAGATGGTGGATCCAGTTTGAACATCTACACTTTGAAGCTTGTTAGGAAACTAGGCCACCACGAGAAGTAGACTTGGATCTAATACCATCACCATCATGGCATATGATAATGAGGAATGTGAGATGGCTAGTACCATAATGATACCCATAGAGATAGGGCCTGTTTATCATGATACAAAGTTTTAGGTTCTTGATTTGGACCTCCCATATAACATGCTCTTAGGACACCCATGGATTCATGCCATGAAGGCCATTCCTTCGACTTATCATTAATGTATCAAGTTTCCTCATGAAGGATAGATGATCACCATTCTAGGTGACCCTAAACCATTTACACATTATAGAGTGATGTATATTTTTTCACGAGTAGCATATGAGTGTCCTTTTGCAGATATTGTGGTTCCATTACAAACAAAGGCTATGAAGGATCATGTAGATCTAGATATGTTGACACCATGCAATCATAATTTTCCTATGTTGGTTAATCCATTTTCTACATGGGAAGCAATGTTTGGGAAATATGACCCAAAGATATAAATTCAATCTTGAACAATCCCTATTGATATCTGATCTTTCAGTGTCACCTAAGACACGTGGCAGACCATATTTCCAATCCAAAAGCACTCAGGCTAGTTTCCCTAAGCCCCTTGAAAGGTTTACTCCTAGTGGTCTCTTGTCAGATGAGAAGATGCTAGATACACCTACTAGTTGGGTACCCAAAGGAACTATGGCTTCATGTCACCAAGCTCCACATTTTATCAAAGCACACCACATGATGCAAGTCATGGGGTATCAGGGAGTTAGATGCGACCCATATGCACAAGGTAGATTAAAACCTATTCCACTTCCCCACAGAAGTATAATAAGCATTGCTTTGGCATTGACCTCTTAGAGCTCGCTTTTTGAAGTAAATCACACTTCTTTTAAACATGAGGATGACTTATCTAATTCAGACAATGACGTAAATTCCCAATATAGCCTATATGAATATCTTTCCTCTACTAACCTATTTCCATATTTTTCCATCCTTACCCTTTTCGAAAAAAACCCCAAGCCAATTACCAAGTTAACCTAGTATATCTTGACCTAATTGATTGGGATCAACAACTTCACATGCCGATCGATCTCTTCAAAAATGACAAGGCAATTGAAGATTTCATGGGAATCAGGGATATAATTCCAATAGGTGATAACAAAAAGGGCTTCTCCATTGATCTAGATACATGTGCATATTTTGGAGAAGAGGCAGAAATGTGTGGTCAACTAAATATCAACAAGCTCAAGGGAAAAATACTACTAAAAATCCTCGAAAAAGAAACAAACCAAGACACATAGTGAAACCCTCTTTGAGGCACTTGTGGAAAAATAGTTGGAAAAATCAATGGAAAAAATAGTTGACCCACTCAAAGGTGATAATCTCTCTGAATCACCTATAGAAGTGGATCTGAATCTTCCTCTTGATCCTACATGGATGGAGGATGCATCGAAAATGTTGGTTGAAGAGACAATCAATGTCAACATTGGGACAAAAGAAGAGCCTAAGATGATAAATCTGGGAGCTTCACTCTCAGTACAAGAATATAAAATCCTCATAGAACTATTATGAGAGTATGCATACATATTTTCGTGGTCATATATGGATATGCCAAGTTTTTACCCAGCGTTAGTTGTATACCCAAATGCGAAACCTATTGATTAACAAAAATAAAGCCTAATTGGGCTATAGAGTATTAATGTTAATCTAACCAGAGAACTAAAAGCGTTGTATAAATAAACTAAAACTATATGAAATAAATGTAAATAAATTATTCTAAGTGAAATTAAATCCTAATTATGCAAGTAAAGAAGGAAAGATGACTTAGCTAAAAAGGTGGTCATGGCATAATGTCGCAGTCGACTCCAAATTCCATAACTCGGAAAAAACACTCAGAGACCCTACGAAGGGTAGATCTGGAGGTTTTTAAGTTGATTTGGGGTACCTAGGAATGTCTTTGGGTGCCATGATCTGTAGTTTGGGAAATCTAATTTGTATAAAATATCAAAACTTGAATCTAGTATGGTTGTAAATTCATTCAGAACCCTACTTGTTTATCATAATTTGGATTTTTGGATGAGATGTATAATGACTCGCAATACAAAAGGAAGTGTCAATCCCTTCAAAAAAATAAATATGCAAATGAATGGGTTAGAATGACCTCAACTAAAAAACTAATGGTATTATCATCGAGCGTTGTACTACATTTCGGACCCAGATGTAGTTTTGGTGAGTATGTGAATGTCGTGCCCTAGGTGCTCTCGTCATAGTCACATTTTGTGAGGTAGCGATAAATAGTAACTATAGAAAATGTAAATAGCATGTGTGCATGGAATAGAATAGAATCCCTCCCCCTATGCAATGTGTGTGATGTAGATCTCCTAGCCTTGATGCATGACACTATGTGAATACAAGTGATGTAATGTTTGCTGACTCTAGATGGAGTGATAATAGTATGTGATCTAGGACCCTTATTATGTTCTTATAACTTTATATTTATAGGGATCTCAAGTGTAATTTCATAATTAATCCTGACAAGGCCGAATGGGAAAAGGATAAGGATGAAAAATGGCTAGAATGGCCCCAAAAATAAGTGAAAGGATGTGCGTAGATCGGGGAACCCGAGGTGGGACCAGGTGGGCTGAGGTGCCCCAATACATGTGGGGCACCCTGATTTTTGATAGAATGGTGGGGCGGTTGCGAAATGGATGAAAAAGTGCAAGAAAATATGCAAGAAAGATGAAATAAAATATAAAATAAATATGGCCAAAAGGTGGGATTAATTAGTACTTTATTCACTTGAGAACCTTCTAAATAGTAGTATAAGACTAGGATAAATAATGTCTAAAGTGCATAATTTTGTGTCTACATTTTCCCCCACTTTATGTTGGTGAGTGGAACGTTTAGTAACATAAATTAGATAGAGATGCAAAATTGATATCCATGTAGACTATATAAGAAGATGTGTCGATGGACTAGATGAAAGTGTGGAATAAAAAGAAAAAGGTGGACATGCATTGATTCTAAATATGAACAATGTGTATAAAAAGTGATGAGATTGAACCTAGGGTGGGACATGTGTAGTTGTTGTTGTGTGTAGTGTACTTGCATGTTTCATAAAGGCAAGTGCTCTAGTACATGTGAGGTGTGTTTTTCTATCATTGTCATTATTTTTGTTGCCCCCTAATTTGACTGTTTGTTTCTCATATGACCGAACTTGCAAGGAGAAAATGATCAAGTAGTCAAATATGTATATATGTAAAAACGTTATGTAAAACATGCATGTGTAAAGTAAAAAAATTTAAAATACTATAGAATAAAAATGTAAATGGAACATGTGCACCTAATCCATGTTGAGAAAATGGGTGTAAAAGTATATCTTGTCTTTGTCAGAAATGTTTTTGGTTATCTCACGCCACCTGGTTGAAGAAGTATAGGATGGAAATACATTTTATCCTACAATTTTAACCACTTCTTTGAAATGTGTGAAGAGATATATGTAATGTCCTAGTTTTTAGGTGATCGATGCCACTTTGGAAAGAGAAGTGTAGAGAGGCACACCCATTGTAACACCTAAGCACTTTAGAATCGCTCTTGTAGAATTTCCAAAGGACACCATGTCTTATTGAGGACTCTATATGGAGTTCATAGATGATCTGAACTCACTCATTGTTTGTGATACGGTGTACATAAGTTGTCTTATTAGACAACCCTCAATGATACCCCCTCTTTGGGGCACATGCAATGTCATCATTGAAAGGAGAATGCGGCCCCAAAAGAGGACCAACCACACTCGACCTATAGAAATCTACCCTACATGGGGAAAGGGAAAGCACTTGGTATATACCAAGGCACACACAAAAGGGGATGGCTAGCCAAAACAAGTGTTAGTCCAAAAACACATGCATGTAATAATACAAGTGTAAAATATGTAAACAATTGTAATAAATACCAATCAAGTAGTGTAAAAGCGTAAGAAAACAAGCAGAGACCGCACAACGTGGAGTTTCAAACATGGGACATCACTCACGATGTCGCAAGATACTCAAGGCCATCATGGATGCAAACATTATAAAAGTTTACACACAAGAAAGGGTAAATCCCACATACAATGGAAAACAAAGTAGACAAGTAGAAACAAACAAGTAGTCATGGAAACATGTAATCTTGCAAAACAAGTGCTACACATGGAACACCCATTAGCATGTTAGAGAAATAACCAATATGTCAAAGCATGTATAAGTAAGTAATATAAGATGCTAAGTACAAAATGAAACAATAACACTTGGATAGGATGAATGTGGATGCCCCCAGTGACCGATATAGGAAGGGTAGAAGGTGAGCATCCATGCCACATGTAGAGTCCATGTATCTATGATCACACTAGACAAAAGCATGAATGCACATGTGTGTATGATAATGACATATAAGAAAGAAATATAACATGTGTAGTAAAGTGAGCATGCAAAACACTAGTAAGCAAGAGTAAATGCCACCAAGATGATGCAGTATGTTGTGGATGGATGGAATGGATGACAAGATGGAATGATAGGAGCATTGTGCCCTCAGTGGATGGAAGTGTATGTAGTGAGGTTCATTTTTTTTCCCCTCAATAGTCAATAATGAACCATAAATGAGAGTGTGTCATCAGGAAATGGTCGAGTAGTGTTTGTTATATCTAGCGTGTTGTAATGAGTGTGTATGTGTAGTGGTGATGAAATGTGACATGTTGAGAGATGTGCCTGGACCCTATAGCCGAAGCGTATACCACAACTTGTTGAATGGAGGAGTGATGATTTATCCCTAAAAATATTTCACTATATAATGAGTGGATGGTGAGGATACTTATGGAAATATATGCGTGGATCCTATAGCCTAAGTGTATACCATGACTTGTTGAATGTGTGAGTGATGATTTAACCCTCATCATTTATAACTATGAAATGAAAAGGTGAAAATGGGTGACAATTTATCCAAAATAGTATGTCACTATGGGATGAAAAAAAAGGAAGTAGTGATGTACCCTAAGATGTATGCCATGACAATATGATAATAAGGGTGGTGATTTAGCCTAAAGCGTATACCACTATGAGATGATAAGAAGGGGTTACTATTTAACCGAAGGTGTATGTCATTAATGCAGGAAATGGTGGATAAGAAGGATGGTGTGTGGTGAATATAAGGTCCATTTGATTGGTAAACCCTCGGTAGTCGAGTATGGACCGAGGAACTAATGTGCATCATAGGGTGGGGAGTGCAGCGTGTCAATCTAAGTGTAATATTTCTTGAGGTGCATGACATTTATTAGATTTTTGAGTGGTTTGTTGAGAAGAGTGGAAGGATGGTAAACACCACCAAGCTTATCTGTGATAATATAAGGGCCAAGCCAATTGGGCTTAAATTTACCTTTGAGAGATGCTTGATTTTTATTTACTTTTATTTTAAGACAAGGTCACCGATATTGAAGTCTCTAGAATGGGTCTTGCATTTGTAAGCATTTGAAATATGGGAATTGTATGCAGACAGAGGTTTTCCAATGCTTGGACATGATATGAGTCTAACATTTCTAATTCGTGTAAGTGATTTTGTGATATTCATTGTCTTTAAGGATGCCTTTAAGAGAGATTCGTAGGGTTGGTATTTCAATTTCTAATGGAATAACCACCTCAGTGCCATAAACTAGGGAGAAGAGGGGGAATTAGTAGGAGTGTGAACGCTAGTGCGATAAGCCCATAACATGTAGAAAATTTGATTATGCCAATCAGTGCCACTAGAGTCAACAATCTTACGTAGAATTTTGACAATAGTTTTATTGGTAGCTTTATTTGGCCATTTGCCTTATGGATAATAAGGTGTGGAAAATGATTGTTTGATCTTAAACTTAGCACAAAATTTCTTGATGTCTTTATTTTTGAAGAGGATCCATTATCGGTGATAATGGAAGAAGGCATGCCAAAGTGTGTGATAATGTGCATGGTAATAAAGTTATAAATGTCAGTACTAATGGTTGTACATAAGGGTGCTACTTCAACCCACTTGGTGAAGTATTTCGTGGTAGTAATTATGAATTTGTGGCCATCACGGATTCTGGGTTGATGAGGCCAATTAATTCAAATCCCCAAAGGGAGAAAGGCCACGTGGCGTGATGGGTTGAAGATCATATGTGGGTGCATGATGGAGGTTACCATGTTTTGACATTTTGTAACACTTAGCATAATCAAGGCAATCTTGTTCCATTGTGGGCCAATAATACCCTTGACGTAAGAGTTTTTGTATAATGGATTTTCTGAAAAATTCACGCATAGATGCTTATCATGAATGTTAGATATTGTAGTAGGGATATATGTGAGGGGAAGACAATGAGAAGATGACCATCAAAGCATGTTTGGATAATTGATGCCAATGATAACATAATGAGTGGCTTCACGATATAATCAATAGGCTTCATGAGGTTGCAGAGTATTAGGAATAGTTTGTTTATACAGATAGTTATAAATAGGTGTGAACCATTCAGTGGTATCGTGATTACGGGTGATGGCACATGTTGTAATAGGTATGGTGGAAATAGAAGGTTGTCATAAGTGGGTAATGATGAAATATTGGCATGGGCATCGTTGATATCTTATGGGATAAGTGAGGCTGCACTGATCGCCATGGTGTCGACATGCGATTATATTTGCGAGGAATAATGGTAATGGAATAAGACTCAAAGGTAGCTAAAAGGTCTTTTCAATAGCATCAGATACGGGATAAGATGTTCTTCCTTAATGTCATAGATTTCATTGACTTGGTTAATGAATAATTGAGAGTCCCCATGGATACACAAGTTACGAATGAGAAGTTTTTTTTAGTGTAAGTAAACCTAAAATGAGGGATTCATATTCGGCAATATTATTTGTGTAGGAAAACCCTAGCCAGTATGCAAAGGGAAGTGGATCACCATGTGGGGTAATAAAGACCACACCAACATCAGTTCGAGTGGTAGCGAGAACCATCAAAGTACATTGTCCATATATGTGATTCAATGGTATAGGTAGTGAAATCATTGTGGAAGGAATCAGAAATAGGGGAAGCATCCAAGAGAGGGGTGAAGACCAACTAATCAGTGATGACCTTCCCCTTAATTACTTTTGAGGGATGAACTTAAAGTCAAATTATATTATGGAGCATGACCCTAATGAGCTAAATGTCCTAAAAGGTGAGTGCGGGACAAAAGATAACGTAAAGGTTCTACTTTGGTGATAATGTGAACCTCATGGTTAAGGAGATAATGACGTAACTTATCCACAATGAAGACAAGGCCAAGGAACAATTTTTCGATGTAGCTATAATTGCATTCATAAGAGAGAAGTGTGTGACTAATATAGTATATGACATGTTCATAGTGGGTATCATCATGTTGTGCCAATAATGCGACTAATGTGTGGAAGCGTAGAAGAAATATACAAAAAGGGGGATCTGCGATAGGCAAGGACTAGAGACAGGTGGGTTTAGTAGATAAGCTTTGATGTGATCGAATGTTTGCTAGCATTGTTCATCCCAAACAAACTTGGTGTATTTTTCATGAGACGTGTAAATGGTTGTATTTTTCATCCAGTTGTGCAATAAAATATCGAATAGCTTAAATTTTACCTTGCAAAGAGAAGATTTGATGAAGGTTTTTGGTGGAGGCATGTCAAGAATGGATTTGATTTTGGTTGGGTCAATTTCTATGCCACATCGTGAAATAATGTATCAAGTAGCTTGCGTGGTTAATCCCTGAAAAAACATGTTTTTAGGTTTAGGCATACATGATATTGACATAATCGTTGAAATAACCCAAAGACCCGTGTGTGAGAGGAGTGCCATTTGAGAATTTACTAGAATATCGTCCACATAATCCTCAATGATCTTGTGGATGTAATCATGAAAAATATGGGTCATTGCACGTTGATAGGTAGCCCTTGCATTCTTGAGGCCAAATGGCATAATAGTATAGTAGAATGTACCCCATGGCATGGTAAAAGAGGTTTTTTCTTGGTCATCCAGATTGATCTTGATTTGATTATAACCTGCGAAACCATCCATAAAGGAGAGTATGTCGTACCCTGTGGTAGAGTCTAATATAGCATCAATGTGTGGGAGGGGAAAACTATCCTTAGGGAAATATTTATTTAAATCACAGAAATTAGTACAACAACATACATGACCATCATGATTTATTATGGGAACAATATTAGATACCCATTCAGGATAATCAACAACATGGATAAAACCGACATCTAATAATTTTTGGATTTCTTCCTTGACTAATAGTGTAACCTTAGGATGCATCTTATGGATATTCTTGTGAATGGGCTTGGCACAAGAGTTAAGGATGATATTATGCATTGCGATAGAGATGTATCGATACTGGCATGTTATTATAGTCCAAAGAGAAAATGTCAGAGAAATCATGAAGGACTTGTTTGAGATCCTTTTTCTCAGCAGGGGTAAGAGAAGCGCCAACAAGACTATGCGTGGACTGTCAGGCGTTCCTAAATTATGTTGGATGGTTTCTTCATTGATAAGTGTGGAATGATCCTCAATGTATGGATTAGTGGGAATAGTGTTAAAGTGGTTTGGAATTATCAGTGAGTTTTTAGATTATCCTAGATAAACCATATTAACATACGAGAGATATCGATGTCATTTATGGTGAAAAGAAGGTAGATCATCATAAGCACCCATATGATCAAGTAATGCATCATCAATAGGAAAAGTATTTGTATTATCCCAAAAGAAAGGGGCATCATTACTAATAAGTTATGGGTGTAGCAAGGGTAGAGACACAACATGACATATGGCATGTATCTCTAAAGGAAGTGGGGGAGGAGGCTGATATCCGAGGCCAAACTTATGTAGACGGGTGGGGAGGTCCCAAAGTTTGGTGACTTTGTGTCTTGGTAGTGAGAGAAACCAAAGTGATGAAGATAGTCATATCCTAACCCATATTTAGAGATATCAAGGTTAACACGTGGGGAAATAGGTAAGTCCAAAGGGTGTTTAACAAGAGTTACAATACTCAAAAGGGGAAGGGTCAGTGGGCACACATCATAATAATACCATGGTAATGGAACTTGAGTCATATATGGAGCATAAAAGGAACTACATGCATGACATAGATCCAAGACATCCGAGGAGAATGTTATAGTTAAGGTCATTGGGCATGACATGACATGGGATAGTAATCATACATGGACGATGGTAATGGGTAATTGGAAAATACCTAAAACACATTTTGGGATGTTATCAAAACCATGAATAGAAATGGTGGAAGGAGCAAGGGATGTCGGAGTCATGCCAATATGGTGAAGAAAATTGATGTTACAAATGTTGAGGCCAAATCCATTGTATCTACTAAGGCACACTTAACACCTACTTTGTTAACAAAAACTAGATATATAAGGGAGGGTCATGGGCTAAGAACTCTGGTGGCGAGGAGATCATCAGATGTGAAAGTGATTTGATCTTCGTTAAGGGATAAAGCCAAAATAAATTTATGGTAAACATATTCAGTGATATGTGTGGAGAAACATAATGGGTAGCTAAGTATTTTTAGAGGTGAAGGAGGTAATCAGGTATTTTTGTAAGTACGCATGAATAGATATGCTCATGGTGCATTGAATGTAAATAACTATATAAAGGGAGAAGGTAGCAATGATGGTGAATAAGTGGTGTATAAAAAAGGAAAAAGAGAAGTGAAAAACCATAATGACAATAGGGAGGAAAATTGAAATCCCTAGAAGGTGCTAGAAAGAGATGTCGGGTTCACCAAAATGATTAACAAAAATAAATCCTAAATGGGGTATAGGGTATTAATGTTAATCTAATTAGGAGGACTAAAACGTTGTATAAATAAACTAAAATATATGAAATAAATGTAAATAAATTATTCTAAGTGAAATAAAACCCTAATTATGCAAGTAAAGAAGGAAAGATGACTTTTGTGATAAAGGTGATGAAACATAGGTTATGGAGTGCTTTTATAGATTCAAACTCAAAGCGAACACTTAGAGACCTGCGAAGGGAAGAAATAAAATTTTTAAGCTGATTGAGGCACCTAGGAATGTACTGGGATGCCTCAAGGTGCCACAGTCTACAATTTGAATTCTCGATCTCGTATAAAAGCTCAAAACCTAAATTTGGTATGGTCGCAAGGTGGTTGGAACCTTTCACTTTTCTATCACAATGGATTATTTGGATGAGTTGTATAATGACATGCTGATAATAAAGGAAGTATAAAACCCTAGAAAAATAAAGATACGAATGAATCATTTGGATTGACCTCAACTACTAAACTAGTGGTCTTATCATTGAGCGTTGCACTATATTTCAGACCCGGATGTAGTTCTGGTGAGTGTGTGCATGTTGTGCTCAAAGTGCTCTTGTGTTAGTCACAATTTTGAGGTAGCAAGAAATAGTGACTATAAAAAATGTAAATAACATGTGTGCATGGAATAGAATAGAATACCTCCCCTATGTAGTGTGTGTGATGTAGATCTCCTAGCCTTGATACATGACACTATAAGGATATAAGCGATGCTGATGGATGTAATTCAGATGGAGTGATAGTAGAATGTGACTGCTAGGACCCTTATTATGTTCTTATAACTTTATATTTATATGGCTCTGTAGCTTATTTTCATAATTAATCCATACAAATTTCCCGGGAAAATGATAAGGATGAAAAATGTCTAAAATGTCCCAAAAATTAAGTAGGAAAGCATGTGCATACATCGGGCCACCAGAGGGTGGGACAAGGCACCCGATGTACCCCGTATAGGTTGGGACATACGATTTTGGTCTATAATGATGAGCAATTTTGAAATGGACATGGATAAGTGCAAGAAAATATGTGGGAATGAAAAAATAAAATATAAAATTAAGATGACCAAAAGAGGATTAATTTGTACTTTATTCACTTAAGAACCT
>CM031240.1:1064328805-1064471129 GCA_018340775.1 Taxus wallichiana var. yunnanensis
AGTGATGAATGAAAGCAAAGTAAAAAGTCCAAAGGACATGGGTTAATTAGTACTTTCTTCACTCAAAACCATATTAATAGTATTATGAGACTCGGGACTCTATAATGCCAAAAGTGCATGATTTTGTGTCTACAATAGTATACAAGGACAAGAATAAAAACACCATATTGTATTTGTAGAGGTAGTTGCATACTGCTGAAATTCAATTCAAATGAGAAATTTGAGGATTTCTTCCATATATTTCATCATTAACTTTAACTTGTAAACCCTTGAATGTTTTCCTACCCATCCACGAAGGTGGTGAAAATTATGCTACAAAAAATCAATGAAACCTTGGAATTTATTGATGTAATCCATCCAACCACTATCATGAAAGTACTATAGAATTTGTGGCTGATTCTGAAGCTATGAATGGTCTGTAGGTTCGTTTATTATCAATTATCCACCCATGTTAAGTTATGCAACTTCCTTAAGCTCTGTGAAGCAAGAGGTCTTTCACTTGGAATTGATTATGCAAAATTTGAATGAACGGAAGAACTCAAGTGTTTTCCTTTTTGAAATTTGTGACCAATTTTTTCACACATCTTGAAAAGGTAAGCATTAATTTGAATTGAAGGATATCCACGTGTGAAGTGAGGTTTTGTGATATCATGGGGTGACGTGGGAGATAGATCACATTATAGGAGGTGGTAAAACATTATGGTTAATAAATTTTATTGACAACTTGGCATATATATTAATTAAATATAATTATTCCATTACTAATTTATTAAAGGAAATTGAGTGCACTTAACTCGAGATATACACCAAATGATTGTGACATGTGCCTTGTTGGAGTTCATGCCCTTGGATGCATGCATGAGGTTGTATGTTGAGGTATTGTGTGGCTGCAAGTAGTGTTGTTGCAGGATTTATTGCTGCAAGTACTATTTTATAGAATAAGCTCTAGAATGAATTTAATTAATTCGAAGAGGAAGATTGAATTTTTTGGTGCTAACTATCTTCATCTCTTTGTGCTCACTCAGTTGGGTTATTGATTCTTCATACAATCTTAGTAACTATATAAAAATGAAAACAAAATGGGGACTTTGGCTGCATGCTACCGGAAGTGGACATTTTAGTCTGTACACCACCTCCTTTCATCATATATTATGCACTCCTTGCAAAAATACACCTAATCCTAAAAACATAAATGCTAATAAAATACAACATGTTAGTGAGTGGTGTTGATCACCAAGAAGGCTTATCACATCACTTTTATTCCTCCTTGTGGTATCTAACAAGTTGGATATACCAAGGCCATTGAAGATCTCATTCCTCTAAAACTTTAGAAGATGAACCAGTAGGTTCAACTTTTGACCTCAATTATGATGTTCTCATTTCCATCCTATTTTGGCCTCTCTAAAATGTTGGATGAAGGTGTTCTTATTAGTTGGATTTTTGTACAACCTCAATATATGACCATTTAACTAGTAGTTTGAATCTCATAGGATCAATGGTGGTGAGCTTCAAAGATTTATTGGGAAATATTTTCTCAATCTCATATGGACCTAGCCACCTTGTCCGAGTTTTCCCATGTGGTCCTTGTATTTAGAGTCAAAGAGAAGTGTCCAATCACCTTCTTGAAATTGTCTTGTTTTGATGAACTTGTCATACCACTTGATCCTTTGTTTTTGTACCACCTCTGTATTATGAAAAACTTTCCTCCTCATTTCATCCAACTCATTGAGTTGAAGAATCCTTTCCTCTGAGCTTCAAAAAAATCTATACCCAATTCCAATTTAGTTCTTAATTTATTGTGCTCAAACTTAATAAGGAGAATAGTAATATTACCATATAGTAGCCCAAAAGGTATGTATCTAGTTGTTGTCTTCCATGTGGTATTGAATGCCCAAAGTTTCTCTAGAAGTCTTTCTCGGCCAATCCCTTCTATGCAACATAATAGTCTTTGTCAAGATGGCCTCAATTTCTTTGTTTGTTACTTCATCTTGGCCATTGGATTGTGGATGATAAGGTGTAGACTTCTTATGCATGATTTCATATTCTATAGATAAATCAACAATAAATTCAGTAGTGAAGTGGGTACCTTAATTTGTGACAATATCTCTTGGCACTCCATACCTTGTAAATATGTGGTCATATAGGAATTTTGCAACTTTTTCACTCTTTTGATTTGGTAATGCTTTCACTTCTATCCATTTAGTGAGGTAGTCTGTACACACTAGAATGTACTCTTTTATTGAGACTTAGGATCAATGGGACCAATAAATTCCAATCCCCATTTGTCAAATGGTTGCAATAATAGTTGAGGCTACAATGGCATTTCATCGATTTGGTAGGATTTCTCATTCTTTGGCACTTATCACATCTTCTTGCATACAATGTTGCATCCTTGTGTAGTGTAGGCCAATAATACCACTGTCGTTAATAATTTCTATGTTATTTTTTTGTAGAAAAATGTCCTCCACATGGCTCATTATGGAAGGCTTTGAGAAAATCATAAATTTCCTCATCATATATACATATTATCATAACATTATCCTTACCTTTGTAGAATAGGAAACCAACTATCCAAGAAAAATTCACACTTTTCTCAACAATATATTTCTTTTAGAATATAGATAGTGTGGAGGTGTCTTACCTGAAACCAAATAGTTGGATATATTAGTATACCAGGGGGTGTCTTGGTGGAAATGGAAAACAAGTGCTCATCTTGAAAAGATTCATCCACTACTACTTCTTCATTATTATTCTCCATTCTTGAGATAAAATATGCTACAACATTGTCTTTCCTAGGCTTATCCATAATTGTTACATCAAACTCTTATAAGAGTAGCAATTATCCGATTATCCTGCTAGTCACATCTGCTTTGTTGATAAGATATTTAATATCAATATGGTATTTGTGGATAAATACTAGATATCATGTGATATAGTGCTTGAACTTGTTGATGGCATATACAACTTCCAAAAAATATTTCTCGGTTATAGTATAGTTAAGCTCAACATGTTGCAGGTTCTTACTGACATAATAGATTGCATAATTGATTATCCCATATTTCTGTTCTAAAATGTCTCCAATGGTGTGATCTGAGGAATCAATGTGTATATGAAATGGAAAAATCCAATCTGGTCCTCTTAAAATAGGTGCAGAAGTTAGCATTTGCTTCAAATTTTGGAATGTAGCTTCACATTTCTCTATCCATACAAATGCAATATCCTTTCCCAAAAAAACAAATAATGGTGTTGCAATTCTACTAAAATCTTGAATAAATATCCTATAATACTCAACATTTCCCAAGAAGCTCCTTACATCCTACTTTTTAGGTGTTGTCAGGTTTATAATCATTTGTATTTTTTCTGGATCTACGGATTCTAGTAGATGACAGATAATGACCTAACACTATCCCCTCAGACATCATCATGTAGAATTTTTCATTTCTTAAGGATAGGTTATGCTCCTTGCATCTCTTGAGAACCTTGTCTAAGTTCTTCATTGCTTCATCAAAATTACTTCCATGGACTATAAAATCATCCATATATACCTTCATACAATCATTGGTTAGATCTGAGAAGATGCTAAAAATTACTCTCTAAAATGTGGCAGGTGCATTGCACAGACCAAAGGGAAGAACAAAGTATGCAAAAATTCCCCTTGGGCATGTGAATGTGGTATTGTCTGATCTTCTAGTGCAATTTGAATTTGGTTATAACCACTATAACCATCAAAAAATAAAAATATTTTTTTCCAACAAGAGTGTCAAGTGCCTGATCAATGAAAGGGAGTGGAAAATGATCCTTCTTTGTTGCTGCATTCAGCTCCCTATAGTCTATGTAGATTCTCCATTTTCCATTCTTTTTAGGTACAATGACAAGGGTGATACCCATTGACGCAAAAATTTCTTTAATTCTTCTTTCACTATATCCCTCACTACTAGGTTCATTCTCCTTTGTGGCTATCTTATTGGATTGCAATTGTCTTTGATGTATATCTTATGAGTATAGAGTTTAGGATGGATTCCATGCATGTCTCCATAGTCCCATGTAAATGTTGTCCTATGATTTTTGAGAAGAGAAATTAATAATTGTTCTTGCTACATGCTCAATGTTTTGTTCACATTGAGTGGATTTCCGATGCAATATCCACTTTCTTAGAAATATCAGTCATGGAGCATATGTTACTACTTATAGAATTCAATATACAATCATGTGGAAGAAGTTGGTGTAGGATGTAGTTCTTACCTGGAACATTCATAGTATTTTGTTGCGAGAAGATTTGATTTTAGGATAGCTTATGCATTGCAATTTTCCATATTCTTCTTCATTATTACCATAATTATTCTATAGAATTTTTTAAAGAACAACATCCTCCTCTTGTCTTTATATTATGCATGAATTCTCCAAAGATCATGAGCTATTTGAACCGAGCTCGGTATTCGTCTGGTTCTTCCACCCAAATGGTTTGGTATTCTTCATTGAATGGTTATGAAAGGGGGTAGAACATAAGATTTTTGATGCCACTTCCATTTGAGATGATCATATTACTAGATATGCATCCAATGAATGCATCAACATTTTCTAACCACGGTCTTCCTAGGATGATAGAATATCATCCTAGGCTCACTTTTGGTTGAAGAACAATGAAGTCGACATGGTACTTCCAAGACTCTACCACTACTACCACATCCTCCACAACTCCTTCAAGATTAAGCTGTTGATTTTTTCTGCAAGATGCAAGACTATGGTTGATGGTATTATTACTATCCCCAAGTCAATCGGTGTGTTTTTAATCACTGTACCATTGATTGTGAAATTTACTAGAGGGATGCCTAGATCTATATACTTGGGAAGAACTGAGTTCCCAAGCATAATATCAACTAGTTTTCCAATGACATGTATAGTAGATGGGTATTTCCTCTTTCTACCGGCTTCTTAATGTATAGGTCCTTAACTAGTTTATTGTAGATGGGCACATCCTTAATAGCTTATACCAATGGTATTTTGATACAAATGTCTTTGAGATGATTGAAAAATTTAGTTTCATATTTTGATCTAAGGCTAGTCTTATTTTCTTGTAACCTTTCAATAAATGGTGGCTCATTACCCTACATTTTATCCTTGCTGGAATTTTGTGCAAGTTGTTGCAAATCAATGCCTATAGCATTTTATGTCCTTGTTGCAGGTCATCATATGATAATTGTGGTTCTTATGTAATTTTAGTAATGGTAGGTATAGATGGTGGAGGAATTTATCTTCTTTAGAAAATATGGATATTGTTTATATCAACAGAATAGGTAGGGTATTGAGTTGGTTCAGTGGAATAGGCTGGCTAAGTAGCTTTATTGTTAGGATTAGGCATTAGTTGAGTAGGTAGTTGTGTAGCCTTTGGTTGGGATCTTGATTAGGGGTTAAACATCAGAGCTTGTTGTTGTTGTTGATAAGGATGTTGTTGATAATCTTGTTGGTAATTAGGAGGTGGTTTATTCCACTATTGTCCCCTCTAAGGTTGTTGTCATGATTAGGGAGGTTATTGCCATTATTGTTGTGGTTGGCCTTGGTATTGAGGTTGCCACTGTTGTTGGTATTGGTTAGGATATGGGGCCCATCCTTGAGGGTTAGCCTAAGGTGGGGGCTACATATATGAATTATTAGACCAATTTTGAAATGAATGCATAGGGTCTTGTGTCATAACTCTTTACCTTGGTGGCCATGGTTTTCTTTGAGAAACATAGAAAAATTTCCCATCTTCTATCTCCAAAATTTTAAAATCAGGTGAAGCCTCCCTTTCTTAAGTAATGTTGGCCAATTATCTACATCTACATTCTGATTTCCTTCTTCTACATACATGGTAGTACTCTATGAGCGTTGCATCTCGCATCTTCTTTCTTTGTTTTAGCGTGTAGAGAATTGAGTTGATTAACCATATCATTGGAAATCTCTTGCTTCATGTTTTTGAACATGCTAACAATATCTGACTTAGAGATGTCCCCTATTTTTTGGTAGATAATCCACCTCTTGATCTTACATTCCTTACCCTCTTCATGGTAGCTCTTGAATATTTTTTACAGGCTTCACAGATTTGGTCAAAAGTAGCTTTTGAAATGTCCCCTGCTCCTATCAAATCTAGAACATCCATGTCCTCCTCATTGATTCCCTTCAAAAAGAGTAATTTGAGGGAGTTAGGTGGTATTTCAATGGTGTTTTTGAATTTTCGAACACGAGAACAAAATGTTCCAAATAGTCCTCTAATGGTTCATCCTCTTTTTGTTGCATTCGTAGATTTCATCACCTCCTCTGTTGTTTGGTCTGCAATAGTCTTGGTACTTATTGAGGAACTTATCCTTCATTTATGCCCATGTGGTAACAACATTCCTTCCCAATCCCATGAACCACTTAAGGCTTGCATCTTTGAGTGTTATAGGAAACAATTTCAATTTATGTGCATTAGTGGTATAATCATAGCTCCTGCACAAAACATCAAACTCAAAGAGAAAGGTGTCTAGATCTTCTGACATAGCTCCATGGAAATTTGGAAAGGATGATGGAGAAATATTCTTCATTCTAGTAGCTACATTGTTGTCAGTGATGGGGAAATCAAAGGTGGTTTCCCCATTTTGAGCATCAGTCTACTTATTTTTCCATCCAGGAGTTTCTAAGGAGCAGTACTGAACTATCACTTAGGGATTGTCTTCAAAAAAAAACCGAGTATAGAGGTTTCTTCATCATAATATTTAGAGGTAAATGAAGAGATTTTTGCTACTTTTGGATTAGGTAAAATCTACCATGGGCATCCCTTGGATGGTGCATGCATCAACTACTTAACTCATTCAATGGTAATTAGTTGGGGGTTTAATTTGAGGTGAATTCCTAAAACCTAGAATGCTTCTAAGAAATGAAAAAACCTCATAAAAACATAATAAATTAGCGAGTGTTCCTTAGCAACAATGCAAAAATGGTGGTGTGAAAATCAACTTGCGTAATTAATATGTTGTTCACTAATCCACATTCATTTATTCATCAAACCTAGGGACGTAAAATTTCAACTCTGCTAGTGTTGTATACATAGTTACATGTGCTTAAGAGGTATAAACTAAAAGATTGTTGTCACAAAAATGGAAATACATTGTTGGAAATAAAATACGTTGTAGATGAAAGTAGATCCTGCAACTAACAAATAAAAGCATAACACCAAGTAAAGGTATAAATTGCTATAATTCTAATCTATGCTTGTAAGGAACTAAAACATCAAACAAAAAGGAATGGGGGTTTATCAAACCATAAGGAGACCTTCCTTGGATATGAAACTTATCCTTCAACATATATAGTGATATAACCATGCTAGAATTATGTGCTACAAAGTAAAGACCTAATGAAACATTCGTCGGTTTCCTGACAATGGTGGCACGGTTTGGCTAGTCGTTTCCCTGTAATATCCTTGAAAACTAGATGGTTAGCATCTTTGTATCTAATCTAAACCAAAACATAGCCTTTCATTTACAAATGCATTATGTCTCTAACTTTGAAGAAGTTATAGAGAAGGGCAAGCGATAACATTAAAAAGGCTCTCATCATAAAAGGGACTATTAAACCCTTCTCCAAGGATAAGCAGATTGAATCAAAACCTATAGACAATCCTAAATTATTTAAACAAAAAAAGAATGTCATATGAGATGGAATCAATGACTCCAAAAGAGTCCAAGATGTCTAGAGTGGACCTCTTATGAAACTCACACAAGCACCTCATCAAGATAAAGAAAGGGCTCCAAAATGGACATTCACGCCTCTAATTGAACCATTGCCTATAATTTTGAAACAATTAGATATACTGAACATGGTCACCTATCTTCTAGAAAAATACCCTTCCCTTAAGATTCACTAAGCTAAGATGGTATAAAGAGCATGAATACTATGACTTTCATCTTGTTAAAGGGCACAAGAATGGTAGGTGTATGAGATTGTGACACTACATATAGGACCTTGTCGAAGAAGGAAATATTGACGTGGATTCACTTAAATCTAGGGGAGGTCTAATGCAAAATGGAGATATTTAAACAACCCTTCCTTAACCATAAGAAATAGGGGAATAAGAAGCCGTGTCAAGGAGATTCATATAATGATTATAGGGTTACAAATTATGTGTATACCTCTATAGATAATCCTTTTGACTCCTTATAGTTTTTATCCAATGGTATGGTGAACAAGAGAACACCATTAGGATTATAGGTGATAGTTACATCATAGGAACGTGATGCACGGGCTTAGTAATCTCAAACCAACTCAATTTTTCCCTCGGAAAATTAGTATGACTTGTTAGACCAATTAGAGAAAACCACTTTGCTAAAATGTCAATCTTAGACCTAGAAATATCAAATAGTCATAAAGACATATTATATAAAACCTTGAGGATATGGAATATCCAAAAATGTATATCTACAAATCTCCAAGAAATGGTCGCAAACCTTTCTTCTAGTGAGTCTATTTCCTTTGACGAATGAAATCTTGCATAACAAGCTTAGCCATAATATGCACTTATATATAGAAGTCATTGTTACTAAATAAATTCAAAAAGCGCTTGTAAATGATGGATCCAATTTGAACATCACGGTTTATAGGAAACTAGGCCACAGAAGGCAATGGATCCTAATACTATCACCATCATATATATATGAGGAATATATATATATATATCATATATATTATGATATATATAATTTACCTCCCATATATATGCTCTTAGGACAATGGTCATTCCTTCGACTTATCATTAATGTATAAATTTTACTCAAGAAAAAGATGCAGGTGACCCTAAACTATTTACAATAGATGATGTATATATTTTGAACATGAGTGTCCTTTGAAGATATTTTGGTTCCATTACAAACTAGGCTATGAAGGATTAGATTGACACCATGCAATCTATAATTTTCCTATTAATCCATTTTCTATAGGGGAAAGCAATGTTTAGGAAATATGATGAGATATAAAATGTGATCCCATTGATATATCTTTATGTCACAAACAATAACCATATTTCTAATAATTAGGGTAGTTGTAGACCCTTGAAAGTTTTAATGTCATATAGATCTAGATACACCTAAGTTAGGAACTATGGCTTCATGTCAAAAATTTCCACATTTTATCAAATACAACATAAAACTGGATATTAGGGAGTTAGATGCGATATAAAGGTAGATTAAAACCTATTCCACTTCCCCACATGTAGTATAATAAAACCTCTTAGAGCTCTCGCTCTTTGAAGTAAATCACAAACATGAGGATGACTTATCTAATTGACAATGACGTAAAGTAATATAAACTATATGAATATCTTTCCTCTACTAACCTATTTCCATATTTTTCCATCCTTACCCTTTACGAAAAAAACCCCAAGCCGATTACCAAGTTTACCTAGTATATCTTAATGACTTCACATACAGCCGATCGATCTCTTGAAAATGACAAGGCAATTGAATATTTCATGGGAATCAGGGATATAATTCCAATAGGTGGTAACAAAAAGGGCTTCTCCATTAATCTAGATTGGTGCTTATCTTTGGAGAAGAGGTAGAAATGTGTGTTCAACTAAATGTCAATAAGCTCACGGGAAAAATAATACTAAAAATCCTCGAGAAAAAGAAACAAACCAAGACACATAGGTAACTCTCTTTGAGGCACTTGTATAAAAATAGTTGAAAAAATCAATGGAAAAAATAGTTGACCCACTCAAAGGTGATAATCTCTCTTAATCACCTATAGAAGTGGATATGAATCTTCCTCTTGAACATGCATGGAGGATGCATTGAAAATGTTGATGAAGAGACAATCAATGTCAACAATGGGACAATAGAAGAGCCTAAGATTATAAATATGGGAGCTTCACTCTCGGACAAGAATATCCTCATAGAACTATTATGAGAGTATGCATACATATTTTCGTGGTCATATATGGATATGCCAAGTTTTTACCCAGCGTTAGTTGTATACCCAAATGCGAAACCTATTGATTAACAAAAATAAAGCCTAATTGGGCTATAGAGTATTAATGTTAATCTAACCAGAGAACTAAAACGTTGTATAAATAAACTAAAACTATATGAAATAAATGTAAATAATTTATTCTAAGTGAAATTAAATCCTAATTATGCAAGTAAAGAAGGAAAGATGACTTAGCTAAAAAGGTGGTATGCATAATGTGGTCGACTCCAAATTCCATAACTCAGAAAAAACACTCAGAGACCCTACGAAGGGTAGATCTGGAGGTTTTAAGTTGACCAGGTACCTAGGAAATCTTGGGTGCCATGATCTGTAGTTTGGGAAATCTAATTTGTATAAAATATCAAAACTTGAATCTAGTATGGTTGTAAATTCATTCAGAACCCTACTTGTTTATCATAATCTTTGGATTTTCGGATGAGATGTATAATGACCTGCAATACAAAAGGAAGTATCAATCCCTTCAAAAAAATAAATATGCAAATGAATGGGTTAGAATGACCTCAACCAAAAAACTAATGGTCTTATCATCGAGCGTTGTACTACATTTCGGACCCAGATGTAGTTTTGGTGAGTATGTGAATGTCGTGCCCTAGGTGCTCTCGTGCATAGTCACATTTTGTGAGGTAGGGATAAATAGTAACTATAGAAAATGTAAATAGCATGTGTGCATGGAATAGAATAGAATCCCTCCCCCTATGCAATGTGTGTGATGTAGATATCCTAGCCTTGATGCATGACACTATGTGAATACAAGTGATGTAATGTTTGCAACTCTAGATGGAGTGATAGTAGTATGTGATGCTAGGACCCTTATTATGGTCTTATAACTTTATATTTATAGGGATCTCAAGCTTAATTTCATAATTAATCCTAACAAGGCCAACTGGGAAAAGGATAAGGATGAAAAATGGCTAGAAAGGCCCCAAAAATAAGTGGGAAAGGATGAGCATAGATCGGGAACCCGAGGGGTGGGACCAGGGTGCCCCGAGGTGCCCCAATACATGATGGGGCACCCTAATTTTTGGATAGAATGATGGGGCGGTTATGAAATGGATAGATAAGTGTAAGAAAATATGCAAGAATGATGAAATAAAATATAAAATAAAGATGGCCAAAAGGTGGGATTAATTATTACTTTATTCACTTGAGAACCTTCTAAATAGTAGTATAAGACCGGGATAAATAATGTCTAAAGTGCATAATTTTGTGTCTACATTTTTCCCCCACTTTATGTTGGTGAGTGGAACATTTAGTAACATAAAGTAGATAGAGATGCAAAATTGATATCCATGTAGACTATATAAGAAGACGTGTCGATGGACTAGATCAAGTGTGGAATAAAAATAAAAAAGGTGGACATGCATTGATTCTAAATATGAACAATGTACATAAAAAGTGATGAGAGTGAACCTAGGGTGGGACATGTGTGTGTAGTTGTTGTTGTGTGTAGTGTACTTGCATGGTTAGTAAAGGCAAGTTCCTGTAGCAGTGTGTTGTTTTTGTTGTCATTGTCGTTGTCATTATTTTTGTTGCCCCCAATTTGACTGCTTGTTTCTCATATGACCGAACCTGCAAGGAGAAAATGATCAAGTAGTCAAATATGTATGTATGTAAAAACATTGTGTAAAACATGCATGTGTAAAGTACAAAAATGTAAAATACTATAGAATAAAAATGTAAATGGAACATGTGCACCTGATCCATGTTGAGAAAATGGGTGTAAAAGTATATCTTGTCTTTGTCATGACATTTTTTGGGTGATCTCACGCCACCCTAGTTGAAGAAGTATAGGTGGAAATACATTTGTATCCTACAATTTTAACCACTTCTACTAAAATGTGTGAAGAGATATATGTATTGTCCTAGTTTTTAGGTGATCCGATGCCACTGGATAGAGAAGTGTAGAGAGGCACACCCACTGTAACCCCAAGCCTGTAATCGCTCCATAGAATTTCCAAAGGACACCATGTCTTGTTGAGGCCACTATGTATGGAGTTCATAGACTGGTCTAAACTCACTCATTGTGTGTGAACCGGTGTAAATATGTTGTGTTAGTAGAAAACCCTCAATGATCCCCCCTCTTTGGGGGCACATGCGATGTGACATCGTTGAAAGGAGAATGTGGCCCCAAAAGAGGACCAACCACACTGACCTATAGAAATCTACCCTGCATGGGGAAAGGGAAAGCACTTGGTAGATACCAAGGCACACACAAAAGGGGATGGCTAGCCAAAACAAGTGTTAGTAAAAACACATGCATGTAATAATACAAGTGTAAAATATGTAAACAATTGTAAGAACTACCAATCAAAGTAGTGTAAACACGCAAGAAAACAAATAACCACACAACGTGAGTTTCAAACATGGGACATCACTCACGATGTCACAAGATACTCAAGGCCATCATGGCCGTAAACAATAGAAAAGTGTGCACATAAGAAAAGGGAAAATCCGCATACAATGGAAAATAAAGCAGACAAGTAGAAACAAACAAGTAGTCATGGAAACATGTAACCTACAAAACAAGTGCTACACATGAAACACCCATTAGCATGTTAGAGAAATAACCAATATGTCAAAGCATGTATAAGAAAGTAGTATAAGATGCTAAGTACAAAATGAAACAATAACACTTGGATAGGATGAATGTGGATGCCCCCAAGTGACCGATATAGGAAGGGTAGAAGGTGAGCATCCATGCCGTGTGTAGAGTCCTGTATCTGTGATCACACTAGAAAAAGGCATGAATGCACATGTGTGTATGATAATGACATATAAGAAAGAAATATAACATGTGTAGTAAAGTGAGCATGCAAAACACTAGTAAGCAAGAGTAAATGCCACCAAGACAATGCAGTATGTTGTGGATGGATGGAATGGATGACAAGATGGAATGATAGGAGAATTGTGCCCCCCGAGTGGATGGAAGTGTATGTAGCAAGGTTCATTTTTTTTTCCCCCTCAATAGTTAGTAATGAACCATAAATGAGAGTGTGTCATCAGGAAATGGTCGAGTAGTGTTTGTTATATCTAGCGCATGTTTAATGAGTGTGTATGTGTAGTGGTGATGAAATGTGACATGTTGAGAGATGTGCCTGAACCCTATAGCCGAAGCGTATACCATGACTTGTTGAATGGAGGAGTGATGATTTATCCCTAAGCATATATCACTATATAATGAGTGGATGGTGAGGATACTTATGGAAAGATATGCGTGGACCCTATAGCCTAAGCGTATACCATGACTTGTTGAATGTGTGAGTGATGATTTACCCTCATTCAGTTTATAACTATGAAATGAAAAGGTGAAAATGGGTGATGATTTATCCAAAAGATTATGTCATTATGGGATGAAAAAAAGGAAGTAGTGATGTACCCTAAGATTTATGCCATGACAATATGATAATAAGGGTGGTGATTTAGCCTAAAGCGTATACCACTATGAGATGATAAGAAGGGGTGAATATTTAACCGAAGGTGTATGTCATTAATGCAGGAAATGGTGGATAAGAAGGATGGTGTGTGGTGAATATAAGGTCCATTTGATTGGTAAACCCTCGGTATTCGAGTATGGACCGAGGAACTAATGTGCATCATAGGGTGGGGAGTGCAGCATGTCAATCTAAGTGTAATATTTCTTGAGGTGCATGACATTTAATAGGTTTTTGAGTGGTTTGTTGAGAAGGGTGGAAGGTGGTAAACACCACCACCAAGCTTATCTATGATAATATAAGGGCCAAGCCAATTGGGCTTAAATTTACCTTTGAGAGATGCTTGATTTTGTATTCTGGTTTTCTTTTAAGACAAGGTCACCGATATTGAAGTCTCTAGAATGGGTCTTGCAGTTGTAAGCATTTGAAATGGGATTGGTATGCATGGAGGTTTTCCAATGCTTGGACATGACATGAGTCCAACATTTCTAATTCGTGTAAGTGATTTTGTGATATTCATTGTCTTTAAGGATGCCTTTAAGAGAGATTCGTAGGGTTGGTATGTCAATTTTGAGTTCTAATGGAATAACCACCTCAACACCATAAACTAGGGAGAAGAGGGGGGAATTATTAATAATCCCATAACACGTAGAAAATTTGATTATGCCAATCAGTGCCGCTAGAGTCAACAATCTTACGTAGGATTTTGATAATAGTTTTATTGGTAGCTTCCACTTGGCCATTGCCTTATGGATAATAAGGTGTGGAAAATGATTGTTTGATCTTAAACTTAGCACAAAATTTCTTGACATCTTTATTTTTGGAGGATCCATTATCGATGATAATGGAAAAGGCACACCAAAGCGTGTGATAATGTGCATGGTAAGAAAGTTATAAATGTCAGTACTAATGGTTGTACGTAAGGGTGCTACTTCAACCCACTTGGTGAAGTATTTTGTGGTAGTAATTATGAATTTGTGGCCATCGATGGATTCTGGGTTGATGAGGCCAATTAAGTCAAATCCCCAAAGGGAGAAAGGCCACGTGGCACGATGGGTTGAAGATCATATGTGGGTGCATGATGGAGGTTACCATGTTTTTGACATTTTTGCAACACTTAGCATAATCAAGGCAATCTTGTTCCATTGTGGGCCAATAATACCCTTGACGTAAGAGTTTTTGTATCATGGATTTACTGAAAAATGGCCACCATAGATGACTATCATGAATGTTAGATATTGTAGTAGGGATATCTGTGAGGGGAAGACAATGGAGAAGATGACCATCAAGAGCATGTTTGAATAATTCATTTCCAATGATAACATAATGAGTGGCTTCATGATATAATCAATGGGCTTCATGAGGTTGCAGAGTATTAGGAATTTTTTGTTTATACAGATAGTTATAAATAGGTGTGAACCATTCAGTGGTATCGTGATTACGGGTGATGGAACATGTTGTAATAGGTATGGTGGAAATAGAAGGCTATCATAAGTGGGTAATGATGAAAGTGGCATGGTCATCGTTGATATCTTGTGGGATAAGCGAGGTTGCACTGGCCATGGTGTCAGCATGGCGATTATATTTGTGAGGAATAATGGTAATGGAATAAGACTCAAAGGTAGCTAAAAGGTATTTTACAATAGCATTGTATGGGGTAAGATGTTCTTCCTCCATGTCATAGATTTCATTAACTTGGTTAATGACTAATTGAGAGTCTCCCCATGGATGCACAAGTTACGAATGAGTATTTTTTAGTTGTAAGTAAACCTAAAATGAGGGATTCATATTCAGAAATATTATTTGTGTAGGAAAACCCTAGCCAATATGCAAAGGGAAGTGGATCACCATGTGGGGTAATAAAGACCACACAACATCAGATCGAAGGAGTGGTAGCGAGAACCATCAAAGTACATTGTCCATATATGTGATTCAATAGTATAGGTAGTAAAATCATTGCGGAAGGAATAATCGAGAAATGGGGAAGCATCCAAGAGAGGGGTAAAGACCAACTAATCGGTGATGACCTTCCCCTTAATTACTTTTTGAGGATAAACTTAAATTAAAATTCTATATGGAGCATGACCCAATGAGCTAAATGTCCTGAAAAAGGTGAGTGTGGGACAAAAGATAACGTAAAGGGTCTACTTTGGTGATAATGTGAACCTCATGGTTAAGGAGATAATGATGTAACTTATCCGCAACAAAGACAAGGCCAAGGCACAATTTTTCGATGTAGCTATAATTGCATTCATAAGAGAGAAGTGTGTGACTAATATAGTAGATGGCACGTTCATGGTGGGTATCATCATGATGTGCCAATAAGGCAACTAATGCATGGAACGTATAATAAATATACAAAAAAGGGGCTCTCCAAAGGTAGACTAGGATAGGTGGGTTTAGTAGATAAGCTTTGATGTGATCAAATGTTTTCTAGCATTGTTCATCCCAAACAAACTTTGGTGTATTTTTTCATGAGATGTGTAAATGGCTGTATTTTTTCATCCAGTTGTGTAATAAAACATTGAATAGCTTAAATTTTACCTTGCAAAGAGAAGATTTGATGAAGGTTTTTTGGTGGAGGCATGTCAAGAATGGATTTGATTTTGGTTGGGTAATTTTTGTGCCACATCGTGAAATAATGTATCCAAGTAGCTTGCATGTGGTTACCCCAAAAACATGTTTTTAGGTTTAGGCATACATGATATTGCGTAATCGTTCAAATAGCACACAAATACCCGATGCGTGAGAGGAGTGCCACGAGAATTTGCTAGAATATCATCTACATAATCCTCAATGATCTTGTGGATGTAATCATGAAAAATATGGGTCATTCGCGTTGATAGGTAGCCCACTTGCATTCTTGAGGCCAAATGGCATAACAGTATAGCAGAATGTACCCCATGGCATGGTAAAAGAGGTTTTTCTTAGTCATCCAGATTGATCTTGATTTGATTATAACCCGTGAAACCATCCATAAAGGAGAGTATGTCGTACCCAGTGGTAGAGTCTATAATAGCATCAATGTGTGGGAGGGGAAAACTATCCTTAGGGAAAGATTTATTTAAATCACGGAAATTAGTACAAAACATACACAACCATCATGATTTATTATGGGAACAATATTAGATACCCATTCAAGATAATCAACAACATGGATAAAACCGACATCTAATAATTTTTGGATTTCTTCCTTGACTAATAGTGTAACCTTAGGATGCATCTTACGGATATTCTTGTGAATGGGCTTGGCACAAGAGTTAAGGATGACATTATGCATTGATAGAGGTATCGATACCTAGCATGTCACTATAGTCCCATGTGAAAATGTCAGAGAAATCATGAAAAACTTGTTTGAGATCCTTTTTCTCAGCAGGGGTAAGAGAAGCGACCAACAAGACTATGCATGGACCGGGTCACGTTCCTAAATTATGTTGGATGGTTTCTTCATTGATAAGTGTGGAATGATCCTCAATGTATGGATTAGTGGGAATAGTGTCAAGTGGGTCAAAATTATCAGCGAGGTTTCAAATAGATCCTTCTAGATAAACCATATTAACATACGAGAGATATCGATGTCATTTATGGTGAAAAGAAGGTAGATCATCATAAGCACCCATATGATCAAGTAATGCATCATCAATAGGAAAAGTATTTGTATTATCCTAAATAAAGGGGCATCATTACTAATAAATTATGGGTGTAGCAAGGGTAGAGACACAACATGACATATGGCATGTATCTCTAAAGGAAGTGGGGAGGAGGCTGATATCCGAGGCCAAACTTATGTAGACGGGTGGGGAGGTACAAAGTTTGGTGACTTTGTGGTCTTGGTAGTGAGAGAAACCAAAGTGATGAAGATAGTCGTATCCTAACCCATATTTGGAGAGATCATGGTTGACACGTGGGGAAATAGGTAATTCAAAGGGTGTTTAACAAAGTTACAATACTCAAAATGGGAAGGGTCAGTGGGCACATCATAAATAGTACCATGGTAATGGAACTTGAGTCATGCATGGAGCATAGAAGGAATTACATGCATGGCATAGATCCAAGGCCTACCGAGGAGAATGTTATAGTTAAGGTCATTGGGCATGACATGACATGGGATAGTAATCATACATGGGCGATGGTAATGGGTAATTGGAAAATACCTAAAACACATTTTGGGATGTTATCAAAACCATGAATAGAAATGGTGGAAGGAGTAAGGGATGTCGAGTCATGCCAATATGGTGAAGAAAATTGATGTTACAAATGTTGAGGCCAAATCCATTGTCTACTAAGGCACGCTTAACACCTACTTTGTTAACACAAACCTGGATATATAAGGGAGGGTCATGGGCTAAGAACTCGGTGGTGGGAGATCATCAGATGTGAAAGTGATTTGATCTTCGTTAAGGGATAAAGCCAAAATAAACTTATGGTAAACATATTCAGTGATATGTGTGGAGAAACATAATGGGTAGCTAAGTATTTTTGGAGGTGAAGGAGGCAATCCAGGTATTTTTGTAAGTACATGTGAATAGATATGCTCATGGTGCATTGAATGTAGCAATAACTATATAGAAAGGAGAAGGTAACAATGATGATGAATAAGTGGCGTATAAAAAGGAAAAAGAGAAGTGAAAAATCATAATGACAATAGGGAGGAAAATTGAAATCCCTAGAAGGTGCTAGAAAGAGATGTCGGGTTCACCAAAATGATTAACAAAAATAAATCCTAAATGGGGTATAGGGTATTAATGTTAATCTAATTAGGAGGACTAAAACATTGTATAAATAAACTAAAACTATATGAAATAAATGTAAATAAATTATTCTAAGTGAAATAAAACCCTAATTATGCAAGTAAAGAAGGAAAGATGACTTAGTTGATAAAAGGTGATTGAAACACACTGTCACAGGTCTGCCTATAGATTCCAAAACTCAAAACGAACACTTAGAGACCCTGCGAAGGAAGAAACTAGAAAATTTTTAAGTGATTGAGGCACACAGGAATGTACTGGGGTGCCTCAAGGTGCCCCTGGTCTGATTTGAATGCTCTCGATCTCGTATAAAATCTCAAAACCTGAATTTGGTATGGTCACAAATTGGTGGAACCTTTCTTTCTGTCATCATGATTGATTCATTGGATGAGTTGTATAATGACATGCAATAATAAAGGAAGTATCAAACCCTAGAAAAAAATAAATATGATGAATGAATGGGTCAGATTGACCTCAACTACTAAACTAGTGGTCTTATCATTGAGCATTGCACTATATTTCAGACTCGGATGTAGTTTTGGTTGAGTGTGTGCATGTTATGCTCAAAGTGCTCTTGTGTTAGTCACAATTTTTGAGGTAGCGAGAAATAGTGACTATAAAAAATGTAAATAACATGTGTGCATGGAATAGAATAGAATACCTCCCCTATGTAGTGTGTGTGATGTAGATCTCATAGCCTTGATGCGTGACACTATAAGGATATAAGCGATGCAATGGATGTAATTCTAGATGGAGTGATAGTAGAATGTGACGCTTAGGACCCTTATTATGTTCTTATAACTTTATATTTATATGGATCTCGTAGCTTATTTTCATAATTAATCCATACAAATTCAACCTGGGAAAATGATAAGGATGAAAAATTTCTAAAATTCCCAAAAATAAGTAGAAAGCATGTGTATACATCGGAGGCACCAAGATGGGACAGGGCACCCGATGTACCCAGATAGTATAGGTTGGGCGCTATGATTTTGGGCTATAATGAAGAGCAATTTTGAAATGGACAGACAAGTGCAAGAAAATATGTGGGAATGAAAAAATAAAATATAAAATTAAGATGGCCAAAAAGAGGGATTAATTAGTACTTTATTCACTTAAGAACCTTCTAAATAGTAGTATAAGACTAGGCTAAATAATGTATAAAGTGCATAATTTTGGATCTACACCTATCAAATTTTTTTAAGAAAAATGCATCTACAAATTGCATTACTTGTCAAAGAGGAACTTGAAATACTATTAGTAATAGGTTTCATCAAACCTATTTACTATTCAAACTATATATCGAACATAGACCTAGTTCAAAAGAAATCGGTTGGTATCGGGAATATCCATCGACTTCCAAGAAATCAACAAAGAATGCCTAAAGGATGAATTCCCCTTACCTAACATCGACATGATTTTCGATTTGACTCATCTGGTTATTAGATGCTATCTTTAATGGATGGTTTCTCAGGTTATAACCAAATTAAGATCGTGGAGGAAGATCAACACAAGTTTGATTTCATTACCCCTTGGGGGATTTTTTGCTATTAAGTCATGCCTTTCGACCTCAAGAATTCCGAGGCAACATATAAGCGAGCCATTATTGTTCTTTTCCATGATATGATGAATGATATCATGGAAGATTAAGTGGATGATATATTAGAAAAATCAAAAACTAGGGTGGAGAATCCTGAAGTATTGAGGCATATTTTTCAATGTATTTGAGATTATAAGGTTTGTTTAAATCCCAAGAAGTGCTTATTTGGTGTACAATCAAGAAAATTACTAGGTTCATTTTCTAACAAAGAGGAATATAGGTGTATCCCACTAAAGTGGAGGATATAATAGAGATATACCTCCACCCGTGAACCTAAAAACTAATAAATCTACAAGGGAAACTTCGAGAAATCTCCCAATTTATATCATAGCTTGCAAATAAGTGTCATCCTTTTATGCATCTATTAAAGAAAGATGTTACCTTACATAGGGATAAGATTGTCATAAGGCCTTTGCATTGCTCAAGAAATATCTATAAAGTCCATCTATGCTAATTCACCTACCCAGGGTGAACCCTTGCTTACATGTATATTTAGCTACTCAATTTGTTATTGGTGCTTTGCTTTCTCAATATGATCTAATCCATAAAGAACAAGTGGTTTATTACTTAAGTCATACCCTCACTTAAGTTAAGTTACCCTAAGATTGAGAAAGCTTTCTTAGTTTTGGTGTTCACCCTTCAGAAATTACACCACTTATCTCCTAAATAATAAAACCAAAGTTGATATCCAAGGTTGACCCTTTAAAGTACCTCTTATCTAAACCTTCCTGATAGGACGGATGACTAATTAGATCATCCTCCTTAGTGAGTTTGAAAATGAGGTTGTGTTATAGCCAATTTTGATTGTGAAAATTTAAAAATATATATATATAAATAAAATAAAAATGGAAATTTCGCAATTTTTCAAAAAATGTTATTTTGCATGGTTTGTCACTTTTCTTCACAACCATCTCATTTTTGTGATCGTTTGATCTTCATTTCATCCATTTTGGGTGAGAACTCCTCGTTAGGCCGCTGCATTAAATTAATTAATTAATATTTAATTAATTAATTACTCTTTGTTTGATAAAATTAATTTTTAATAACTTTGGAGTATTTAATTACATAAATATTAATTAAAATTCATTTGACAAGTTTTATTTTAATTCCTGGGGAAAAATAAGCTTCTGCTTCCCATTGTCGAGAATGCCAAATTGGCTTCCTCGAGCCCGGATTTCCCCTTTCCTAGAAAAATTGTTTTAAATTCCCGCTTGTGGGATTTCTTTTCACAATTTCCAAATTAATGAATTGGAAAACGGGAAAAAAATCTCCCGATTTCCCACATGGGGAAATTGAATGGAGATTTCCAGCCCACTTGCCATTCCCATTGGCAATTGGCCATTGCTTTCCCCATTTCCCTTGGCAATTAATTCCACTACCCGGGAAGAGGGGAAGTCAGTTTAACCCTCATAAATTCCTCTGACGAACTTGTTGGAAAGAGTCATATGAAGATTTCTAAAATTGCTTCTCACTTCTTCTAAGAAACATAATAATATTTTTATCACATTCCTCAAACTGTGAACACCATTGTGAAGGAGAAATACAAGAGGATAGTCATAGAAAGATTTATGCAAAAAAAGAGAACACAACCAAGAGGAAAGTCCAAATCAGCCAAGGGGACAACAAAGATAAAGCTTCCACACATAGGAGAAAAGAGGCAATTTTCCACGCAAGAGGAGAGGACAGTTTGCAGATCCCATGCATTGGCCAAGGAGGGAGATATAGCCAAATATCAAAAGAACAATGCAGTGAGACAACTATACCTTCCACGCACAGCTTGAAGGAAAGAATAAAAGAATAGATTTTCAATGCGCTTAGGAGGGAGAAAGATAGCAAAAAGGTGAAAGCATAAAAAAACACCACGCAGGTCATTCAAAGAGGATTTCAGTGCATATGAAGGAGGTAAGCAAGGAGAAAGCACTGAGTTTCAATGCCTAGGAGAATCTCCATGCATAGGACAAAGCAAAGAAAGTAGAGAATAGTCCAAAAGTTCCCACGCAGCCCAAGAAAAAAAAAAATCCCATGCAATCAGCTAAGGGACAGTCCAAAATAATAAAGAAGACAAAAAGATCATTCCCATGCATTGGTAGAGGGGGACAACAAAGTAACAAGAGAAAAACACCACGCCTAGAGAAAGGAACAACTTAAGAGCCCATGCAGCTTTCCCACGCACCCACCAGGTCTATCCACGCAAGCAAGGAGGAGTGAGTCTGTTTTAATGTATTTGTAGGGATTGGATAAGGTAAATAAAGCTTGTATTTTGTCTTAAAGACCACGGGAGGTAAAGAACAGTCCAAGAGCAGCAGTTAAATAAAACAACTTTCTACACATTCTTTAGCAGCTCCCACGCAGGTTCCCAAGAGTCAAATCATCCCTGCATACTCCAAAACGTAGCTAAGAAGAAGATTCACGTGCCAAGGAGAAGTTGTCCGGGAAATAAACCAGGCAGAGGAAATCATCCAAACGTAGCCAAAGAAATAAAATCATTTCCATGCATTTGCAAAATCAGGAGTCTTCCAACACAAAATACCAGTAGTTCACGCGGCAAGGAAGAAGTATTATTTTTTGACTCTTCCACGCATCAATCAAAAGATATCAAGCACATAGAGAAGCAAGGTGATATTAATATAAATAAATAAAAATAAAAAAATATCGTCGTTGTTGCCAGAATCAAAATCCGAGTCTAGTCTCGGTGTGATGTATTGACATTTAAAAAAATTGTAATCGGGATTGGTTATTATTATTATTATTATTTTTAAAATAATAATAATATTAAGACGAGCTATATTTTCCTTGCATTGATAAGGGTTTCAAAGACTTGAGACCCGACCCCACTTGTGTTGTTTTGCGTGCCCAAGTCATTCTTCTGTGAAATTCATAATGGCCGAGAAATCTAACAAATCCGTAGGAAGATCGAGAAAGCCAGTGGAGAAATCGAATAAGTCCACACTCAAGTACAAATTCCAAGGAATCATTCCTCCCAGTTCTATCAAATCAGCATAGGACAATATAACTGATATAAATCTGGGTCACATCAATGTGCAACAATTCTGTGAACGGGTAAAAACTGAAGGAAAAACCATATTCTCGGATAGGCTTGACCATAGTGGTCTACCTCAAGTAGCAACATTTCCTGTCTCGGTGCAGTCTCAAGAGTTGGTTATCACTTGTGTGAAGCACTATGATCTTGAGAGATGAGGAATTTTTAAAGGTAATCGCGAGTCTTTCCTCTTAATCACACCAGAACACATTGAGGAATTACTTAGCATACCTGACTTTCTTGAGAATGTGGATATCACTCACCAGTCAGCGCAAGAATTTTGGGATGAGGAACCCCTAAGATGGAGCAAGATGGTTAATAACAACTGGTTAGTGACCAAGAGGCCTCAATTTGACATGCTTCCCAAAGAATTGTACCACATTGAGTTTGTGGAAGAAATTGGGGACATGATTACTCTCCTAAGTCGAGTTTTCGGTTTACCCTCTGCTAGGATTTTCCACCCATGGATGTATCAGTTTATTTGTATCATCCCTAAGAAAGAGTTTGTGGATTGGGCCACCATCATCAGTAATACTCTTTCAAAAATTGATAGAAGTTAAGATGATTGGATGCTTCTACATGACATCGTATCTGACTTATGCAGTAGCAAGAAGAAAGCTATTTTCGGGACTTGAAACAAGAGGAGTCATGGGGCCGTCAAATAGTGTTTTTCATTATTACCTGCAACTCAGTTTCAAAAATATCTCTCACCATTTTAGAAGAGTCAATGATGCATTCACCTTTCGTGTGATTCGAACTTGAATCGAATACGAGAGGAAATATTTTCTAAAGAAGCCATGAATGTCATTTCCCTAATGGGGAACTGGTTTATTCAATTTTCATCCTTTTTCTACATTCACGTGAGTGGTTTTTTTGGTACTCCATGGAAGCTTCCTAAGTACATTAGTGATAGATGGGAATTAATGGAACTTGTGCGAAAACTATTCCAAGTTCACTATCTTCTCAGTGACAAGCACCGTTCAGAATTCATTTCCCAATCCAAATCGGGGAATACCAATGTCCAAATCTTTTCAGTGCACAACTCATGGAAAAAGAGTTCACCCTCATCACAATTCATCCATATGTGAAGAGATCCTAGTTTGATATCAATGGATATATGCAGAAGATTCTTGGAGCAAAGTATCAACATAACCCTACCATGGAAGATTTCTGGGCTGCCTATTCGGACGAACATGAAGTAAGAAGACAAGAGTTTTCTCACCTAACACTTTCTCAGATCAAGGCCTTCCACATCAATAACCCTCCCGATTCATTCATAAATGATGATGAAGATGTCATTGATCCCTCATATGATGTAGTTTCTTTTACCCCATTGCCTTGAATTGACTAGACCAAAAGAGATGAATTTTCTCTTGATAGTAAGAATCAACCGATTCTTGAAAGAAGCATATCTTGGTACGACAGAGAACTTGCCAAGTTACAATCAATTCAAGATCATACTTCAGGATCACAAAAATTGCCAACACGAGGAGGCCTTCATTCAACCAAAGCCTCTTCTTGATCAACCTCTATCCAATCATACACAACAAGCAAGAAAGGAGTGGTTGCCAAAATCCACTTCACCAAGTAACGTGTCACGAGGAGAAAAATCTAAATACCCTAACCCCGAAGAAGGAAGAGAGCGTGTATCAGGATTTTCTACCTTGAGTAGAGATTCTTCTACCCACATTGTTAATAGTGCTCAAAAGCTCATGGCAAATGATCCTCAGCCATGCTTTGAACAAGCGTCCACTCAGGTGCAGGTAGTCCAAATATCAAACACTTCGGAGCATGCAGTTCATGAAGGGATTTCCCAAAATCTCCTGAATAATCAGGAGGTGGATATTGAGGTTGTTTCTCCCCAAATCGAGGTTGTAGATAGGATTCTTGCAGGATCTCATGATGTCAAGAACAATGAGAATATTGATTCAAGCTCTAGGATTTTGTATGCGGAAATAGTGCATGATACTCCTTCCTGGGTTGATTCCGAGGTTAAGAAAAGGAAGAGGGTTGTAAAGGCAAATCGACATTGATTTTGATGCCATTTTCAAACTTTCAAAAGACATCATTCCAAAGAAGCCTAAGTGCGTTTTTTCGAATAATGGTGGATAATGCGAAAATATATTTGTAGATCTTGTCATCCCACAAGTTAATAAGGTGTGTGATGCCATTACATCCTACTGATTATGAAGTTTCTAGACTTGGACTTGGGAGGTCTACATTAGAAAGTGACATGGTGATGGTTCGAGATTCAATTGATATCATGCTAAAGAGACTTGAGAAATATAAGTCTCAGAACTCTCATCTCAAGGCCAAAAAGAATCAATTGGTGGATTATGTTCAACATTTGATAAATCCTATATCATCCACTTTCCCAATACCTAATGCAGTGGCTTCCCCGATGAAGAAACTCTCAATTTTTCAAAAGAAATAAACACATTAGGCCATGTCACTAAAAATTATCTTTCAAAGATTCTCATTTTAGGCCAAGGGATGATCAAGACCATGGTTAAGCTTCATGAAGATGTCAGTGCAAATCTTGATCCAATTATTTCTTTCAAAGAAAATTTTGTTTCTAATATATAAATTTTGGATGAGATATTGCCTAATTTGCAGGAGATGACAAGTATGGAATCCTCAGTTTTAGCCATTGAAGGAATTATTGAATTTGAACATCGAGGGGCATGTTTTCTTTGGTTTTGCATTTCAAATCAAGGAAGACGCTTCTCGAGGATTATATGATCTATTATGAGAGCATATGTAATGAAGCCTTCACTTCACTCACCTTGATTCAAGAATTCATTGCTGAGATTCCTTGCAACCTCGTAAATGAGCATAATCAAAGGTGTTCATTGGAACAGTGGAAAAGGAATTTTCACGGTTGTTTAAGGACATGTAAACTCCCACCAATAATTTCTCGTTAGTTTCAATGGAGCGGTGCATCAAATTAAAGAACTTATTTGAGAACACTCAAACAAATATTATTAATTTAAATGATATGCCAAGTAGGATTCTTGAATTGTAGGTATTTTGTGAGGTTATTCTTGACCAAATGAACCTCCAAAAGAAGAAAAGATGTTTGAAAATTTGGGAAGGTTTAGATCCTTTCAACTAGAAAAAGCGAGAGATTCTATTTTCATCATCTGATTCGGGAGATAATTTTCTTGGTATCTAACGAAGTGGGAGAGTCCATTTCTCATACGAATGAGATAGGTGGACCCCATTTCAATGGATAAGGAAGCTGGTTATTATTGTATATTTTTAAAAGTGGATTTTTAAGAAAAGGATGTTTTTGTTTTCTCTTGAGAAATTGTGGATAACTTAAGTCGATTTCTATTTTTGGTTGTATTTAATAAAGTTGGTTAGAAAAAGTCAAAGGTCACTTAAGTGCCTTATTTAATGATCATGTTAAACCCTAACTACTTTGTAACGAACTTTTGGGTTATAAAAGAAGTGAGGGAATCATTTGTAAAGGGGACTTTGAGAGAGGAGAAGAAAATAATTTTGTATGCAAGCTTTACTTCAAAGAAATAAAATTTGTGTTCTTTTGAGAAAACATTTTGGAGTTAATGAAATATTGTCTCTTATAGTGTTTGATGTTCTTATGTTCATTAGATGTTAGTGTTTGATCTTGCATGAAAATATTGTCTTTGATCTTATTGTCAACATTATTAATCTATTGTTCTAGTTCACAGTGATCAAGCTCGATTATATACTTACTCATGTGTGTTCCCTTTTACACATTCTTGTTTGGGTAACTCAAACTCCATTTTATTTGTGTTGGTTATTCATCTTTATTCTTCATGCAATAATAGGCTTTGTTTTTACATAACTCTTGCATGTTATTTCAGTTCATTCCTTTCCACTCCTTTCCTTCATTCCACTCCATCTCCCTCATTCACTTTTTATTTCCATTGATGTTCCAAAACACCCCCACATACAATTTTGAATGTACAGTGTAAATGCAGTTTTGGTTTTCAATAAAGACAACCTCACCTTCATTGAGGAGGGACTTTGTTCCCACATTGTTGAATGTCATTCCTTTAGAGGAATGAACAGTAGAATCACCTTTGATAAAAGACCAATTTCTCAAGTTGATCCTTATTGGACTTCAAGTACTCTACTTATGACATAGAATTTTTGTTTTATTGATATGATCAATGATATCAAATTTGGGAAAAGTAACCATACTTGATGTCTCATATACTAGTTCTTTTGAACTTGATGATGGCACACTTTTGACCTTTACTTCGGGCTTGGTTGATACGGATGTGGAAGAAGAAACTTTCTTCATAGTTGATTTATCAACTGATTGATCTAACAAAGGCCCTCCTTTCTTTAAGATAGTTTTGACCTTTGAAACCTCAGTCGCCTTGGTCTCTTTAGGAGCCTCATTTGTCTTGGATTCTTTAGAAGTTTCCTTAGTCTTGGATTCTTTTTGAAGTTCCTTGGAAACCTCTTTATCTCCCACCTTAGTGGTATCCTACTCTTTTTTCTGAGAGCGTGTGAAGACAAGTGAAGGATTGACTATTCATATCTTCTATAATTTCTTCGTATTCATCTTCTTCTTCTGAATGATACTCAAAGAAATGATTATTACTTTCTCCTCTCAGATCTTCAACTTTAGGTTCGATGTTATAAATCCGGATCTTCCACATCAACCTCGATAACTTCAACTTCATCATCACTTTCTTCAATGACATCAAGTTTGAGTTAGTTGGGGAGATTCTTATATAGCAAGCCTCGTTGAGCACCTACATTCTAGCTTTGTTGGGAATGTATCCTTTCTGGGGATGTCTTTGTAAGGAGTGGGTTTACTACTTTGAACAACTTACTTTTTTAAATCCAACTCATCATTAGCCAACTTAGTGAGTATAGCTTCTGAAGCGTTGGGGGTTTCTTGACTCTTTCCTTGAGGGAAGTTTTCTTGAATTTTCCTACCATGATTAAGTCATCTTCAATTTCTATGGCCAAGGATTGAGAAAGTTCCAAAGTAGCCACTCTAGCCCTTCTCAGTTGATAGCACACTTTTGGTTGTTGTGCATTAATAAAGAAACATTTTTGTCCATCAAGGTTTGGATGAATCCCAACGGGAACTTTGTTCACCATTTTGTTGAATTTAGCCATGAAATTCCTCATAGGTTTTGTTGGTTCTTTCTTCACCTAAGATAGTTGGGCAAGAAGAGCATGTTCATCTTCTACCATCTTGAATCAATTTTCAAACTTAGTTTTCATATCATTCCAATTTGTGATACATCCATTGGGCAGATGATGAAACCAATCCAAACAACATCATGCAATGTTTCAATGAAGAGGTGAATAGCAACATCTTCATATTCTACTGACAAAATAGCACATGCAGCAAAGAAAGTAGAAATGTGGTCATCTGGTGACATCTTCCCATCTCCGTCGAACTTGGGAAGAATCTTCCTCAATCCTCTCGGGAGGTCACATCGAGTTGGTATGCCAATGGGCCTATGGAATTTCCCCATGCTATGTTGATGCCATTTTGGGAAAGGTGGTATGCAAAGGTAAAACAACGTGAGCAAGGACAAGTTCTTGACTAGTAGTGATTCCTTCCTTTCTTGCTCTTTTAGGACTTGATGTAAGGCTTGCAGATCTATGAGGTGTGTTCTTATTTGGAGGAGATAACTTGAAACCAAAATTTCCTTGAAATTCAAAAATGGGATCAGATTGACCTTTAGCTTTTTCTCCTCACGTAAACCTCTTTCCTTCTAGTTTGAAATATTTATTATGAAGGGATCACTAGCATGTTCTAACCAGCTCTAGCCTTTTCTCTTCACTCTCTTTCTTGAGCTATTTGTGCCTGAATATCTCTAGAAAAACTCATGGATTTCTCTTCTTTGTTATCTAGTACTGATGCGGCGAGATGAAAATGATATTTATTTGTGTAGTTTTCCCAAATAGCTTGCCTCAAATATGATGATATATTTTCTTGGTTATCTACAAAAACAAGATTTTGTTGCAAGATAGGTGGGTTACCTATAATAGTCATATAACTTATTACCTTGGTGGAAGAGGACCGTGTCGGTGAACAATGATCAACACATGTCTAGGAGGTCTTCTCGCCACAAGTGCAGGTGCTCTTCTTCTAAGGTGTTCAATGTAGATTTCTCTGTCAATGGCTCTATCAACAGCCAAAAATTTTTGCAGGCTTTCTTGGTTTTCCCAAGCTATTGTTTGAAGGTTGGCAGCAATGTCTCCTTGAAAATCTTCGTCGGGCACAAGGTTCGGTTGAAGAACTAGAGCTTGTGCAGAGGGGATAGTCATAAAGATTTAACCAAGCACTGGTTAACGATTCCTAAATCCCCAGTAGTATTGCCAACCCTTTGAAATGGGAATGACGTTACAATTTATATAGTAGAATATGACTCTTCACCTACCCCCCAATGCCTTTTCATATGTCTCGCACAACTTAAAACTTTTCAATTTCCTAAGAAACTTTTAAGTCCCTTTTTATAATATAAAGGTGACTTATTACATTACGAACATTAAGACATATGGAAAAGTACAAACCCAACATGAAATTAGAACATTTGAGAAGAGAGATAAAGTTGGGGGAAAGAGGAGAGAGAAAGAGAGAGTGAATAAAAAAGGAGACATCGTTCTTGATGAATTTTGTTGATCCTCATCAATGGAAAGCTCCAAATGCGTGAAAATCAATCGTAGAATCCCTTACACACCGTGAATCTCCTTCAAATCAGCTTGTGAACACTCATCAAGTTGAATGAAATAATATTGAACTCGAGATGATGATGTCTCCCGAATGATTATCCTTGTCACGATCCAATTGTGCCAAAACTACATTTTTGAGTATAACTCACTATTTTTATTAAGTGTGAATTGCGAGATGAGATGACTTTTCGATGACATTGCCTATGATGCTCCCTCGTGTTCACCGTATTCTTCATGGAATCTTCAAATGGTGGCTTACCGGAAGTAATAGTCCCCTATGCAAGGAGACAAGTTATTCGAGAAATAAATTTTGGGATGCGATAGAAGTCTTCAATACTTTTCCATAAAATCCATCCTCGCAAAAATAATGAAAAAGCAAATTTCTCTAGATCTCATCTTAATTGATGATTCCTCATTCGAGTTTGATAAAGAAAAATACACTATTGAAATGGTTTTTAGGCCAAGTGTTAATGTTAATGCAAAAATGGCAAGTATTCAATGATGATCAACAAATTATTGCCTTCTTGGAAAAGAGAGATAATTTTGAAGGGTTGTACTTTAAAGGAAGTGATTTTTCATTTCATGAATTGATGACCTCACCAATTCTAGAAAGAGTTGGGAACAAAGATCTTGGTGATGGCATCATTCAACTCAAAGGAAATAAAATTCCAAAAAGATTGGTTTCACTTAGAGAAAATTTTGATAAATATGATAGGTTTATCACAGAGAAAGAGAAAGTAGGACTTGTGAATTGAATCGCTAACTATGAGCAAGTTAACATTGGGACCAAGGAAAAACCTTTCTTGGTCAACATCGTAAGTGTTTCTCACCGAGAAGCGCAAGAAATTTATAATCCTCCTTACCAAATATTCGACATCTTGGCTTACTCGTATGAAGACTTGAAGTATTTCCATCCTAGGAAATAGAGCATGCCATACCCTTGAAACCACAAAGTGCAACTCCATTTATGCATAAGCAAAGATAATATAATCCCAAGATTGTAGGGATAATATTTCATGAGGTTCAAAAGATGTTAGACGCATGGATAGTGTTTCCTATTCGACATTCAACTTGGATAGCTAATATTGTACCGATTCATAAGAAAAATGGAGAAATTAGGATTTGCATGGATTTATGTAATCTTAATCAAGATTCCTTAAAATATAATTATCCACTGATAGTCATGGACCATATTCTGTAGGAAGTAACTGGATCGTAAATGCTATCTATGCTAGATGGTTTCTCTGGTTATAATCATATTGAAGTGGATAGAGAAGATCAACATAATTTTGGAGTTCACCTCTCCCTACGATACGTTTGCAGCATAGAATATGCGCCTTTTGGTTTGATCGATTTGACGCTACTTTTCAAAGGGATATGGATATGGCATTTGTAGATTATAAAAACAAGATCATCATGATATACCTAGATAACTTGACAATATTCTCAAAAACGAGAAGAGCACCTAAGATATTTAGAGAAAATATTGCAAAGGTACTGACTTCATAAGATTTCTCTCGAATCAAAGAAAGTTTGTGTTCGAGTTACAAAAGGGAAACTCCTAGGTGATATTGTAAACATTATTAATCTATTGTTCTAGTTCACAATGATCAAGATCTGATTATATACTTACTCATGTGTGTTCCCTTTTACACATTCTTGTTTAGCTAACTCAAACTCCATTTTATTTGTGTTGGTTATTCATATTTTTTCTTCATGCAATACTAGGATCTATTTTTACCTAACTCTTGCATGTTATTTCAGTTCATTCCTTTCCACTCCTTTCCTTCATTCCATTTCATCTCCCTCATTGACTTTTTATTTCCATTGATGTTCCAAAACACCCCCATATACAATTTCGAATGTACAAATGTAAATGCAGTTTTGGTTTTCAATAAAGGAGACCTCACCTTCATTGAGGAGGGACTTTGTTCCCACACTGCTTTGTTGCATGTCATTCCTTTAGGGAATGAACAGAGAGTCACCTTTGATAAACTAGACCAATTTCTCGAGTTGATCCTTATTGGACTTCAAGTACTCTACTTGTGACATGGAATTTTTGTTTTATTGATATGATCAATGATATCAAATTTGGGAAAAGTAACCGTACTTGATGTCTCAGATACTAGTTATTTTGAACTTGATGATGGCACACTTTTGACCTTTGCTTTGGGCTTGGTTGATACGGATGTGGAAGAAGAAACTTTCTTCATAGTTGATTTATCAACTGATTGATCTAACAAAGGCCCTCCTTTCTTTAAGATAGTTTTGACCTTTGAAACCTCAGTCGCCTTGGAATCTTTAGGAGTCTCATTTGTCTTGGATTCTTTAGAAGTTTCCTTAGTCTTAGATTCTTTTTGAAGTTCCTTGGAAACCTCTTTATCTCCCACCTTAGTGGTATCCTACTCCTTTTTCTAAGAGCATGTGAAGACAGCGAAGGATTGACTATTCATATCTTCTATAATTTCTTCGTATTCATCTTCTTCTTCTGAATGGTACTCAAAGAAATGATTATTACTTTCTCCCTCAGGATCTTCAACTTTAGGTTCAAATGTTCTAGAATCCGGCTCTTCCTCATCAACCTTGAAAACTTCAACTTCATCATCACTTTCTTTAATGACATCACATTTTGAGTTAGTTGGGGAGCTTCTTATATAGCAAGCCTCATTGGAGCACCTACAATTTTGGCTTTTTGGGAACGTATCCTTTTCTCGGGGATGTCTTTGTAAGGAGAGCAGTTACTACTTTGAGCAAATTAATTTTTTAAATCCAGCTCATCATTATCCAACTTAGTGAGTATAGCTTCTGAAGCATTGGGGGTTTCTTGAATCTTTCCCTTGAGGGAATTTTTCTTGAATTTTCCTGCCATGATTAATTCATCTTCAATTTCTATGGCCAAGGATTGAGAAAGTTCCAAATTAGCCACTCTAGCCCTTCTTAGCTAATAGCACACTTCTGGTTGTTGTGCATTAATAAAGAAACATTTTTGTCCATCAAGGTTTGGACAAATCCCAATGGGAACTTTGTTCACCATTTTATTGAATTTATCCACAAAATTCCTCATAGGTTTTGTTGGCTCTTTCTTTGCTTTCTAAGACAATTGGGTAAGAAGAGAAAGTTCGTCTTCTACCATCTTGAATCAATTTTCAAACTTAGTTTTCATATCATTCCAATTTTTGACACATCCATTGGGCGATGATGAAACCAATCTGCAGCAACATCATGCAATGTTTCAAAAAAGAGAATAATAGCAACATCTTCATATTCTACCGAAAAAATAACAAATGCAGCAAAGAAAGTAGAAATGTGGTCATCGGTGACATCTTCCCATCTCCATTAAACTTGGGAAGAATCTTCCTTGATCCTCTCAAGAGGTCACATTGAGTTGGTAGGGCGATGGGCCTATGGAATTTCCCCATGGTATGTTGAATTCCATTTTGGGAAAGGTGGTATGTGAAGGTAAAACAACATGAGCAAGGACAAGTGCTTGACTAGTAGTGATTCTTTCCTTGCTTACATTTTCAAGACTTGGTGCAAGGTCTACAGATCTATGAGGTGTGTTCTTATTTTGAGGAGATAACTCAAAACCAAAATTTCCTTGAAATTCAAAAATGGGATCTGATTGACCTTTAGCTTTTTCTCCTCATGTAAACCTCTTTCCTTCCAGTTTGAAATATTTATTGTGAAGGGATCACTGGCATGTTACGAGTGGCTCTAGCCTTTTCTCTTTGCTCTCTTTCTTGAGCTATTTGTGCCTGAATATCTCTAGAAAAACTCATGGCTTTCTCTTCTTTTTATCTATTACCGATACAAAGTGAGATGACAATGATAGTTATTCGTGTAGTTTTCCCAAATAGCTTGCCTCAAATCGATGATATATTTTCTTAGTTATCTGCAAAAACAAGATTTGGTCATAAGATAGGTGGGTTACCTATAATAGTCATACAAATTATTACCTTGGTGGAAGAGGACCACATCGATGAAAATGATCATCGGCACGTGTCAGGAGGTCTTCCGCCACAAGTGTGGGTGCTCTTCTTCTAAGGTCTTCAATGTATATTTCTCTTGTCACAATGGCTCTATCAACACCTAAAAATTTTTGCAGCTTTCACGGTTTTCCCAAGCTACTGCTCAAAGGTTGACAACAATTTCTCCTTGAAAATATTCATCGGGCACAAGGTTCGGTTGAAGAACTAGAGCTTGTGTAGAGGGATAGTCATAAAGATTTAACCAAGAACTCAGGTTAACGATTCCCGAATCCCCAAAGAGTATTGCCAACCCTTTGAAATGGGAATGACGTTACAATTTATACAAGTAGAATATGACTCTTCACCTACCCCCAATGTGTTTTCATATGTCCTCACACAACTTAAAACTTTTCAACTTCCTAGGAAACTTTAAAGTTCCTTTTTATAACATAAAGGTGACTTACTACATTACGAACATTAAGACATATGGAAAAGTGCAAACCCAACGTGAAATTAAAACATTTGAGAAGAGAGATAAAGTTGGTGGAAAGAGGAGAGAGAAAGAGAGAGTGAAGAAGAAGAGGAGACATCATTCTCGATGAATTCCATTGATCCTCATCAATGGAAAGCTCCAAATGCAGTGAAAATCTGAATCTTAGAATCCCTTACACACTATGACTCTCCTTCAAATCAGCTCGTGAACACTCACCAAGTTGAATGAACTAAGATGGATCTCAAGTGATGATGTCTCCTGAATGATTATCCTTGTCACGCGTCCCATTGTGCCAAAACTACATTTTGAGTGTAACTTACTATTTTTATTAAGTGTGAATTGCGAGCCGAGATGACCTTTTTATGACCTTTCCTGTGATGTTCCCTCCGTGTTCACCATATTCTTCATGGAATCTTCAAAATATGGATTACCCAAAGTAATAGTCCCCTATGTAAGGAGATATGTTATTTAGAAATAAAGTGTGGGATGCGATAGAAGTCGATACTTTTTCCATAAAATCCATGCCTCACGAAAATAATGGAAAAGCAAATTCTCTAGTTCTCATCTTAATTGATGATTCCTCATTTAGAGTTTGATCAAGAAAAATACACCATTGAAATGGTTTTTAGGCCAAGTGTTCCCGATTATGCAAAAATGGAAAGTATTCAATGATGATCAACAAATTATTTCCTTCTTGGAAAAGAGAGATAATTTTGAACGGTTGTACTTTGAAGGAAGTGATTTTGCATTTCATGAATTGACGACCTCACCCATTCTAGAAAGAGTTGGGAACAAAGATCTTGGTGACGAAATCATTCAACTCAAAGGAAATAAAATTTCAAAAGGATTGGTTTCACTTAGAGAACTTTTTTATAAATATGATAGGTTTATCAAAGAGAAAGAGCAAGTAAGACTTGTGAATTTCACGACTATGAGCAAGCTAACATTAGGACCAAGGATATGGATATGGAATTCATAGATTATAAAAACAAGATCATTGTGATATACCTAGATAACTTGACAATATTCTCTAAAATGAGAAGAGCACCTAATATATTTAGAGAAAATATTGCAAAGGTGCAAACTTCATAAGATTTCTTTGAATCCAAGAAAGTTTGTGTTCGAGTTACAAAAGGGAAACTCCTAGGTCAGATTGTTTCTAAGGAAGGAACTAAGATCAATCTTGAGTGCATTCAAGCTATCAAGAAATTTTCCTTGCCTACCACAAGATATGAAATGCTATCTCGAATTCAGGAGGCTTTTTAGGATACAATCAAATTAAGATAGCTGATGAAGATCAACACAAGATGACTTTCATGATCCTTGGGGTACATTCTATTATTAGGTAATGCCGGTTTGGACTTAAAAATGTAGGAGCCACCTATTAGAGGGAAATGACATAAATATTTCATGAAATGATCCATGACATCATGGAAGACTATGTGGATGATATCCTCGGGAAATTCAAGACAAGGAAGATCACTGGCTATTTTGTGGCATATCTTTGAATGTCTACGGAGTACAAGGTCCATCTCGAACCCAAAGAAATGTGTGTTTGGCCTACTAACAAGAAATTTGCTGGGTTTTATTATATCATGAAGAGGGATTGAAGTTGACCTATCTAAAGTGTCTGCTATTACTAAAATGCCTCCTCCCAAAAACATTAAGCAACTGCACAACTTGTATGGAAAAATACAAGTTATTCACCGCTTCATTTCTCAACTTGCCAAAAATGTCACTTATTCACTCATTTGTTGAAAAAGGATGTTGCCTTTATCTAGGGACTAGAGAAAAAACAAGAATTCACCCTACTCAAGCAATATTTGGCCAATCCACCTGTCCTCATGCCACCAACTCCTGGTGATCCACTCCTGCTATATATTTTTTCTACTCAATTTTCTATTGGTGCGTTGCTCATCGAGTACGACCTTGGACATAAAGAAAAAGCATTATATTACCTCGAACCGTACTCTCATCTCTTATAAACTCAACTATCCCCAAATAAAAAATATTGTTTGGCTATAGTTTTTAACTTTCAAAAGCTTTGACATTACCTATTAAATATTAAAACCAATCTCATATAAAAAGTTGACCCGCTCAAATACTTGCAGTCTAAACCCACTCTTACCGACAAAATGGCTAATTGAATCATTTTGCTAAGTTAATTTGACATCAAGTTTGTGCACCAGAAATCACTTAAGGGATAGGTGTTTGCTGATAAATTACTAGAAGCACATTTGCAAAGCACTAAAACTTTAAATCTGGATCTTCCGAGATGCTTCATTACTATACATTGAGGAATCTATCATGTGGCAGGTAAACTTTGATGGATCTTTTACCTTTCATGGCTCGGGGTAGGTGTGGTATTGATTACTCCTTATGGTGATCATATACCCCAAGATTTTACCTTGGTTTTCCTTGCACAAACAATATTCAGAGTATGAGGCACTCATCACTGGGTATGAAACTCGCAATCAAATGGGACATTCATCATGTTAAGATCATTGGTGATTCGTAGTTAATCATAAAGCAAGTCAATGGTGAGTACAAGGTCAAGGATGAGAAACTTATCCCTTATAAGAAGATGGTTGAAACTTTGAAAGCATATTTTATGCACATCACATTTGAACAAACCCCAAGATTACAAAATTGGTCTATAGATGCTATGGAAACCGTAGGTTCTATGTTGCGCATTCCTCTCGAAAGCAATGACATGCCTTTCTTTGTTGAAAATCTACATCGGCGTGTGTATGGCATGCCGAGAATCTTGTCTAGCCTGTGAGGTTATTGGTCCCAATTCCCCATGGTATGAACCCATTTTCACCTACCTTAAAGACAACACACTCCCCCGACATAGCTTGTTCGACAAACAAAAACTTATCCACCAAATAGCCCATTATACCCTCTTAGGAGGTATGCTCTATCATCATGGCTACGATGGGAATCTGTTATGTTGTCTCGATATGACATAGTCAATCTAAGTGATTAAAGAGGTGCATAAAGGAGTGTGCGGGGCCCACACAAATGGAATGGTTCTAGCTAATAAATTAGTAAGAGTAGGCTACTATTGGCCTACCATAGAAACCGATCATTGTAACTATGTCAGAAGTGTGTACTTAGTGAGAAGTACAAAAATTTCATCCATGCTCCATCATAACCATTACAACCCATCACTACCCCATGGCCATTTTCCAAGTGGGGACTTAATTTAATAGGGAAACTTACCCCTACTTCATCGGATGGTCACACGCACATCATTACAGATACTAAATACTTTACCAAGTGGATGGAAGAGGTTCCTTTGAGATATGTAAAAAATGCTTAGATCTCAAAGTTCATCACGAACCATATTATTTGTTGGTATGGCTTCCCGCTGCTATTATTTATCGATAATGGGAAATCTTCAAGAACAAAACCATAAAGGACCTTTATCATCGGTTTCAAATAAGATTAAAATTGTCTATAATGTATTACCCCTAAGGTAATGGACAGGCCAAGGAAAATAACAAGACCTTAGTTCGAATCATGGAGAAAATGGTAAGTAACACAGTCGTAATTGAAATTTGCAAATCCACCCAACTCTTTGGGATTATAGGACCTCTATTCACACCCCTAATGGTGTAATGCCATATTCCCGGTGTTTGGAATAGAATCTATCATCTCGTTGGAGATCGAACTTCCTTCCCTAAGAGTCTCTCTTAGGGATTATCTAGATAAGGATGAGGATTATAGAGTGGCTAGACTGGTAGAGTTGGAACTCCTGGATGAGAAGCACATCCACACCCTAAATCATCTTAAAGTGTATTAGAATAGAGTCTCTCACAATTACAACAAAAGAATCATACCTCGTCAGTTTAAGGTTGGTGATCTAGTTATAAAAGAGAAACAATTAAACACCAGGGAAGAAAGAAAGAAGAAAGATAAGTTTGAACCACATTTGCTTGGTCCATATGTCATCATGGCAAAGTATGTCATACGAGCATAAAAAAATTTCCCACCATAATGGGGATGAGCTCTAGGAGCCTATGAATTCCATGCACCTTAAGAGGTTCTATGCGTAAGCATGGTACGGAAAATCAAAAAAGCAAGCAAAAAGAGGTAGAAATACAAAAATAAATAAAAAAATTAAATAAGAGAAAAATAAAAAGAGAAAACAGGCCATCCATAAGTGAAAACCATGCAATTGTGGCGCTTTGGATAGGTCCTTGGGTGAAAACTAGTTTCTGCCCCTAGGGAGGATTCGTTGTTCACAAGCATCTTACATCTAAGGGGTACTTTTACTTAGCCAAGGGATAGTCCTGCATCTACATCCAAGATTCCCTATGAAATCCCGTTCTTGCCAAGTCTTGATCCGTCTTTTCTCTTTTGTTAATTTGTGAAGGGATGGTTTTTGTCCCATCTAATGCTAGGGGAATTTCTACAACTTCACCTTCCTGTATATTCCCCATCTAATGTTGGGGGCATCCACGTTCTTGGTTACCTATGCATAGGTTCAAAAATCCTAGAAAATCACAAAAAAATTTAAAAATCCTAGGAAAGCAAAAACATTCAAAACATGTCAAAAATCAAAACAATAGAAAATTGTTTCAAAAGCCTAAACAATAGAAAATTGTTTCAAAATCTTCAAATAATAGAAATTTGTTTCATGAAACAATCTTACGAAAAACATAATTTCAGTTAACTTGATTTTTCTTATTTTCTACTTTTCTTGTTTGCTTTTATAGTTCTTCCATGCTTGTGCATCTTGTAAAGGTTGTTACTTAGACACACTTTGGTAAGATTCATCTTTTCTTCCTTAAATTAGATTTATTCTTTCTTATACATATGATGTGTGTGTATTTACATGTTAGTGAATAAATGGTATTTTTTTCAATCGTTTCTTTATGTTTTAGTTATATTTGTTAGCATTTGATTATGTTTGCTTGTTGCAGTGTGTGTTGTTATGTTATCACATCAGCACATACCCATCAATATCATCACATCTAACATCATCTATACATCATATATCAAGAAAATGCTAAGTCTTACATCACGCATGTATACTAAGCTAATCATCACATATCATATCATCAAATGGGGGAAAGAGGGGTGCACATGATCACAAATCTATCCCCCCCCACACCAATATCATCATATCATCTTGTTCACTACATCTAAAACATCACATGGGAAATACACTTGATCTCATCTATAGATCTATCATCTAACACTCAAAGGACATGTGATGCATCAAACATAAAGATATAAATGCATGGAAATGCATAATCAAATAACATCATAACACATCCATAAGTGTAGAATCAAGAACAACAACAACATGCATCATCTCATAAACGTGTATCGTCCAAAAGTGTCCATATATATATAAAAGTGTCCATCTATATATATACATGTGTGTGGTATATCTCTATCAAAAATGGGTATAAATTAGTGATATACATCAAAATTCCTTCATCTAAGGCATACATAAAAGCCTTCATCCGAGGCATACAAAAGAGATGATATACATCGATGGACAATACAAATGCCTTCATATGAGGCATATATCAAATAATGCAATAAATAAAGAATAATGTACATCAAAATAGATATATACGCCTTCATCCGAGGCATACATAAAAAAACCTTCATCCGAGGTATAAAAAGAGATGATATACATCGATCGGAAAATACAACTACTTCATATGAGGTATATATCAAATAATGCAATAAATAAAGAATAATGTCCATCAAAATAGATATTATATGCCTTCATCAAGAGGAAAAATATATACAATGTGAGTCAAGGGTGGATCAAACCCTCGGATGGGCTGGCTGGTCTACCCTGGGGGAGGCATGGCATGTGCTCCACTTAGGGGGCCTCGAGGCCTTCTAAGACCTCTATGATCTAGTTGATCTCGCTTGACTCGCTAACCGTAGGAAGATGCTCGGTGCTCGGTTAGGACTATCTCATAAGACAAAGACATGTAGTAGGATGCCCGATCCTCTCACCGTGGCTAACTCTTTGTGTGTCCATGTTGTCACGAATGTCCCATCTGTGTGTCTTATGTGTAATGGAAAGTTGAAAAGCTATGGGATGAGGTTAAAGAACATCAAAGCTTTGCTAACTCATCCATACACCATGAGATTAGAGATAAACAAGATAAACTAACATGCAAGCATTATAACTTCAACAAAAACATCAAAAACTAACATGTATACTACTCTCTACTCTATGAAAGCTTAATGAAAGTGAACCTAGTTAGATTCTAAGCAATCAAATTGTGTGTTGTTTACTTCAATGGAGGTGAAGAGGTCTCTCTAAAATGGCTACAAGGCCAAGTTCGATACCCTCCTACTAACCTACTATGAAGTTATGGATGCAAGATGGGGAGCTTCAACAATGGAGGATAGCCAAGATCAAATGCTTATTAGCTTGGCTAATGCAAATGAGGTCTAATGCCAATATCTCCAAATGTGAGAGAGATTTTGTTATGTAAACAAGGTGTAAAGTTGTAAGTTGAATGGGTAGGCTTAGCCTTGTATTTATAGTTTTCCACTTGGGATAATTTGGAATTTGGGTTCATGTGGGACTAAATCTCAAAAAGCACTTTTAGATTAGATTAGGATAAACATGCTTTAGGCTTAGTTAAGCTAGGATTAGGATATTTAAACTTGATTAGCAAGTGATTAGAGACTCACTAAGAGTTGGGAGGGGTCGGATAATCAAATGACCGATGATAGATAGCCTACAAAGCCAATAAAAGTGTACTAGAGAGAACTAGGGAGGTTTTAAATTGTTGAAAGGAGGAATGTTTAGCTAATAAGAGAGATATTAGCCAAATAAGATGATTATAGGAGGAAAACGATTGAGGTGTCATAAATGGGCATCCGAGAGTGGAGTGAATAAGGGTTGACTAATGAAGTGTCGTAAATTGGTTGAATTAGATGAAATGCTAAATGTAAGCATATTTTAGGTGTCTACACGTCTATAGGAAGTTATCTTTGCTGATACCCGAGCCAACTCAACCTTACCTACAACCCACTTTGCTCGCTTAACATAATCTCTCCAAGATCACAAGATGTAACTAAGCTTGAATTCTGCTGATGAAGGCTCGTCACTTGAGCCATCTTTTCTACCATCTACTATATCTGTTGGAAGTGATTAGCAACATCATTAGCCTAGGCTTGAGCTTCGATCCCTCTCTGCTTTGTAACTACCACGATCCGAGCTTGATTCTTGTCTCTCTCGAGTATGACCTATTGTAACTATTGTTGTAGTGTATCTACCTATACCTATGCCTACACCGAAACTATCTCGGTGCCTCGTATCTTTCCTAGCCCTACCCATATCCCTCGTATATGTGCTCGTGCCTACACCTATGGCTGCCCATGTGCTTGTCCTTGGCTCTCGTAACTCATTCTAAGACCCCGTGCATGTCCCAAAGAACTATCCTTACACTCAGTGTGCATGACCCCGACCATCATGATTTTGTCCATCGAGTGGATCATCGGGACCATGGGGTCCGGTGTCATCTCCTCATCAATGCTATATAAGGATCTCTAGTGGTGGCCTAACACCTGCTGCCCACTCATCATCTAGAATAGTCGGTGTGTCACGATAACATAGTCATGTTACTAATCCCAATAATTAAGTGTTGTGTCGGGTTTCTAATCTGCATGGTGGGTCCCATGGCTGCAATACCACCTATGTAAAGCTCAACCTTGCACATGCCACCCGTATGTAATGCCCCATGATCTATCTCTCTACATTCCACCATGCATGCTACAAATTTGGATGTGGAACCCACTAAATGAATAAAGTGTAGTTAGCATTGACACCACTCGAATCTATATAGCTCTATGATATAGCTACAAATTCCAAGTATAAAGTCCTCCTTTATGCATACACCGAGCTCTACTACATCCTCCCACCACCGAATGTGCCTATAATGCCTCCATATCATGTCCCTATCCAATAGAACATCAAATATCATCTCGTAATGAAATACGTTGCCTAGGTGCCCACCTACATCCCCACCCACCTGGAGCCCAAGCCATGTATGTCGGCTCCTTTGGGACTCGAGACATGTAGTATGCCTACTGGATGCCCGATGGCCATATGGTCCCAAGCCCAGAGATCTAGCAACAAAGAGGGCTGGCCCCACCATCTTCTGACGGTGGTAAGTAATCAAGTGTAGGTCCCAAAGATAGATGTACCGCATATGCACTCAGCCCAACAATAGCACTCACCGCTAAATATGCCATGAACCAATGTCATCAAGCCCATAGGAAACGATGTCCCTGTCTTATCAGTGAGAGAGAACCCACTGATAAGAGACATCACATAAAGAGGCCCTCGGTGCAAAGTAGGGTCCACTATGCACATACGAAACCACTATCATACCCTCATGGGGTATATCATCATGATCAAATAGGTCACTCAAGACCGCTTTGCGTGAGTCACAAAAATCGCTAGTGTACTCGATCAAGCATGCTTGTGATAACCACACGCAGATCCCCATATGTCCTCTAAGGTCATGGTCATCTCTCCCATCTAGATCCCGGCACGGCTCTCATTGTGCCACCGCTCAATCAATGCGATCAAAATTCCATGGTCTAGGGTGATAGAAGGAATCGGGCTACGGGGCCTAGGCCCACTGCCTCTAGAAGTATCCCATCGTGCATCGATCTCATCGCACATGCTCCCCTCTAACTCCGTGATCTAGGTGTGATGCTCTCATGTCTATAGCATGGGTAAACCTCTCTATAAAATCAGTCGGAATGTCGATACTAATAATTCTTCCGAGTCTTGCCTATCTTCTTTGGGTTAACCCACAAATCCTAATTTTTCTTCTAAGTGCCATCCTTTTTGGAATTTTTCTAACAATTCTTCATCTAACCGAGGCACTGCATGCCCTTTTGGGAGTGTGTGCTACCGGGTGTGTGTGCCTCCAAATTTTTGTGTGCGCATGCGCACATGCACCTCAAAGAACCTACGCTATAGTTTGTGTACTTGTGCATATACATTGGTACTTTTCTCATGTGTACACCATCATATGGGTATATGCACATGTGTGCATACACCTAGGGTGTGTGCATGTGTGAGGTTATGTCTTTAGGGTGTATGTGCATGTGCGCACACACCCCTGGCACTTGTGCATGTGTGCATATACTCCAAGGGTTCCGCATCATCAATTTGACACCTACGCCCCACGCATGTGTGCTTACACCAAACCCACCCTAATTATGTACTTATCAGCATTAATTAAGAGTATTAATTACAAAATTGATGATGAAGGTTAATTACTCATGAAGTGGCATTAGTCTGCACATGCCGGGCATACTCCGAAACTCTATAAGTGCGTCCTTGGTGGGCTTCATGCTATCACCATCATCCTCGTTGCTATCAGTGGTCTCATAGTAAAAATTTGGCAGAGGTGTTGGTAAAAATGAATTAGTCATGATTATTTACCCCTCGAGTGGGGTATATTAACCCATTTTTTGCTTATCATCATAATGCCTGGAAGCTTGTTTTGACACAAAGATCACTCTAATTCTTCTTCTATTCATCGTAAAGGATTATTTTATTTAAATAATTATTTTTCTTTCCTTTTTCATATATCTTGGGAATTTTTTTCATCCGGTGCCCCTTTCTTCTCCCTAGGACATTCTTCTTGCTCCTATGTGATTTTTATTTCTACGCACTCCATGGATAATTATTTTATATTAAATAAATATTTTATTAATTTTTCATTGTACAGAGTATTATTTGTCACTTATTTCTCTTTTTTTCCCAGGGCATTCCTTTTCATTTGGGAACTTCACTTCAATTATTCTACTTTCTTTTATATATCCAAATCCACTAAAAATTGAGAAACACACACACACACACACACACACACACACACACATCACACACACACACACACACACACACACACACAATTCATCCAAAATTCCAAAAACAAAACAAAATTCTCCACAAAAATCCTAAAAACTATAAAATCTACAAAATTAGGTAACCAACTTATAGTGGCTAAAACTTGTGTCCAATGCATAGTATTCTTTCCATATTTTGTTGGATTGTTTCATATTTTCACCAATCAAACGACTTGTGGATAATCTTATTCACAACCATTTACAAAGCTAACATCATAACACATCCATAAGTGCATAATCAAGAACAACAACAACATGCATCATCTCATAAACACGTGTATCGATCAAAAATGCCCATCTATATATACATGTGTGTATATATCTATTTAAAAATGGGTATAAATCGGTGCTATACATAAAAATGACTTCATCCGAGGCATACATTAAAAAAGCCTTCATTCGACGCGCATACAAAAGAGATGATATACATTGATCAACGAATACAATTACCTTCATTTAAGGCATATATCAAAGAATGCAATAAATAAATAATGATGTACATCAAAATAGATACTATACGCCTTCATCAAGAGGAATAATGTATACAATGTGAGTCAAGAGTGGCTCGAACCCTCGGATGGGCTAGTTGGTCTGCCTTATCGGGGGAGGCATGGCATGTGCTCCACTCGGTCCTACAGGGGCCCTCATGGCTGATCCACCGAGTCCTGAGGCCTCTCGACCTCTCTAATCTAGTCGATCTTCTCGACTATTGGCTATAGGAAGGTGCTCGATGCTTATGGGACTACCTCATAGTACATAAAACTTGTAGTAGAATGCCCAATCTCTCTCTGTGGCTAACTCTGTGTGTCAAGTTGTCATGTCACTATCCCATCCCATTTATAGGACACTATCTCTCGCCGATAGGCCAACTCTATCGACTCTACGACCCGTACTCTCACCTATCTCTCTCCAAAGATCTTCATAGGATGCAATCGAGCCTAAATCACCGATGAAGGCTCATCACCCGAGCCATCCTGTGATGCCATATGTTATATTTGATGAAGTGAGTAGAACCATCACCATCCTAGACTCGAGCCTCGATCCACTCTCGTTATAACTACCAAAATCTAAGCTTGGGTCTAGTCTCTCTCAACTATGACCTATTTTAACTTTTATTGTAGTGAAATTACCTATACCGTGCTCCTCACCTACGGCTGTCCCGGTGCCTACATATATCTCGACCCTACCCATGTCCCTATATATGTGTATGTGTATGCACCTATGGTGTACATGTGCTCGCACCTTTGGTTGTGCTTGTGCCTACACCTATGGCTACCCATGTGTTTTCCTAGATTTCGTAACCCTCACTCTTGGACCATGTGCATGTCCCTTCCTTGTCCCTACACCTATGCATGATCTTCGACCATTATGAGCCTTCCCTCAATGGATCATCGAGACCATGGGATCAAGCATCATCTCCCTCATCACTACTGTTATAAGGGATCTCTAGCGATGGCATGACACCGTTTGCCCACTCATCATCTAGAATAGTTAGGCGCCACGATAACACGGTCATGTACCACTCCCAATAATCAAGTTTGGGTCCCATGGCTGTGGTATCACCTATAGAAAGCTCAACCTCACACATGCCACTGTATGGGAGGCCCCATGGTCCTCTCTCTCGCATCCCACCATGCATGCTCTGATTTGGCTGTGGAACCCCTAAATGAAGCCTAACTAGACCGACACGGATGAAGTCTATATAGCTATGTGATATAGATATGACTACCAAGTATAAAGTGCTCCACTATGCATACACCGAGCTCTACTGCATCCTCCCACCACCGAATGTTCCTATAAGGGCTCCATATCATACGCCCTTGTCCAGTAGATCATCGAAACTCTTGTCTATAATGAAATATGCTTGCCTAGGTGCCAACATACATCCCCACCCACTAGAGCCCAAGCCATATATGTGCGATCCTCCAAGACTCGGACATGTAGTGTGCCTATAGACACCCAATGACTATATGGTCCCGGCCTATATTTACAAAGAAAGAGGCTAGCCCCACCATTTTCTATGATGGTAAGTAATCAAGTGTAGGTCCCAATATAGATGTGTCAGTATGCACTAGCCCCAACAATAGCGCTCACCACTAAAGATCCCATGAACCAATGTCATCAAGCCCATAGGAAACTATGTCCCTATCTAATACGTGAGAAAGAACCCACTAATAAGAGACATCACATAAAGAGGCCCTCGATGCAAAGTAGGGTCCACTATGCACTCATGCAAAGCCATTATCATACCCTCATGGGGTATGTCTTCATGATCAAATAATTCACTCAGTCTATCGCGTGAGTCACCCAAAATCACTAGTGTACTCGATTAGCATTCTTATGATAGGCATGTGTAGTATCCGCCATATGTCCTCTAGGGTCACGGTGGCCATCTCTCCCATCGGATCTTGAAGCACCGGCTCTCGCTGTGCCACCACTCAATCAATGAGGTTAAAATTCTATGGTCGAGGTGATGATAGAAGGCATCCGGGATACGAGGCCTAGGTCCACTTCCTCTAGAATTATCCCATCATGCATGATATCATCGGTGCATGCTGCCCTCTAACTCCATGATTTGGGTGTGACACTCTCACGTTTGTATCATGGGAAAACATTTCGCAAAATCAGTTTAAATGTCATATACTAACAATTCTTCCGAGTCCCGCCTATCTTCTTTAGGGTTAACCCAAAAATCCTAATTTTTCTTCTAAGTTCCATCCTTTTGGAATTTTTCTAACAATCCTTTATCTAAGGTCCCCGCATGCCCTTTGGGCATGTGCGCTACCCTAGCGTGTTTACCTCCAAATTTCATGCACACGTAGGCGTTCATGCGCCTTAGAGTGCCTACACTATAGTTTGTGTACTTGCACATACACGTAGGTACTTCTCACATGTGTATGACATCATATGGGTACATGTGTGTGTAAGCATGCCCCTAGGTGTGTGTGTGTGTGTGAGGGCTATGTCTTTAGGGTTTATACACTTGCGCGCACACGCATACGCATGCTCGCATACGCTCCAAGGGATCCCTGTGCCATTAATTTAACACCTATACCCCGCGCATGCGCGCCTACATCAAACCACCCTAATTACCTACTTCTCAAAGATTAATTATGAGTATTAATTACAAAATTGATGAAGAAGGTTAAGTTACTCATGAAGTGGCCATCATCGCATGTCGGGCATACACTCTATCGGGCGTCTCAGCGGGATCATGTTATCACCATCATCCTTATCACTATCAAAGTCTCACAAAAAAATTTGGTAGAGGTCATTAATAAATTAATTAGTCATGATTATTTACCCCCAGGTGGGGTATATTAACCCATTTTTTTCTCGTCATGATGCCTGGAAGCTCATTTTGAGGATAGGATCACTCTAATTCTTCTTCTATTCATCGTAAAGGATTATTTTATTTAAATAATAATCTTTCTTTCCTTTTAATCGTATTTTCGGGAATTTGTGTCATGTGGTACCCCTTTCTTCTCCCTAAGACATTCTTCTTACTCCTAGGTAATTTTCTGTTTTTACGCACTCCATCGGATAATTATTTTATATTAAATAATTATATTAATAATTTTCAATCAGACAGAGGCATTTTTTTCTTGTTTATCTTTTTTCCCCGGGGCATTTCTTTTGCATCTGGGCACTTCACTTCAATTCTTATACTTTCTTCTACGCATCTAAATCCACTAAAAATCGAGAAAACAAAAACAATACATACATACATATATACATACATACATACATATATATATATATATATATATATATATACATACATACATATACATACATTTTATACATACATCATATATATATAGTGATATATGTATATATATATATATATATATATATATATATATATATATCAATCCAAAAATTCAAAACAAAACAAAATTCTCCACAAAATCCTAAAAATTATAAAATCTACAAAATTAGGTAACCATCTTATAGCAGCTGAAACTTGTGTCCAGCGCATGGTATTCTTTCCATATTTTTGTTGGATTGTTTCATATTTTCACCGATCAAACAAATTATGGATCATATGATTCACAACCATTTACAAAGCAAGTTGCTTGCTTTGTTTGTACTCTAGGGCACATTTAGTTTCCTGGTGTTGTTTCGTTACGTACAAATCTTTCTCCTTGGACTCGATATCCATCACCATTTTCCCCATGCATGTATCCTTGCTCGGGGCATCATTTTTAACCCTTTTCATCAATCACAAACATGTGGAACTCTTCATATTGATAACACAACATTTGTACAATCACCTTGACCATTGTTGGTTTGAATATGTGCATTCATACTTTATTTCCCTGTTAAATGAGTTTGTTTCCTTCTCGTATTGCATTGCATTCTCGTATGTTACATAGAGTTGGTGTTTTACAACAATAGACAATTGTTTGTAGTATGGATTTTCATGTCATTCTACTTTTGTTGTATGCTTATATTTTAATAAGGACCAATGACATATATCTTTTGGCAATATGATAACAATGAAGTTGTTCCAATGCAAAGGCTAGAGGCTAGTTCTTCTCTCCACCTCTCCATTTCTTCTACTTCCCTCCATATCAACACCATTCTACACTTCACCGGGACATTCTTCCCCTCCCCTTTATTCTATCCATTTCTCACCTTTTTTAATCATCAATCATCTTCCTTCATCACTACATCAACACTCGAGGGGGCACAATGAACTTTGATTTTCATAAATCTACATAGGTTCATTTGACGTTGTTGGTAATCTAAAGAGTAGAGGTTCTTAATAATTAACATATTATTTTGATTTACTTGTCAAAGTTCTAAATCAATAATGTTGTTATCTAACCTTGCTTAGCTCTTATCTTGATGATGTTTAGATTTAGATTTAGCTTTGCTACAGAACTACTAGGTGTTAGTTCTCATTTTCTTGACTTAGGTAAACAAAATCATGCACACAGTACCTACAATTGATCTCTTGTGAGGTCTAAATTATGTGAGTAGATAATACATTTCGAATTACTTACGTATTAACCCAACAATAGAAATAGGTTATTAGGAGGTTTTTGTAATGCATAAGATTATTTGGGATATCTCTCTTATAATATACACTAAATACTTGTGTGTCTAAGAGAAATGAAATGATTTTTCTTGTGCGAGATCATACTCCTTGTAGTCTTAAATACCTAAGTGTAAATTATGTGTTATTTGATTTACAATTTTTCTAAAACAATGCCCATAAGAGTCCAAATTAACCATGTAAGAGTAATGGGAAACAAGATTATTATATAAGATATCATTTAGGAATAAATTTATGCTTGAATTTTCATAATTGATTTAGGCATTCTCATGTTGTTTAAAAATATGAATTATTCTTGGAGAAATCAAGCATTTGAGCCAACACAAAATATTATCTAACAAAAAAGAAGTTTATGATGTGTAAATGTTAAATCTACTTAAACTAACTATTGAATTATAGAAAATTATAACAGAAAAAATAGGGTACTATGATGGAAGGATGTTTATGGGAAGAGGTATCTTGAATCTAAATCACCCTTAAATCATAATAATTCCTTCCTTGATCTCACGATAATTCCCCTTGTCTAGCAAAGGTAATTTTAAACATCAAATATACGTAAGTGTTATAGGAATTACATTTGTTCCAAAATGATGTTAATACAAGACCAAAGTAACCGTGTAAATGTAGTTAGTAAAAGGTAAATAAGATTAAACTAAGAAATGACCACTACAAAAAAATGGTATGCCATTGAACGATGTCAAAACCAACTAAAATGTCAAATGTGATCATAAAATGAATGTAATAAAGTAGAGCTCCATGACTAATATAACAACCTAATAAATCGAAAAACCAAATATGATGCATGATCACATGATTTGTTTGCATAAATGTGGATTAAACAATGATGCTAATGAAATAATAAAATGTAGCCTTGAGAATGGGATAACTTCAGTTGTAGCCAAGGTCTTGTGAGTTAAGGAAATTGCACTCTAGTTGGACTTGTAAAAGTTAGTAAAACCCTTGGCGTAGATAGGAATATATCAAATCTAGAATCACTCAGGAAGTAGAATGTATGGTCGAAACATGTAATTAACATGTTACTATTGAGAGTGAATCCTTAAGATGATGAAATGAAATTAGTTTGGAATGTAAAATTTGTCACTTAAATTCAAAAACACATCTCTATAACAGAAAACAGTGTAATGTACCCTTCCATGCACAATACGATTGTGAAAATATGAATTTCAAATTGGGGCAACCGATTGTGAATTAAGCATGATACAAATTACTTAGTTAACCTACATAGCTGGTTCTAATAACTTGAAGTTTAAAATAGTGTATTTTTAGTATCAAACAATGCTATAAATTGAACTCACGATAGGTTTTATGACCCAAAGAGTAATATTCCTTTTTTCTTCTTGTGAAATTTTCTCCTTGTAAAGAGAGTATTTTTCTAAACCACATAAACATGACTCTCTCAAAAAAATCCTTAATTAAAATATTAGAAGACACATGTGTGTACATATGTTCCTAATCACAATCATGCTATATAAAGTTATTTCGTAAGAGAAATGAGAAAATTCTAAAGGAACCATCAGTAGGTAAAATGTCAAAAAAAACATGTATCTTAGTTGTAAAGGAACGAAGGGTCCCATATCATGTATTCTTTCGATAATTATAGTGAACAAATAAAAATAGCCTTGTAATAAATATTTCACCATGAACAATGATGTGTTGTGGGAAGTTCCTATGAGTAAGTTTATATTTTAGTGTGGTGTTTTCATACTCGGTATTTATTGAAATGTGGATTTGATGTGCAACATGTGTTTCATGTTATATATGTGGGTCCACTTTGTTACAAAACCATTAATTCTCATGAATCTCGTGTTGTGTAGGGGCTTGGCTATTTAATTTTCATGAATTAATTAATTTTGTGTGTTCGGATCTATATGGGAGTTGATGTGTTTAATTGATTCACAAGCTGGGTTTTGGTTGGTTTTGGTTTTGTAAGACTTTAATCTCATTAATACAGTCTTCCCAAAGGGACCTTTAGAGTTTTGTATTGGTCGGATGTAGACCGAGTGTCCTTCTCGCTCAAACCTCCTCTATCTTGCTTCTTGTGCAAGAATGGTTGTATTACTTCTGTCTTTCAGGCTGCATGGTGTTCTTGAATATGACAAGGCATGTGAGTTCAAAGTAAAACCTCTCCCTCTCTTCCCTGAGTGAATCTCATGTCATGTAGGAAGCTTGGTTGTTTAATTCTCATGAATTAATGGACTGGAACTGCAATCTATTTTAGGACAGTCGTATCGATTGTAGAGGTGTTTGGAATGTATTATTTAATTCCTTATTGTCTTGATGTTGAACAAATCCTTACCTTTCTTAATATTTTAATTGAAACTAGGGAGTTTTGTGGTGATTCTATTTAGTCGAATGGAGGAAGATGGGGACAGACTTGTCTTGAATAGTTTGTTTAGTTCCCTACTCTCTTCAGATATTTCATCTGATTCGTGGGTTTTAATTGAACGTTGAATTTAAACCTATTTGTTTTTATGTGTGTCATTTGAAGGGAATACAATATCCCTATTCTGAATGCTTGGAAATTCAGTCCTGTGGCCATGAGTTTCATCAACCCTTGTCTAATCTTGCTCTGTTCCGTATTCCTTGTTGATTTCCTTGAATGGATCTCCGGGTTTTAGATAGGGAAGTGAATCGGACCTCTTAAGTACTCTTTCTCGTTTAGAAATGATATTGTTAATTTCGTTTGAGATTGGAATTGGATTTGAGCTTGGTGAAGAAAATATGTAAGTAGTTGTAAGTTTTGTAATGAGTGTTGGTAATGTACATCCTTTGATTGTGCATTCTGCTTGAGTTCTCTTTTGGGAACCATTTAGAGAATTTCTAAGTTATATTTATAAAGGATTTCATTTCATAGTATAAATGAAATGAAATATGGATTGGGTCCATTTTGGTTTGAGATCCTTTTATGTTGATGATAAGTTCATTGATTCAAATTCTCGATATTTGATCCTCTTCTAATATGGAAATTTCAAGTGGATTGGTTAAGAGATTTAATTGCCAAAGTATAGCTTGGACTTGTTGGTAGTCTGAGTTTCGAGACCTTTGAATCATATCTACTTAGATAAAATTTGTAAGGATTTCTTTTAGACTATTTTCAATCTGCTTGGAATTGAATTGGGAGTCTTGCTTTGTTGTAGCCTCTTTATGTAAGGGATCCTTATTTTGTCATCTTTGGATTGAGGCATTAATGTATGTTCTAAACCCGATTCTTTCCTTCGAGAAATTGTGTTTGAGAAATAAATATGTATTGATTCTCTTCTTTGTCTATATGGAAAGAGGAAACATACTAATATGAGATGTGTTGTAAATAACTCCTTTCTTTGCTTGGAAAAAGTTAAATGTGTTTTTATATTCTTATGAATTTATGGAATAATGGAAGGACAAGACTTGTTGACTATTTAAAACTAATTGATAAGATCAATTAAGTCTTGTGATATAATTCGATGTCTGCAGATTATAATATGTTCTTTTCTTAAAAGTAAATTTAGATTTTCTTAGTTGTACTTCTTTCTAGATGTTATTACTTATGATTATTTTTATGTTGTTTATTAATTGTTTCATTAAATTAGATTCATTTAATGAAACAATTATTCAGGAGAATGCATCTCACTTTAATGCTTAGTGTTTATCATGCTTAGTTCATTAAATGGACCGTGCTTAGCAATTTTGCAGATGGACATCATAAGTGATAAAGGAAGACAATAAATTTCATGTTGTATTTTGCTTATTTAATTATGGATCTTATGTAAAAGTTTTGGTTCATTCTTGGTTTGTATTGAATAAAAAAGAAAGTTGTATTCTTTTTGGAATAAGGGCTGCTTTTTATACCACATGCCCGAAATACATAGTCTTGTAATGTATAGTTTTATAAGGATGACTTGAAACTTGTGATTTACTTGTATTGGTTGTGTAAATTATCTTGTATTTATGAAGAAGATGGGAAACCTATCTTGATGATATTTTTCATATCTGTTATATGCTTAATTTGGATAAAATTGATCAATTGGTTAAAGGGAAATAATTGGATTCCCTTATTAAGATGTAGCTTGTTAAGTTGCATAAGATAACAATCTTATCTAAACAATTCTAACATAGTATTGGAATGTGTAATGAATATGTTGTAAAACTATAGAAATTGTGAAATATAAGAAGGGAACAACAAACCCTAACACTTAAATCATGTAGAGGAAGATTATTCCTCACTCAAAGAAATGTAATTTATAGAATGGTGACGTGATTGTTAATCATTAAAATTCATTTCATATAAGTTTCATGTTAGTTGAACCTATTTGGTTGCTACACCTTCTTGAATGGTTAAGTTACATTCAATGGGACTTTGAGGTTGATGTCTTGTCCCTTGGATATCTATTTGTTAAGCTAGGAAAACGAACCTAAAAGAAATCATAAGATAAGTAAGTTATTTAATGACTAAATGAATCAAATTTAGAAAAGAACTTATGGAGTGTTGGATTAGGGTTTGGCGGGGTCATTGTAATCAAGTTATAATCCAAATTAATAATGTATTAATAACCTCATTCGGGTATGTACATCTTGATGAGACAGATTTTGTAGGATGTCGGCACACACCAAATGTAGGATCAGTACCTTCGAGAAGACAGGGTCTTCTTGAGGATACATCGTTGTAGTTGACACGTGGCAACACCCTTCTACATTGATCATCTAGATCTACACACAAATAATGACTTAAACTTAGTTTCTCCTAGATAAAGTTAGTGGGATGTTTATGATAGGTGGTAGCCTTCAATGGCTCAGGTACCTTGGCACATCCGAGTGACTTAGGTTAACCGAGTATGCCCATATACCCTAAGACATTGTGAGCATCTTCCTATAATAAAATATGTTTCTAACCAAGGCTAGGGTTAAACCATGGGAAAGTGGACTGACGGTAGTTAGTAAAGACCATTCTAGATAACAGAAGAGTGAGGTGAAGGACATATTCCGGAATGACGAGTATGTCATCTAGGAATAGTAACATGAATAATATGTTGAAAATATTTGGCCAAAGTATCGCAATTTATTGGCTGCGCATTGTCCTATGTCACCTAGTTTAAAGCAACATGATACCGGATGAATATTGGTAATAAATATTGAGATAGGTTCTTTAAACAAATCACTCGAAGACTAGTTTAGGGTAGGAAATCCAAGTATACGAAGTATACAATAAGTATTCAATACTTAAAACTAGCATAAATAGATTGGTAGATCACCGAGTTATGAAATGAATAGATTAGTGGATCACCGAGTCATTTATGGCTATTTGCATATGGCTATACTTGAAGTTGATCTTTATGTTTCACCTTTGGGGTCATATGATGTAATCATAGGTGTTAATTGGTTAGCAGAACATAAAGCTAAAGTGGACTATTTTGAAAAACACATTAGCTGTTTAGATGACCTACAAAAAACAACAGAGATTCGGGGTGTGAAACGTGAGATTTTCGTCGAAAACCTGTCGACGGCTATGCAACTTAAAAAGGCCAAAAATAAAGGTTGTACCTTATATGAAGTGAAAATTGCTGAAACAACTGAAGGAACAATGATGTCATGGAACAATATCCATTGTTACGAGACTTCAGTGACATATTTCTGGAAGAATTGTTAGGTATTCCACCCAAAAGGGAGTTTGATTTCACAATAGAGATCAAGCACAGAATCAAACCGTTTTCTAAAGCGCCTTACCGAATGAATACTAAAGAATTAGTAGAGCTTAAGGCTCAATTGCAAGAACTTTTGTCTAAAGGTTTGATTATACCAATTGTTTTACCTTGGGAGCACCTATAATTTATGTGAAAAAGAAGGACGACACACTTAGATTATGCATTGATTACAGAATGTTAAACAAAGCAATAATCAAGAATAGATACCCACTCCCTAGGATTGATGATTTATTTGATCAGATGCATGGAGCATCGGTATATTCTAAGATAGATCTTCAATCTGGATATCATCAATTGCGGATTAAGGATGAAGACATTCATTAAACAACTTTCAGAACAAGGTATGGACATTATGAGTTCACAGTTTTACCTTTTGGATTAACAAATGAACTCGAAGCATTTATTAATTTAATGAATAATATCTTTCAAGAATACTTGGATAAATTTGTGCTCATATTCTTGGGACGATGTTCTCGTATATTCTAAAAGTTGAGAGGAACACCATGAGCATTTGAAGATAGTTTTGGAAATATTAAGAAAGAGATGGTTATTTGGTAAGCTATCTAAATGTTAACTTCTATGACACGAAGTACACTATTTAGGACATGTAGTAAGTAAGAATGAAATTGTTGTAGATCCTTAAAAATTGTAGCTATAATCGAGTGGCCTACACCAAAGAATGTACATGAAGTTAGAAGATTCATGGGACTTCTTTAAGAACTATAGAAAATTTGTAAAATATTTCTCTAAGGTGGGTGCACCAATAACTTCCTTACGAGAAGAAGGATAAAAATTTTGTTTGGAATGAGAAATGTGAAATTGCATTCAAAATTTTGAAGGAATAGATTGATTTTAACACCTATACTAAAGCATGCAGGATCCTAATGGATATTTTATGGTGGTAAATGATGCATCGGTGAAGGTCTACAAGGTATTGTGTTACAAAATTATCATGTCATAGCTTACGAAAGTAGGAAACTAAAGTTAAATGAGTTGAATTATGTTCCACATGATTTAGAGCTTGCTGCCATTATTCATTACTGCAATTTTGGAGGCATTATCTGCTTGGTAAACCTTTTGAATTGAAAACTAATCATCTTGGGCTAAAGTATATCTTCACTCGGCCAAATCTTAATGCAAGACAACAAAGCTGGTTAGATTTTTTGTCTCAATATTATTTTGACATCAATTATATCAAGGGTAAATAAAATAGAGTGGTGATGCTCTAAGTCGTAGGAAGCACATTTTGCTCTTATAACATTGAGGACTCAATTTAAAGATGAAGTAAAAAGTGTTACAGAATTTGATTCTTACTTTCAGCAAGTAAAGACAAGTGCTCGCTGCGCAGATCCTAGTGATCGAGGTATAAAGGTTTTCACTTTGACAATGAAGGAATCTTAATATTTGAAAATAGGGTATACATACCTTTGCTTTAAACGATTTAAGAAAGAAATTGTTAGCGAGAATTTCACAATTCACCTTTTTCTGGACACCCTGGTATTACAAAGATGCTTGTTGATATAAAACAACAATATTTCTAGAAGGGAATGAAAAAGGATGTTATATATTTTGTGACACATTGTCTTGAATGTCAACGTGTTAAAGAAAAACATATGCACCCAGCCAGTTTATTGTATCCTCATAGTATACCACAGTACAAATGGCAAGTGATAAGCATGGACTTTGTTCAAGGGTTGCCTATGTCAAGAAACAAACATGATGTTATTTTAGTAGTTGTGGATAAACTAACAAAGGTAGCACATTTTACTGCGGGTAATTTGAAGGATGATTCTCTGTGCTTAGCAAAAAGATTCGTACATGAAATTTTCAGATTACATGGAGTACCTGAATTAATCATATCCGATAGAGATCCTAGAATGACGTCAAGGTTTTGGAAAATGCTTAATGCAGCTCGGGAACTACGATGAACTTCGATTGCGTATCATTCGGAAATGAGATAGATAGACTAAAAGAGTTAATCAATTTTTGGCGGATATGTTATGAATGTATTGTATGGACTAGAAAGTATAAGTGGGAAGAATACTTTCCACTAATTGAGTTTGCATATAATAATAGATATCATGCCTCTCTTAAGATGGAACCTTTTGAAGCATTATACGAAAGAAAATGCAGAACCCCTATTAGTTGGGACAATATTGAGGATAGAGAGGTAATTGGACCTGAAATTCTTATTGAAATGGAACAACAAGTTAAATTGATTCGTGAGCGCTTGAAAGAAGCAGCAGATAGGTAAAAGAGTTATGCTGATTTAAAGTAGATTGATAGGAAATTTGAACTTGGTGAGAAATTCTTTCTTCGGGTTAAACCGAAAAATATCTCTATAACTTTTGGCAAGGCTACCAAGTTATCACCTCATTATGTGGGACCTTTTGAGATAGTCAAAGTAATCAACCATGTACCTTACTGCTTAGCATTACCTCCTGCTTTGTCTCAAATGCATGATATTTTCCATATTTCTTTGCTTAAGAAATATGTTTCAGATTTATCACATGTGTTAAATTAGAATTCCTTGCAGGTCCAAGACCAAGGAATAATCATGGTTAAACCCATATGAGTACAGAAACTCTCCAGTTGCATTTAAGGAATCGTGAGATAAGTTAATGTAAGGTCCAAAGGGGACCAGTTTAATGAAGAAAGTGCAACTGGGAAAACTCGGATGATATGAAAACTACTTTTCCATATTTATTTGATTAGAATTGACTTTGAGGATTGATAAAAAAATTGTGATTTTATCTTTATATGTCAATAAGTTTCGGTTATGAACGGAAAACTATTTCTTTTAAATAAATAGCTATGTAAAACCGATTTATGGAACTTAAAAATTTAGATATTGTTGCAAACATACTATATGAAAGTAAATAAATTGAGTATCCCGATTGCAATGATTAAAATGAGATAATCATCAGACAATGATTCTTTTTAGGAGGGAAGTATGTAACACCTTGTCAAATTGTTATATTCCTCTTTTGCATGACAAGCGTTGACATGTGATTTTCAGGAAAAATGTATGCTTCGTGGTTGTTGAAAAATCATGCTTTCCATGGATAAATCATTTTCGCTTTTTATTGTAGGGTTGATATGTTGTTGCTTTGTAATAATCTATTTCACTTCTTAAGAGTAAGTTGTAATCTAGTTTTAAGAGTTACAAACTTATCCGTTGCAATTAGACTCATCCTTGGATCAATTCCATTTATCCAAGGTATTTTTTAAATATTCATATCTAAAATAAATGAAAACTGACATTCATTGATCAAGAGACTTAACGGACTGAAGTTGTGTTTGTTGTAAATTCTTTATCATCTTGAAAGACATAGTGCTGCATTCTATTTTTTGTTGTGCTCGGCTCTTCTTGATTGACCCTTGCAGGGCATTTAATGATGTTAAGGGAAATAGAAACCTTCTTCAGATTCTCGAAGAAAGTGAGAATATTCTATCCTAATGGATTCAAGACTCGTGTGATTTACCTAACTCTTCTACGCCACTCTACGTGGGATGACATCCTAACCTAAGTTGTTAACACTAAGTTAATATGAAGGGAAATAACCTAAGAGATTCTAAGTTATTTCTAACCTATTGTATTTGGTTAAACTAAGACCTAACCTAAGGAAAAAATCTATTGTTTGAAGGTTATATCCTAAGGTTATATGTTTTAAATTAACCTAAGATCTAACCTAAGAAAATTCTATCTATCCTAAACTAATGGGATATGAAAGGGAACCTATGGGTCATTGGAAAGTGGGAGCTAAACAGAGGTTCCTAGGCCATTAATGAAATGTAATTTTTGTATTTAAAAAGGAAGAGTACGCTGCAGACTTGGTAATTACATGAAAATTTGGAGAAACCTACGTGGAAGCCTCACTAAGTTTGTAAATGCAAGTGGAAGTTAAACTTAGTCTTACCAACTTTGGATGGTAGTGGCAAGGAGAGATAGGTGGGAATATGCAAATTAATGACATTAATTCACCTCGATTTTGGAAAACAAGTTGTCTTGGAAGGCATGTTGGTGGATTTGTTGGGGGTTGTTTTGATTTTCATGCTTCACAATTTTTCTCTGCATGGAGCTATCTAGTTTTCGAACCAAGAGTTTGATCTCGCACTTAGTGCCTATTTTTGAATTCTTTGATCTATTTTCGGTTTGAGAAATGTATAAGAGGCAACGTGGAAAAATATTATTTTGTTGGATCTTGCTTGGAGAAGAAGGGGTGTTGGAAACTCGGTGGAAGTCTTCTTGAATGTGCAAAGGCACTTTATCGGCATGATAGGCTCTACCCATTAAGATTTCTTGTTTTTTCTAAATGTCATTAAAACAACTTTGCTCACTAGATATATATTTTTGCATGATGTATCTAGTTATTTATTGTTTGTTTTCTTGAAATTTATGTGGGTTTTGGAATATGATTCCTTAGCTATTAGATGGTATTTCTTGCGAACTTTATCTGTACTAGTTCGTTGTTATTTAAACGAACTTGTTTTAGATAGATCTATAGTTTGTATTCAAGTCTCGTGTTGTTTGAACAGTACACGTTTCCATATGTTTTTTCTCGAACTATCATTAAGAACATTATTTCATTGAGCTTGAATTAGAGTTCCTTAGTCATTCCGAAATGGCATTGTTGTTTGTTGGTTTTGTATCTCTGTTTAAGTTTTGTGTTTCAGAGTTGTAATAGAGCTCTATCAATGTTCTAAGCTTGTGTGAAGCTTCGTGATTTATTACGAGCTTTTATTGGGGCCTTGTGATCATTTGGATTGAGTGGAACTTAGTATTATTCTCGAACTCTTGGTTGAGCCTTCGTATTTCGACACTATAATTATATTTATCTCTCATGCTGAAATGGTATTCAAGTTGTGAGTTTTGCTCGTACTTTTACTCGGAGCTAAGGTTTTGTTCTTAATTATAGAACTGTGAATACTAGACTCGCATTGGAATGTTGTGTTGATTGAGTTGGTGTTAGAGTCTGGAAAAGTCTGAACTTATGTTCGAAGTTCATATTTGACATTATACAGGTATTCTAATTTTGCGTGTTCTAGATCTACGTGGGATTTGATGTGTTTACTTGATTCACGTGTTGGGTTTTGGTTGGTTTTGGTTTTGTAAGACTTTAATCTCTACGTATTCCCTAAGGGACCTTTTAGTTTTGTATTGGTTAGATGTAGACCGAGCATCTTCTTTTCAAAACCTCCTCTATCTTTCTTCTTATGTGCGAGAGTGGTTGTATTACTTCTATCTTTCAGCCGCACGGTGTTCTTGAATATGACAAGGCGTGTGAGTTTGAAGTAAAACCTCTCCCTCTCTGCCCTGAGTGAATCCCATGTTATGTAGGGAGCTTGGTTGTTTAATTCTCATGAATTAATGGATTAGAAGCTGCAATCTGCTTTTAGGATAGTTGTATCAATTGTAGAGGTGTTTGGAATGTATTATTTAATTCCTTATTGTCTTGATGTTGAAAAATCCTTACCTATCTTAAGATTTTAAGTGAAACTAGTGAGGTTTGTGGTGATTCTATTCATTCGAATGGAGGAAGATGGGGACAGTACTTGTCTTGAACAGTTTGTTTAGTTCCCTACTCTCTTCAGATATTTCATCTGATTCGTGGGTTTTAATTGAATGATTGAATTTAAACCTATTTTTTTTATGTGTGTCTTTTGAAGGGAATATGGTATCCCTATTCTGAATGCTTGGAAATTTAGTCCATGGGACCATGAGTTTCATCGAGCCTTTTTCTAATATTGCTCTGTTCTATAATCCTTGTTGATTTCCTTGAATGGATCTCTCTGGGTTTTAGACAGGGAAGTGAATCAGACCTCTTAAGTACTCTTTGTTGTTTAGAAATGATATTGTGAATTTCGTTTGAGATTGGAATTGGATTTGAGCTTGGTGAATGAGAATAGGTAAGTAGTTGTAAGTTTTGTAATGAGTGTTGGTAATGTGCATCCTTTGATTGTGCATTTTGTTTGAGTTCTCCTTTGGGAACTAGCTAGAGAATTTCTAAGTTGTATTTATTAAGGATTTCATTTCATAGTATAAATGAAATGAAATATGGATTGGGTCCATTTTGGTTTGAGATCCTTTTATGTTGACTGATAAGTTCATTGATTGAACTTCTCGATATTTGATCCTCTTCTAAGATGGATATTTATAGTGGATTGGTTATGAGATTTAATTGCCAAAGTATAGCTTGGACTTGTGGGAAGTCTCGAGTTCCGAGACATTTGCATCATATCTACTAGCGAGATAAAAGTTGTAAGGATTTATTTTAGAATGTTTTCAATATTCTTGGAATTTTATTGGGATTCTTGTTTTGTTGTAGCCTCTTTATGTAAGGATCCTTCTTTTGTCATCTTTGGACTTGAAAAGAGTTTACGAGAATTGAATTAGAAACGAGGCACCTGCAGAAGTAGTCGCTGACTCCAACGGAATCGTAATAGCTCCAAAGTGATAAAGAAGGAAAAAATGATCGAGTAATGGAAGAACTTGCTTATGAAGAAAAGCTTGCATAGAGGAAAGATATCGAGTGTCTTGGCATGCTCATAAATGAATAGAAAAAGGGTACATATAGGGTCTTTGAGTAACCTAGTGGCATGACACACACATGAAACCTTAAACCTAACCCATGTGAGATGACCCTCCAACATGAGAGGAGGACACATAGGATAACTCACACTAACACCCCCCTTCATCAAAGTTGGGGTAGTGGCTGTGATGAGTCAGATGGAAGAGGAAGACACTCCTAAACAACTAAGAAAGATGTGCCAATGGGGCCCAACAACTAAAGGCCTGATAAGGTGCCCATATACAAACACAATATTCCTAGAAGAAGAAGAAGAAAAGAAGGACTACATATCCCAAAGAAGATGGGAAGTCAGAGAAGACCTTACCCCAAGGAGAGACCACAAGTGAAGAAACTTCATCTCGGTGAAGGGCTTGGTGAATAAATCTCGCAACGATCACTATCTCGAATGTATTGAATTTCGATGATACCATCATGAATAAGATCATGTATGAAGTGTATATGGATCTCAATGTGCTTCATCCATCGATGTTGAACTAGATTTCTATAAATAGATATTGTGCTTGTGTTATCACAAAGAGATAATGGTAGGCCACCAAGGTGGATGCCAAACTCTGTCGAGAATACCTTGTAGCCAAATAACTTCCTCGTGGTAGCGTTAATTTGCTCCTCTCGTATTCTCGCCTCGTAGATGATATCGTAATTGCATTCTCGCTTCTTGCTAGAACCAACTAATAGGACCCAAACCAAGAGAGAAACTATAGCTAGAAGTAGATTTATGATGATCTTGTAGACACTTAAAATTGGTTACTCAATTTAGTGTCCCTCACATTCGTTTACCTGCTTAGGTAACCTGGGAACAATTATGTCACCACTATCCCCTTATATCTTAAATTTAATTCACCCCATTATATCTTACCCATGAGTAATTAAATATTAAACATTTAATTACACCTCTTCCCATGTATCCTAATCACTTATCTACCCCAAATTTATTCTATCTATGTATCACCCCTATTTTTCCTCTTCCCCAAGCGGGATATTTCCCGTATTTGGGGTAATTCTCATCTTTCTAGAAATCGTTCATTTTGGCCATCTCGGGAGTCTGTCCCGCGATCGGCGCCGACCTATACGGTCGGGCGCCGATTTTCTAGGAGTGGCGCCGATTATAAATACAAGTCCAGAACTCAGTTCTACGGACCGAAAAAGCATACAAACACACACGAACAGAGAGAGAGAGAGAGACAGATCGCGAAAGAGACACAGGTTGTAAGAAAGAGAAATCTTTTAGCATCAAGTGTATCAAATGAGGGCAGATCCTGTCTGAATCAATCCCTGAGAGGAGCACCGTTACTCTGCTTCTATCACATCAACATCGCACGCATCCATCGATCCTCTGGTGACTCTGTTCCAGTATCTTACCGACTTCGGCACATCCAGCAGACGTCGACTATCTGTCCATCACTTCCCAATTCCCGAATCTTCTTGCACTGTCCCTGATCAACTGGTCTACTTTCAGTCGACGCCGATCTTACACAGTCGACGCCGATCCTTCATCAATCGACGCCGATCCTTCATCAATCGACGCCGATCACATCAGTCGACGCCGATCATCCTGCAGATAGGTAAAAGGTCACAGGTAACACAAATCCAGCTTTATTTTCATAGTTTCCTGTTTTCTGTAGCTGTCTGTCTGCTGTTTAGATTCTGTTTCATTACCATAATCAGAAAATCAAGTCTTTAAGTACATCTTTTATCATGTATGCTTCTTTACTTAATTGAAAACGTGGACTGACATCCGCCGAGGAAGCTTATCGCTTCCCGGACCCGCTTCTCGGGCAGCCCACCCAAATATCTTTTAACGCCATCTTTTTCTGTCAAGCATCGGTGTTTTGCAGTTACTCGGATCTATTGTGCGAATTACTGCGTGTGTGTCATCTTATCTACATCAACCTCCTTATCCGTCTACATCTTCATCGTGTATCAATTTCATTGGAGTTTTTGGGTTTTTGTGTTTAGTTTGGTGCATTAACTTGGACAGGTAACAAGCGCAAAATTCTTGATCTACATTCTCGCACGCCGGTGGGACCCTACCAAAGTCCCTTATTGGTAAGTTCATTTCTTTTCTAGTTTTGAGCTTGGTTCTTTTCTTCACCGATTTCTATCAGTTCTGCTTGAGCATTTCTTTTCATCGTTTCAATCTTGCTTTTTATGTGAGATCGTTATCTTGAAATTTTTCTATTTCCTTAAAATAGAAATTTTTCGTTTCACCATTATCCGGATATATCTTTCTGGATCTTGTTTGTTGTTTGCTTAACCTCTTCTTGCGGAGCACTTTGCTTGATCGTGGGATTGTTCGAGGGGAAGAGCTCAACAACGTGCTTTTTGAAGTCCACACACCTTGGAGAGCTAAATCTACAGGTATTTCTCTTTTACGGTGTTTTCTCCTTTTTTTAGGATTTCTTTGTTGGTTGTCTATCACATCCAAACATTTCAATTTTTGGTGCTTAAAAAGAACTTAATCGCATTTGGGAAAGAATCTGTTTGACTTGTCTTCATCGAAATCAAACACTTCGTTTTTAAGTGCTTAAAAAGAACCTTTTCTTTGTCATTGCTGCATGTTTTTCATCTAGTTTTAATTAGGCTGGAAAATTGATCAAAATCGGTAGTGACACTATTTGATTTTTATTTTTCACCCTTGCACACAAAGCCAAAATCACTAGGTATAAAGCATTTAAACAAAACTCCTTCCCTGGCCTCGCCTACTTGGAAGTGACATCCAAGAGGAAGAGCCTACGCGGTACTGCCGCGCTATAAATTCACGGAAGATTCTGGTATATATTGGCAAAGCACCGACTCCCTTATCGCAATGGCGGTGTGAAGTGCGGGGTAGGCCCCCTATATCAAGCCACGCACGGTCTTTTTACTCAAGTGCCTTCGGGACTCCTCACCAAACATTCCCAAACCATCCTTAGTTTGGCTATCTCGAGTAGTTCTTGTTCTAAAAGCCTTCCCAAATATTTTCTTTCTTAAAAGCATCAAAACTTAAAGGAGATAATCACTTGCGCCGCTTGAATTGTCGTGCATTAGTTAGGTCAATCTTCTTTTCGCTGTGTTTACGACGGTCATCACTCGGTTGCAATCTAGAAGAATGGCTCAACTGGCCCCTTTTTCTTCCGAGATTACCACTAGTGTGGATGTTTCGGCACCCCCCAAATCTTTCTCGGGACCACTGTTAGTTGGTTCCCCATCCTGGTCATATAATCCTTTCCATCAAGCCAAGGCAACCCCATCACGTCCAGCTTCCCCTAGTCCTTCAGAAATATCATCTGACTCAGAGTATGTTCCTCGCGGGGATCCTGAATTTCAGGCGCTCGATCGCAATCCGATAGCCCTCATGGACTACCTAGTACACAAGTCTATTCAAATATCTGATCAAGGACCACCAATCCAGCAAGTGTACGATTATCCTCGTAGACCATCCTGTGCCTTTGAGAGCGGCTTTGCATCATCTCTCTCGCCTCGAGCCACGGAGAAGGGCGAGGCCCATGTGCCTCCCTTTTCTCTTCCACCGACCATATTGACTAGTTCTCAAATAGTCTTACCTATTCCTAACACCGCAGTTACCTCGAATATTCCACAACCTACTTCTGAGAGGTCCTCTGCCCTGGCTATAATGAATGCGTCTGCACACCCGCATATTGCTGTTAATTCATCTATGCCCTCCATCGTGTCCCAAGGTCAGTACCTCTTTATGAGCCAACCCCCTCCGAATAGTCAGTTGGCTCCTACTTCTCGTCCTCCAGTGGGTCTTTCTTCCAATATTCCAGCAACAGTGACCTTCGCCCATCCTCTAAAGATCAGCACCCTTAATGCCTAATCCGGCAAAGTAGAAGGCCCCTTTCAGTCTTGTTCCCAACATGTCCAATCAAGTCGGCACTCATGTTCCTCAATCTGTCCTTGATTCAATCAACAAGCATAGGAGTCCACCAATCACTGTGCTCCACCCATCATCCAACCTTCATTTTCTCAACCACTTATTATCTCACACACCGCCTATACACAAGCTACTACTTCACAATAAATACCCCACCAAAGTGTCACCTGTAACCCCCGGTTATTCCTCTTATCATCCTATCAATCAACAGATGAATCCCTGCTGACACCTCAACAACATCCACCATTCGCTTCTTATGTAGGACATACCAATGTGCCGCCTCCTCAATCGGACGTGGTTCAAATTCTCTTCAAGAAAATCGCAGACTTGGAAGCCTCCACAAAAGGGGCTCGTCCTTCATACTCCTTTCAAGAAGTGTGTAATGAACCCATTCACCCTCAAAGGGCTTTCAAGCCTTATCCTCCCCAATGGGAACTTCCTAAATTTTCAAAATTTCATAGTCGAGAAGACCCTCAACAACATTTGTGAGCATTCAAACATGCTTGCTACCTCATAGTCCAGATCAGGAGCTTATGCTCCGTACCTTTCCTATGTCTCTAGCAGGTCCTGCTTTAGACTGGTACAATAACATTCCTCAACATTCCTTATTTTCTTTCTCTCAATTGGCCCAGATGTTTGTTGAAAACTTTTCAATAAATATCGCACATAAGATCTCGATTACAGATCTTTATAACATTCGCCAATTGATGATGAGTCTATTGCAGACTTTGTCGCTCGTTGGAGAGGGATAATCAACCAATTGTCTTTCTCCCTTCCTCAATCCCAACAGATCGAGTTGTTTACTCGATCTTGTGCTAATCATATTTCTTCCACTTTAAGGATCCAAACTTTTCATACCTTTGAAGAAGCCTTTACGATGGCACGCAAACTTGAATCTCGCGCCATCAACAAGGGAAGCTAAAACTTCGCTCTAAATCTAAACCCGATTTTTCTCGGTTTACCAAACCAAATTCTTCTCCTTCTAAAGACAAAATCGTGGATCCACCAACGCTATCGTATTAAAAACATCACGAGCCGATAATACTTCTAATCAAACACCATGAAGAGACCCTCATCTTCTCGAAAAGGGGCCTTCATCATCTCGATCCTTCGCTCCATCGGGGAATCATATGCCTCTATCTTAGAGAAAATGTTGGAAGTTCGCATGATCGAACTTCCCCATTAGGAATATTGATGAAAGCCAAGAACGTCCATTCTGGTATAGAGAAAATGATTTCTGTCATTATCATAGAACCAAAGGTCATGACATCGAACGATGTCAGACTTTCAAAAATCTTGTCCAAAAATTCATTGATAAAGGCGAGCTCATTCTGGATAACCCAAATTCTCCCCCAAATCAGGCACTAGATGTTTTTAAACAACCTTTCCCTAATCATTCCCCGAACCATAATGCTTCAGAATCTCAAAAACCAAACACTCATACTATCAACTTCATCTCTACTGAAGAATCTTCTTCTGAAACCAAGCCATCTGCGAACACATCAACCGAATCAGAACCTCCTTCCACTTCGCCAATCACTGAAATTCCACCATCTTCAGATAGCCCGTCTTTGAATATTCCTACATTACTAGATACGGGTTCATCTCTCTCCGCTCCTTTGTCTAACCTTCCATCCATACCCGAGACAAAGTTGTCATCCTCATCTGTCTCATCGTCAAACATTCTTTCAATGCTCGAGGCAATTACATCCCTTCGAGTTTCCACTGCAGATACATCTACTTCTGTTGCTCCCATTCTCACTGCAACTATGCCCCTGGTGAACGTACCTATAATTGTGCCGACTCCGACGGAAGCGTCTTCGATTTTGACTCTTCCCGTCTCTTTTCCTACAGTAGTTCCACCCATAATTACTGCACCAGAAGTAGTCCCTTCGCAAGGAACTGCTTCTTCATCACTCACTTCTTCCACCACTAATGCTGCTTCGCCCATTAAAGGAAAATCAAAAGAAGTAGCACCAACACCTATACGCTCGATTCCTGAACTTAAACCGAGACAACCAAAATCTAACGTTGCACCATCAGTACCTCCCCACTTGCTTCCTCCGAAAAGGTTACAATCACCTTATGCCGTTGAAGTTGTCACCATCCCTGAAAAAGGAAAGCCCATATTTTGAACCATCAAGACCCTTGGTGCTTTCCCACAAAAATCTCTCTCTACGCCCCATAAAAGATTGGATTTATCCGCCGAGAAGGCATCTTCTTCTACACACTTATCAAAACCATTATCTTCTTCTACAACACATCCTTCACTAACACCCGAAAAGCCGACTTACCTACAAATAGGATGTCACCTCTTCTATCAGATCATCATCTTCGTTACCAAAAGCCAGTGGCGCCCTATGTTCCTCCGATTACACCTACTTTGGGAGCTTCTTCCTCATCTAAATCGACATTATCCAAATCATCAAGTAAATTCAACCAAACAACCTCCTTTATCTTCAAGACCACAACACTTGTCACATCTCCATCATCTTTAAAATCTATTTTAGGGCTCCTCCACCAAAATCAATCATGTCCCACTTAATTCCATCTTAGGTGCCCAAGCCTCGCACCTCCAAGTGTCCAAAAGAATAAGATGATCCCTAAAAAGATCACAAACCTAACATACAAGTTCTTTTGCCTCGGCAGATCCGTTAAGGTAAAAGAGGCACTTTCCTCACCTCTATCCTCATCTTCGTCTACCGGGTTCTACACCGAAATCCTTCGCCAACTTATCAAATCTTCATCCATATCCCTTCCTCCGATTAAACCTTATAACCCTAAAGGAGTTAAACCTACCGGTTTAACTCGATATGATTTGTGCTTATCACCGCACTCCCGGGTCATGATACTCGAGGGATGTAAAGCTCTTCAAGCTGTTGTCAACAACCTTTGGAAGAAACGATCTTTTCTTTGGAGGAGGAGGAACAAGTATCTCCCGTCATCTTAGCCCCATCTCGAGCCCCAAAGTTCCACTGCACTCTGGTGATTCCACTCCAATTAATCTTCCACCTTCTCAAATTGACACAATCCATATCGCCACTAGAACTCAACACTATGATAATCCATCTTCATCTATAGCATCTCAACCACGGTTGTCATTTCGCAGCCCCTGAAGGAGTTCCTCCTTCCTCATTGGCCCCACGAGCTCGGGTCTCTATTCGCGCACACCTCGAGCTCAAATTCCCGTGTCGGTCGGGCCTGAGGAGAGTGTTATGAAACAACTCACCTGTGCTCCGGTCAAAATGTCTCTTTGACCTCATCCAATCCTCTCCACAACATCGCCAGGATCTCGATTGATAATCGCGCATCGCATCGCAAAGAAATTTAGATGAGCCCCAACCCTATGAGTTGGTTGTTGGATTGAATAGACCATCAACCGCCATTTCTTTTGAAGATTCAAAAATTCCTCCTCTTTCTTCGAGAGGATTTCGAGGCTCCCCTTTTTATCACAGTCCAAATCGACAACACCACCTTAAAATGCGTTATGATCGACGGTGGAGCTGCACTCAATGTCATCTCCTCGCACACATTTGAGCAACTTAAGCTACCAAAGAACGTAGTGTCACCCCCGCCTTTCGCCCTTCGATCATTTAACGATCACTAGCAGCGCTACTTTTAGAACCGTGGTCTTACCCATTCGAGTAGGTAAGAAGTCGCTTCACGAACTCTTCTACATTGTCGAAGGACAATTCCACTATAATATGATCCCTGACGCTCCCGGATCGCGCAATGCATCAGGTCCCATCCACCCTCCATCGATGCTTAAAATATCAATATGAGGGAAAAATATATACTCATCCAGAGATCCTTTTCCTTCCGCACAATGCGACATGACCACAAGGTCTGCCCCTCTAAAGGAAAATGCTTGCTCTCCTCCGACGGGGCCTCATCTTCTTCCATACCGCAACCAAACTACCGGGTTTACAAAATCTAGAAGAGACATTGCAGCGTTTCTCACTGGAGAGCTTCTCTCTTTTCTTTCGACGCCCATCTCAAACCTAGTGAGTATGGTAGACTGCAGATAAACAACCTAAATATCAGCCGTGTCTCTGGCCACATTCTCACCATTGGTCGCCCCATCAACAGACTAATTTCATCTACGGTGGTCTTGATACGCCTCACTATCACCCGATTCTCCTCCTAGGATAAAACCTTACTTAACATGGTTCGATTATCTACGTAATCCCACGTTTGCAAAAATTATCTATATCGATGCGCGTGGAAGGGTTTTGGTCTGGGAAAATATGAACAAGGTGTGCATGACCTCACATCCATTCCTACTCTCATGCCACATCAAAAATTTGGTTTAGGATTTAAACCTCTTTCAAAAGCCACCGTCACTATCCTCGATGAGCCTCTTCCTATTGAGGAACCATCTTCTCCCGCTAAGTCAGAAGCATCACTCGATGTGGACGATGACATTTCCATCCCACCTAACTTTTTTTTTATCAATACCATTTCCTTAGGGCCGCTAGCCTATAAGACTAACAACCGGTCCGCCTCCATACCATTAATCTTCCCTGAGATAGTTGGAGACGACTCTCCTACTATCAACACTATCCACTGTGCGGATGATGATTCTGTCCTCACCTATCTGGGGGCAGAGGATTCATATCTTCCCAAGACTATTCCTTCTGACACGTCTACGCTTCTCAACGAAGCCACTGTCGACCTTAATATAGGGACTTCTGAAGACCCTCGCATCATTAAGGTTGGCCAATCCCTTAATCCACGGGGAATTAGGGACTTTACCACTTTTCTTTCCAAACATCATCAAGCCTTTGCTTGGTCATATGAGGATATGCCAGATTTCGATCCCGATATTGTGGTCCACAATATCGTTACTCTTCCCAACATCAAGCCGCTTAAACAAAAACTACGTAAAATGCATCCTAGAGTAGCCCTTCTTGTTAAAGAAGAGTTGCAGCGCTTGCTCTCGGCTAACTTCATCCAACCCATCGATTATCCACAATGGGTTTCAATGTAGTACCAAAAGAATTCAAAGCTACCGGGAAAATTCAAATTTGTACCGACTTCGGATCTTAATCTTCTTTGTCCAAAAGATGATTTTCCTTTACCTAATATCGACCAACTCGTGGATTTAATCGGGTCATGAGATGCTTTCTCTTATGGATGGTTTCTCTAGATATAATCAAATTCTCATCGCACTGTAAGACCAACATAAGACTTCTTTCATAACTCCTGGGGACCTTTTTGCTATCGCGCCATGCCTTTCGGTCTTAAGAACGTAGGAGCAACCTATCAACGAGCAATGACCTACATCTTCCATGATCTCTTACACAAAACGTGGAAGATTACGTTGACGATCTCCTCGCAAGTCCAAATGTCGCGGGATCATCTTTTCATCCTTGCACCTCTCTTTGAGAGGCTTATCCGCTTCTGTCTTCGTCTAAATCCAGCTAAGTGCGTGTTTGGCGTTCTCACTGGTAAACTTTTAGGTTTTATCATTTCCATCAGGGGTATTGAAGTGGACCCCGCAAAAATAAAAGCTATCCTTGAGATGCCTCCCCCTTCTAACTTAAAGCAACTCCGCAGTCTCCAAGGACGTCTTCAATCAGTGCGTCGTTTTATCTCACAATTGTCGGACCATTGTCAACCTTTTCACCATCTCCTCCGTAAGAATGTTCATTTTGAATGGGATGAACATTGCCAAAAGGCCTTTGATGATCTCAAAGCTTATCTTCTTTCTCCACCTGTGCTTACACCTCCACGCGAGGGGGAGCCTTTCTATCTTTATATCTCTGTGACTGACCATGCTCTGGGAGCTATGATTTCACATCGGGACACTTGTGGTAAAGAACAAGCTGTCTATTACATCAGTCGCACCCTCCATGAGTATGAAACACGTTATTCGAAGCTGAAAAGCTGTGTTGTGCTCTCTTCTTCGCAACTTCTAAGCTTCGTCATTACCTCCTTAATCACAAAACTTACATTGTCACAAGTGTCAATCCACTCAAGACAATTCATGCAAAGCCTTATCACAATGATCGTATCACCATTGGCTCATGCTTATGATGAACTTGACCTCGAATTTATCCCGCAAAAGTCTATCAAGGGTCGTGTTATTGCAGATCAATTGGTCGATGCTCCTCTCTCTCGACACTCAAGATCCCTTGCTCAATTCCCCGATGAATATATCCAACAAATTGATTTTGGTCTATCTCCATTTAAAGTAAAGCTCTTCTTTGATGGATCCAAATGTCGCAAGGGGGAGTGCGGGTTTCGTGATGATTCCTCCTCGGGGTACGCCTATCCTGGGCCGCACACAAATTAAACTTTGAGTGCACCAATAATATGGCTGAATACGAAGCTTTGTCTTAGGTCTTCAAAATGCCATTAATCTCGTGCTTGTCACATTGACATCTTTGGTGATTCTAAACTCATCGTTAATCAAGTCATGGGTGTCTATCAATGCAAGAATGATATCCTTCAAAAATATCATGACATCGTTCTTGCTCAACTCCAATGTTTCGATAAATTCACTATCCAAGCTATTCCTCGCACTGCAAATCGATTCGCAGATACAATGGCTTCCTTAGCCTCACTTATCCCACCTTTTACCGAAGACTCACGTCTTTATGTGGTTTATAACGATGGACCAACCATCTCATCTTAGGCAACTAACTTCAATCCATGCTGTCACAACCCATACCTGGGATGAGTGGTATCAATGATTGTTGATTACCTATCTCATTCGGTGCTTCCTCCAGATCTGACTTCCAATGGTAGAAGATCTTTTATCCAACGCGCTAATCGCTATACTATCCTAGGCGGGATTCTTTACAAACGCGGCTTTGATGGTATTTTGCTTCGGTGCCTCAAAACTCATGAATCATCTAAAGCTATCCAGGAGGTCCATGACGGTATCTGTGGTGGACATTTTAGTGGCTTAGCTGTGGCTAAACGCATCTTACGTTTGGGATATTATTGGCCTTCTCTTAATCGAGATTGTTGTGAATACACTAAGAAATGCGTCAAGTGTCAACAACATTCCAATCTCACGCACATCCCTAGTCAAGCTTTACAACCTACAGCGGATTTGTGGCCTTTTTCGCAATGGGGTCTTGATCTTATTGGTCTCATCAATCCCCGTTCTTCACAGCGTCATCATTCTATCATTACTGCCACTGAGTACTTTACTAAGTGGGTGGAGGCTATCCCTCTTTCTTCAACAAAGGCTAAACCCATAGTTGATTTCGTCTATCAACACATCATTTGTCGCTTTGGCGTTCCACACAAGCTAATCACAGATAATGGCAAGTCTTTCAAGAATGTTGATTTGTAGAACCTCTGCAACGCTTTCAATATCAAACTCAGTTTTTCTTCTCCATACTATCCTCAAGCTAATGGTCAAGCCGAAGCTTCCAATAAAACTTTGCGTAATATCCTCGCAAAGGTAACTAGTCGAGCTGGTAGGGATTGGCATTTACATATCCCTTTTGCTCTCTGGGCTTATCGGACTAGCATTCATACTCCTACTGGTGCTACTCCCTTTTCCCTCGTCTATGGGTCTGAGGCTGTCCTTCCTTTGGAAGTCCAAATCCCATCTCTCCGTGTTTCTCTCAGAGAATTTGTCTCCGATGAGGACTATCATCAAAATCATCTAGCACAACTTGAATTATTAGATGAGCGGTGTCTCAACGCTCTTGAACATCATCAAGTCTATCTTGAGCGTGTCAAACGTGCTTATAACAAGCATTTGCAGCACCGTGACTTCAAAATTGGTGATCTTGTTCTTAAAGAAAATCAAAATGTCACTACACTCGAAAGAAGTCAACGTGGTAAGTTTTCTCCCAACTGGATGGGCCCATACATTATCACTCATAAATATGGGTCTGGGGCTTATCATCTATCTTCCATGGATGGTATACCTGAAGCGGAACCTCTTAATGCCTTGCATCTACGGCCCTTCTACTGTTAAAATCTATCTTACACAAGTCTAGTCGCAACACAGATCTTTCATCCGTCTAAAACAACCAGTCATATACTTTCATGGTGATTCGAAACTATGTGGTTCTCCACCTATTGCCTCTTTTACCTTAAAATATGAGTACCGCGGCTCTACTCATTGCATGTTTCTTTTGGATATGTTCCTCCTCATGGTAGGAATACCTTAATCACCACTTCATCTGTCCCAAGTGCTTATCTTAATCGGATCTACTCGGGGCATGAGTACATGTTCCTTTTATGTTCTCTTTCCTCCATCCGATCTATCTAGGTCTAAACTCAGCTTCTTCCAAAAAGATTTTCAAAAAAAAAAAAAAAAAAGAAGAGAAGAGATGCTATCCAAAAAGATAGACCGATCCTCAAGGACAACTATCCATACATTGTCAAATGAATCAAAAGGAAAAAATATAGACCATACCTCGAAGGATGGCTATCATTCAAATTCAAAATATGCATCGCTCCTCAAGGACGGCTGTTTCTCAAAGATATATTCAAGGCTTCTTGCAATTGATCAGCCTTTCAGTCGGGCTTTATACACCTTTTTAGCATCACCGAAAGACTTCCCGCATCGATCGGTCTTTTCCATATCAAGCAAACTTCCCGCATTGATCGCTTTGCTTTTTCACAAAATCGTGAAGCCGAGATTTAGGACCTTTTGTCGATCATATGGAGAATCTTATTTTCCTACTATGGACATGTATTCTGTCCCTTGTAAATTCCGACAGGATACTCACTTACTGCTCCTTTCGTTTCCCTCCTAGATCTATTTTGCGGCTAGTTAGTGTCAGGTTTATTTTAACCTCATGTAGGGCCTTACATGCATGATATTGTGATTTCCTATCCAGATTCTATCTATGGTCGGTTGGGAGTCAACTTATCATTTTCTTCCTTATCGGGTATATTTTCTTTATTCCTAGTCAAGGTCATTTTTCATTACATCCTTGGCTCTCGCAAAGAGTATTCCCATTATTCTTTATTTTTCATCCAGTCAAATTGACATTTTACATGTTAATTTAATCAAAATTTATCTTCTATCCAATTTCATCTTATCTATCAAAGCATCTATTATCAACACACGTGGATCTCGCTATCTATTTTCATCAAAATTAAATTAACATCTCAAACATGTCGAGTGCATCAATCACATCTATCCATCTATCCATCAAAACATCTAAAACTGGTGCATCCAAGTTACACTACATCTATCTATATCCATTTTTATCGAAATAAAATCCATACATCAATCATATCTATCCATCTATCCATCAAAATATCGAAAAAATGGTGCATCCAAGTTACATTACATCTATCTATCTCTATTTTTCATCAAAATTATATCCACATATCAATCACATCAAATCACATCTATTTCTATCATCTATCATAGCAATCACATCAAATCACATCTATTTCTATCATCTATCATATCAATCACATCAGATCACATCTATTTCTATCCTCTATCAGTCTATATCCATCAAATCACATCTATTTCTATCCTCTATCAGTCTATATCCATCAAATCACATCTATTTCTATCTATCTAACCACATCTATTCATCATCTATCAGCCTATATCTATATCCATCACAATTACGCTACATCTATCCATGTATATCAAAATCAAAAGCATGAGATCAATTATATGGCAAATGAAATAATGAATCTATATATATACATGTGTGTCTGTACAATAAAAATGGGTGGCTTTCAATCAAGCCATCTATACAATGCCTTCCAATCGAGGCTATATCACTACACAGATACAAAATGCATCAATCCCTATATGGTAAAGTTTGTTGCATGGAGGACGCTATCTCCTCCACCCTCCTCTAGACCAGTGTCTCTCCCGGCCGCCGCCTATCGAGCTAGATGCACTCCGCCGGAGGTCTCGCCCACCTCGGCCTCTCTCCGGTGCTCCTCCACCCGAGGCCCCGCCGCCGTGGCCGCCGCCGATCTCCTCTCGCCCTGCACCGAGGCACATCTGGGGCATGCTGCGCTAGGGCATCCTCATAGTATCTCACCTCAGCGAGGAGAGACTGGTATGTGCTCAGGCTCACAGTACCCGGTGCTCGTAATGATGCTGCTGGTGCTGCTGGGGCTGCTGGCGCTGCTGGTGGTGCTCCTCCTAGGGTCGTGCCCTGTGTACCGACTCCGACACATGGCACTGCCTCCCCATATTTGGCCCTGAGGGCCTCCCTATGTCGAAGGTAGCGATCCCTCTGCTGGATCGCTATATCTCGCTCCTGGCGAGTGGTGTCTCTCTCCACAATCAGGGCATCCCTCTCCTCTGTCAAAGCCCTGATCTCCTCCAGAGCTACCTGATGTGTCTGTGTAAGGGTGGCATGCTCTCTCCTCCTCCTGCTCCAACATCGCAGCTACGTCCTCCTCGCCGGCATCTATCGATGCCGGAGATGTCGTGGTAGCTCAGATCGTACCATGCCGTATAACCCTCATCTACCCCCTACGTCATCATCATATGCCTCGTAGAGGGTGGGGCCTCTCTCAATGGGTCTGCCGGGATCAAAATCGGCAGATCAGTCTCCCTGCTATCTCGCCTATAAGGCGTGTAGGTGGTCGGCACTGTCTGCACTAGGCCAAACTGTCTCAATACCCGCACAAATGGGACTCACTCCCACATATCCGGCCTACGGCCCCTAACCACCCTGCTCCGTCTCAATGCTACCAAGTGAGCATCCTGACCAGCCCATGTCGGAAATACCCGATATGGCCTCCGGGATGACTCGATCCGGTGTCGCGGCGCCCCGAAACGCTCGGTGTACCGGCCGGCCGATCTCCTCAGTATCCCCGCGGCCATGTCTTCCCGCCATCGCCCAATCCATAATCAATCCCCATCGCTATGGCATCCAAGGAAGCCCGGATGGCCTGATCACCGCTATGTGCTCGTATGCCCAGCAATGGAGCACAAAGCTGACATCTATACCTGTCCTCCGGCCTGTGGTGTACATCCATAGCTCATGGTATATCTGAGCTATCAGGGCATCAGCAAAGGCAAACACCTGCCTGAACTGCAGAATGTCGCAAACACAGTCTAATAGCAACAGTGGGAATCTCCCACCTCCTGAATCTGGCAGAGCAAAGTAGGATATAGCCATCTGAATCAAGGCTATCCACCGCTCGGGGCTATCTCGCCCTGATCTTTGTGAGGCTATCCTCACCGCCTGGACACTATCTCTGAGTCATCTGCCCTGTCTCCGTATAATCGACCTAGGGCCCTCTGCTGCTGCTCTCGTGGTGTAATCTCGATAGGGTCCCCAGTGATCGGCAATCTCAGAATCCTGTATATGTCCTCATGGGTGATGGTCATCTCACCCGTCCTAAACCAAAAAGTGCACGTGTGGCTGTCCCACCGTCGCACTAGTGCCCGCATCAGCTCCACATCCCGCGGCACTCGTCTGTAGTATCTGAAGCCCCCGAGCCTGGCTAACTCTAGATGCCGCCAATCTACATCACCACATCGGGAGAATAGTCTCCAGTAACTCGGGAATAGCATCCCTCATATGTAGAGCCTCTCGTGCCTGCACCCACAACAGCAAGAGCAACATTAGTCTCGAATCGCAGTATCCAAAACAACAACAAAAATCTTCATCTTTTCCAATCGGCGTCGATTTAATAAAATCGGCGTCGTTTATTTCTAATCGACGCCAATTAATACTAATCGACACCGCTCGATAACAACGATCGACGCCGATTATACCAATCGACGCGATCGATCGTCCGGACGTAAATCAGCCCCTTGCCCCCATAAACAAAAAATCAAACAAAAAAAAAAAAATTAAAATGCAACGGGTTCAAGAAGAACCACTTACCCCAGGTCGTGTCCTCCTGCGCTTCTGACCGCTCCCAGAGGCTTCCATGATGCTCAAATCAAAATTCTGCCTCTCTCTGAATCAGTCGTCACGATGAAAATAAATCGTTTACGTTTTCCGTTCGCATATTTATATGCGCTACGATTGGTCGCGATTTTTTTGTCGATCGACGCCGATTTTCCGTATCTATTCGCCATTTTAGTGTTGATGCTTGGCTTATTTGTCCATCCGATCATTATATTGTGTTGAATATTGCCTTTCAAAGCACATCTTTTCGATATCATTGTCTATTTCGAGGTTTGTTCCCTTTGCGTGGGACACTCGTACTTTTTGGCAGCTTAGAGTTAAACGGGTCTGTAGGCACTAACGTCGTTTGCTTTGCAGACCGTCTAGTTGTCCCTACCAATGTGTCTCTCTTTAGATGCTGACTATTTTGCAGTTCTCCTTACACTCATGGGTCTGTAGGCACTAACGTCGTCTCATGAGGAGACCGGCTAGTTTGCCCTACCAATGTGAGTTCCTTAGGTTGCTGCCTTTTTATTTATTTTTATGCGTCATCAATGATTAGATCTACTCCAAACATCCGATGGGGCATCCCCGCATTCTCATCTACCTCTTTCAAACTTGGGATCGTCTGTTCTATCATCCATCCCATCCCTAGTTTGAGGGGGATCGCATCATCACACATTCTTCCCTTCTTCCATCTCCTTGTTTTTGTCTCATAACCTTGCTTATCGCAAGTTACTTGACAAAAAGGGGCAAAATGTAGACACTTAAAATTGGTTACTCAATTTAGTGTCCCTCACATTCGTTTACCTGCTTAGGTAACCTGGGGCACGTTTACGACACCACTATCCCCTTGGGATATTATCCAATTTGTGATTTAAACACCTATCTTAAATTTAATTCATCCCATTGTATCTTACCCATGAGTAATTAAATATTAAACATTTAATTACACCTCTCCCCAGGTATCCTAATCACCTATCTACCCCAAATTTATTCTATCTATGTATCACCCCTTTTTTTCCTCTTCCCCAAGCGGGATATTTTCCGTATTTGGGGTAATTCTCATATTTCTAGAAATCAATCATTTTGGCCATCTCGGGAGTCTGTCTCGCGATCGGCTCCGATCTATACGGCCGGCGCCGATTTTCTAGAGTGGCGCCGATTATAAAGCAAGTCCGTAACTCGGTTCTAGGGACCCGAAAAAGAAAAACACACAGACGAACACGCACACGAGAGAGAGAGAGAGAGAGAGATCGCGAAAGAGACACAGGTTGTAAGAAAGAGAAATCTTTTAGCATCAAGTGTATCAAATGAGGGCAGATCCTGTCCGAATCAATCCCTGAGAGGAGCACCGTTACTCTGCTTCTATCACATCAACATCGTACGCATCCATCGATCCTCTGGTGACTCTGCTCCAAAGATCTTGCCGACTTTCGCACATCCAAATTGACGCCGACTATCTCGGCCATCACTTCCCAATTCCCGAATCTTTTCAGACCTGTCACCGATCAATCGGGTCTACTTTCGGGCCGACGCCGATCTTACATGGGCCGACGCCGATCCTTCATCAATCGACGCCGATCCTTCATCAATCGACGCCGATCACATCAGTCGACGCCGATCATCCTGCAGACAGGTAAAAGGTCACAGGTAACACAAATCCAGCTTTATTTTCATAGTTTCCTATTTTCTGTAGCTGTCTGTCTGCTGTTTAGATTCTGTTTCATTACCATAATCAGAAAATCAAGTCTTTAAGTACATCTTTATCATGTATGCTTCTTTACTTAATTGAAAACGTGGACTGACATCCGCCGAGGAAGCTTATCGCTTCCCGGACCCGCTTCTCGGGCAGTCCACCCAAATATCTTTTAACGCCATCTTTTTCTGTCAAGCATCGGTGTTTTGCAGGTTACTCGGATCTATTGTGCGAATTGCTCGTGTGCGCCCGTCTTATCTACATCAACCTCCTTATCCGTCTACATCTTCATCAGGTATCAATTTCATTGGAGTTTTTCAGGGTTTTTGTGTTTAGTTTGGTGCATTAACTTGGACAGGTAACAAGCGCAAAATTCTTGATCTACAGATCTAATTCACGGACCAATCAAAATCTGTGAATCCAATCAAGTCAATATCAACCCTCCATGATAGTGAATGCCATCAGCATAAGTGCCACGAACATAATGAAGGATCCATTTAGCTACTTTCTAATGTAGCTCATGTGGCTCCTGCATGAATCTGGACATGATCCCAACAACATATGATAAATCCGGTCAAGTGTGAGTCAAGTAAATCAAGCTTCCCACCAACTGTCGATAAAGAGTACCATCAACCAAGGGAGTAGAGAAATCTGAAACCAACTTCACCCTAGAAAGAAAAGGAGTAGGAGAAGACTTGCAATCGGACATCTGAAACTCGAGCTAGCAAATCAAGAGCATACTTAGGTTGCAAAATCAAGATTCCGAGTCAGATTGTGAAATTTGGATCCCAAGGAAGTAATGAAGCAGACCTAAGTTAGTCATGGAGAACTTGTTGGCTAAGGCGATCTTCACAGAATCAATAATAGAGGAAGAGCTTCCTATGATCAACAAGTCATCAACATATAGAACAAGAATGAGTATGGATTCATCTTGCCATAGAATATAAACATTTGGATTAGAGTGACACCTAGTAAACCCTGATGTAAGTAAGAAGGAGTCCATCTTGGCATACCAAGCCCGAGGGGCTTGTTTAAGGCCATAAAGAGACTTCTTTAACTTAAAAACAAGGGAGGAATCTTGGACATAACCCGGAGGTTGTTCCATATAGATCTCTTCCTCTAGGTCACCATGAAGGAAGGCACTCTTAACGTCCATTTGATGGACTTTCCATCTTCGTTCATGCGGAAATGGCTAGGGTCATCAAATAGAAGTCATCTTCGTGAATCGGAGCAAATTTTTCAGTATAATCAACCCGGTACCTATCCGGGAGAAACCTTAATTACTAATTGTGCTTTAAAATTTTTGACGTCTCCATCTACTCCATACTTTGTTCGGAACACCCACTTACACCGAACGATTTTTCTTCCTTTCGGAAGAGTGGTGAGATCCCAAGTATCGTTCTTCATGAGAGAGGAATACTCCTCATCCATGGTAGAATCCCACTCAGGAATACTAGAAGCCTCCGGAAAGACTGTGGATCAGAAGCAGAGGTGAAGAAAGAGTGGGGTCCAATGAAATCTAAGTGAGTACGTCTCATATCCAAAGTATCTCCAACTAAATCTCCAACACTTTGCAAAGTTTTCCTGGCCCAAAGGGGACTAGGAGGATCAGGCTCAAAGTCAAAAGATTCTTCACTTGAGTGAGAAGGGACATAGTCCTCATCATCACTACTGTCAGAATCAGAAGACTCAAAGGTTTGATGGTCGGGAGGATCCAGGAAGAGGAGCACGCTCAACAATATCATCATCTGATGAGTCAAAATCTGAATCAGTGAGCTGAAGAACCTCAATAGGTGGAGAAGTAGAAGTCAAAGAAGACTCATCAAACTTAACACTTCTCTCAATATATAGCTCATGAGAAGTAGGATTCATCAATCGATATCCCTTCATGCCATCAGGATACCCTACAAAGATACAAGGTTTGGATTGTGGTTCCAAAGCCTTGTGTTTCTTCTTGGGAATCCGAGCCATAGCCTTGGATCCGAAGACTCAAAAGTGCTCAACATCAGAGCTTGTGTCCAAACAGGCTTCAAAGGGTGTCATCCTCTTCTTCGCTTGTGTGGAACATTGTTCGAATGGAATTTGCACAATTCACTGCTTTGGCCCAATCTCAGAGAGGAAGAGAATTCGAGTGAATCATGCAAGTGGCCATCTCCTTCAGAGTACGGTTCTTTCTTTTCTGCGACTCCATTCTATGAAGGGCTATAAGAAACTATATGTTCAAAGAGATCCCTTTGAAGTATAGAAATCCATGAACCTATTGTTTACATATTCACCTCCATTGTCGGTTCGAAGAACCTTGATAGACCATTTTGCCTGTTTCTCAGCAAGAGCCTTAAAGTCCTAAAAATGTTCAAATACTTTAGACTTAAGCTTAAGAAAATATACCCAAGTATATCGTGAATAGTCATCAATGAAGGTTAGCACATAAAGAGCTCTAGTAAATGAAGGAGAAGGAAATGGACCAGAAACATCATTGTGAACAAGATCCAAAGGATGAGTGGCTCTCTAGGCTTTTCCTTTGTCAAAGTTCTTTTCAGGATGCTTTCCAAGGGTACAACCCTCACAAATACCCTTAGAAAACTTGACGCGAGGCAACCTGTTGACCATTTCGTTTTGACTCAATTGTTCAAGGTAGTGATAATTTAGATGTCCAAAACACTCATGCCATAGCTTACTAACCTCATTTGCATGAGTGAGCAAGGTAGTGGGCGTAGAATCAGAAGTAAAGTGGGAGAAGGTGTATAACCGTGAACGGTGATCTACCTTTCCCTCAGCCACTGTAGTGTCATTGTTAAGCTCATGAATAATCACCGAGTTAGGACCAAATTCCACTCGCATTCCTTCACCAAGATGAGTAATCTGGTAAACCGATAGGAGATTGGTATAGAGATCAGAACACTCAACACTTGGTTAAATTTCCCCATCCATCTCTACCGATCCACTACCGGAAACCGACACTGTCGTGTCATTACCCATCGTGATTTGGGACATTCCACAAGGTTCAATGTTGGAAAACTCAACATGCGAAGAACCCATGTGGTGTGAGGCACCGGAATCTATAATCCATGTCGATGAAGGAGCAACTTTGGCTACAAGGGCCTTTCCTTTCTTCTTATCATTTTTAGCACCTTTTACAGTCAAAAGACTCAGCCTTCGGAGCACTTTGTTTTATGGATTCAGGAACACTTATTTTATTCTTCTCAAGTAAATGAGATAAGTGATCAATTTGTTTCTTAAAATAGTGTTTCTCGTCATGACCAGTCTTCTTGCAATAGGAACACAAATACTTACTTTTTGTGCCTTAGGCTCAGAAGTCGAAGTGTTTGTGTCATTTTTAGGTTTGATCTTGGTTTCTTTCTTAGGTTGATCCTTTGTTTCTTTCTTCTTTTAGTCCTCTTTTCGTTCTATTACTTGCTATAAGGGCATGTGACTTGGACTTGAGAGACCCCATTTGAATGAGTTTGTCTGTTCTCGAATGAGTTGGGATCGAAAAACAGTCAAAGGAGGGCATTGTCCAAGTATCGCCCAAAGCAACTTTTGTAGCGTAGAAAGTTGACACGAAGACAGAATATTCGGGACCTAGCTTAGAGAGAATCGACAAGATCAGTTGAGAATATTTCTTTTCTACTTGACATCCTTTTAACAATAATCTAATGTGGACAAATTTTGAGAAGAAATCTTGTAGGTTTTCAAAGTCACTAGGATTTAACCCTAGTAGTTCATTTTCCAACTCATGCACTCTCATGTCATCTAGTTGTCCAAACATCGCATCCAACATTTTCCACACAGATTTAGGTGTTTCAGACGCCTCAATGTGGAAGAGAAAGTTAGGAGAAACGGACATGCAAAGAAGACCTAAAGCTTCATCACTACGGTTTAACCACTTATATTTTTAGGTTTCATCTATTTCAGTCTCAATTCCCATGGTGATGTAGAGTAACCCTTTACCCCTTAGTTTCATTATTATTTTTTATCTCCATTTGAAAAATTTGAACGGTGTAAGCAAAGGAATTGAAAGTGCATCCATAGTGAGAGAGAGAGAAAGAAATGCAGAAAAGAAACACAACCACCCAGGACAATAACAACCCCCTTGCTTTTGGCACTTTATAGTTTAGTGCATTGATTACAATCAGGTCCGTGCGTGCGGTTTGAAACACTTGGTAACTCATCTTGCAATTAGTGTAATAACGCGTAAGAGAGGAGACCACAACAGTGTTTTGTGGAGCGCAACAAAAGAGGAACACCGTAAACAAGCACAAGCAAAAAATAGAAAGGAGGTGAAATCCAACCCTGGTTGTGAGAAAAAGTGTCTCACGTCACAAATGGAAACCCCCTTGCTGCAGACTGTGGCAGATGCGCTCACTAGTTGCAAGCAATAATAAGGGTGTAAACAAGGTTTGGGAACTCAAGGAGTTCAGATAGTCTTCAAAACACCAAAAAGGAGCTTGGAAGACAAGGAGGTGCATGAAGTGTCACTACACACTTGAGCGCACGATTAGAGAAAAAAATGACAATAACCCCTAAATCTTATCATTTGGAAACGCCCAATTTTACTATTTTTAGAGCTATTGGAGTAAAAAAACGATAGAGAGGTTAATTTAGATGTTGATTTTTTTACGTAAAGAGAGCAATATAAAGTGTAATTAATAAAAAATAGATTTAATTAAATTAAATCTAATTAATTACAAGAAAATAATTAAGATCGAAAAAATAGATCCTAATGAAGATCTAAAAAAATGAATTAGAATTTTAATTAAGATCTTTTGAATATCTGTTGAAACTTCTAATTAAAACAAATTTCTAAATTGGTTTTAGAAACTTGATATATATTAAAAAACACGGTAAAGTTAGAAACTTTTTAAAAATTACCAAAAAAATTAGATTTGTTTTAAAAAACAAACTCAACTTACCATATACAACTTACGGGTCATTTTTTTTTAGTAGAGGATTTTAATGAGTAAGATTAAAAAAGGAAAGTAAATGAAACTTACCAAATCTTACCAAAGGGGTGTAATGTAGCAGTGCCAAAAAAATACGAGAGAAAGAAAAAGCAAAGCCACGTCGGTGAAAAAGGCGACCGATAGTTAGTATGTACTAGAAATCATTGAAAAAGCACTCATGGCACACACTAGATTGAGTGTACGGGATGCGCATAAGATTTTGACCCACGTTTTACCTTGCTCAAACCAAAAAAAAAATAGGCCGTTGGAGAAAAAAACACAGAGAAAAAGGTACATGGGAGAGTTTTAGGCCATTTTGGAGAATAAAAAAATGTGGGCACGAAGGGAATGATCTTACAGTCCACGACAGGAATGTAGAACCCCTTCAAGCAAATAAAAACATGGCAGAGTTGTTTAAAAACGCATGTGTAGGAAAAAAATTGCAAGCCACGCGTGAAGGAACAAGTTGATTTTGAGGCCACGCATGGTATCGTGTTGGCAGATGCAGGCGTGGGTGGAGAGGTCTTTATATAGTCCACACAACGGTCCACACACAGCCACATGTGTATGAGAAAAAAGTTTGAACAGGCCACAATAGTCCACAGATATCCTGCAACCACAGACAACATGCATAGACAAATATCCTGCAAAAACCAGAGATCTTTAAAAAAATCACTTCCATTTTAATAAATTAAAAAAATGAAATGAATCTCTATCTTGGATTTGGTTACATCCAACAAAAAAAAAAATAGTAAAGCCCCTGATTTCTCAAGATATTTTGAAAAACCTGCACATGCACAAGAAAAAAAACACAAAAAAAACTTTCCGAGAAAGCTTGTTAGAGATATTTGCAAGATAATTTCCAGAAAATAGTGATCAAAGGACTTGCATGCAGAGTAAAATAACGAAACCAAGTAAGAGTAATAACAAACAAAAAAATGAGTGCACGTTTACCCGATCTCATCTCTGATACCATGAAAAGATTTTGCAAGAATCGAATTAGAAATGAGGCACCACGAAGTAGTTGCACTCCAACAGAATCGTGATAGCTCCAAATGATAAGTAAGGAAAAATGATCAATAATGGAAGAACTTGCTCAAAGAAACAAAGCTTGCATAGAGGAAAGACAACGGAGTGTCTTGGCATGCTCATAAATGAATAGAAAAAGGGTACATATAGGGTGCTGAGTAACCCTAGTGCATGACACACATGAAACCCTAAACCTAACCCTAAACCTAACCCATGTGAGATGACCCTCCAACATGAGAGGAGAACACATAGGATAACTCACACTAACAAGACTAAGGCGTGTAATGTGTGTTCTAAACCCGATTCTTTCCTTTAGAGAAATTGTGTTTGAGAAATAAATATGTATTAATTCTCTTCTTTGTCTATATGGAAAGAGGAAACATACTAATATGAGATATGTTGTAACTAACTCTCTGTTGCTGCTTGGAAAAAGTTAAATGTGATTTTCTATTCTTATGAATTTATGAAATAATGGAAGGACAAGACTTGTTGACTATTTAAAAGTAATTGATAAGATCAATTAAGTCTTGTGATATAATTCGATGTTGATTATAATATGTTCTTTTCTTAAAAGTAAATTTAGATTTTCTTAATTGTACTTCTTAAAAGTAAATTTAGATTTAAATTTAGATTATGATATAATTCTGATGTTGCAGATTCTATAGGATGTTGGCACACGCCAACCAAGCAGAATCTACCTTCGAGAAGACAAGGATCTTCTCGAGGATACAACGTTGCGGCTTGACATGTGGCAACACCCTTCGCATTGATCATCTAGATCTACACACAAATAAGGACTTGAACTTAGTTTCTCTCTAAATCAAGTTAGTGGCATGTGTAGAATAGGTGGTAGCCTTCAATGGCTTAGGGTACTTGGCACATCCAGGTTGACTTAGGTCAACCGATTATTCCCATATACCCTAAGACAATGTGAGCGTATTCCTATAATAAAATATGTTTCTAACCAAGGCTAGGGTTAAACCATGGACAAGTGGACTAATGGTGTCGAGTAAAGACCATTCGGATAACATAAGAGTGAGGTGAAGAACGTATTCTAGAATGACGAGTATCTTTGTCTAGGAATAGTAACATGAACAATATGTTGAAAATATTTGGCCAAAGTATCGCAAGTTGCTGGTTGCGTTGTCCTATGTCACCTAGTTTAAAGAAACATGATGTCAGATGAATATTGGTAACAAATATTCAGATAGGTTCTTTAAACAGATCACTCAAGACTGGTTTAGGGTAGGAAAACCAAGTATACGAAGTATACGATAAGTATTCAATACTTAAAACTAACATAAATAGATTGGTAGATCACCGAGTTATGAAATGAATAGATCGGTGGATCACTGAGTCATTTACAAATGCATATGGTTATATGTTATGAGATTGATTGGCATGGAATGTGTGTTCTACCTAATATTTTATTTCAAACAAAGAACATTGTGTTTCTTTTTTTTTTTTAAATTCCCTTGTTTCTAAAGTCTTAAAATGGGAATGTTACATGCAATATGTGTTTCATGTTATATATGTGGGTCCATGGTTACAAAAACATCTCTATGAGAGGAATGACGAAGATCTGGAGGGAATCCATGAGCATTAAAATGTTGCACTCAACCACAAAATGATGTAGCTTCAAGATCGATATAAGAAATCACCCATGAGAGAAATGTGCATGCATTAAGGGAAAAAAGGCTCAAATCCCATACTCCATTCCATTCCATTTCTCAATATAAAAAGGTGTACATATAGTAGTGGGGTGTGTAACTCTCCCACAAATGTAGCCATCAAGAGGTGGGAGCTACATTCCCGGAATAACTTGTCAAATGTAACTCTTATGATGCTCTATGACACGTGTAAGGCCATAATGACACCCTATGACACCTAAGCATGGTGAATCACCTATGTGGAGGAATCCCATGTACTTAAATATATGCATGGTAAATATCCTACACCAACACCCCCTGAAGCATAGCTTAGGTGGAGACATAGATGAAAAAAAGGAGAAGTGGGTCCCAAAAACAAGCCTGATGAGGTACCCACGTACAAGAAACTCTCAAAAAGTGGAGTAAAAGGAGAAAACCCAGTGGGAAAAAATCCTCCAAAAGAGAGACAAGTCCACTCTCTAATCTAAGAAAGATGCCAAGGATGGGTCCCTGGTCGAAACGAGCATGTAAAAGTACCCATGTATAAAGAGGCAATCTCTCATAAAGAATAAGAAGAGAGAAGAAGAGGGAGACAAGAGGAATGCAGAAGATGCTATGGATGGATCTGAAATCTGCGAAGCTCTAGGAGGTCTCCCAAAAGAATGTTGATCATGAGATCCTCTCGCCTTTGGGGTGAAGAAGAGCCACCCGCACCGAACTATGTGCATGCCCTTAGGAAGGATAGAAATGAAATGTTGGAAGTCTGCCCACTCCGCGAAGGAAACCAAAGGCAGCAACATGAAGAACTTTGAGTCTATTCCATGAAAGTGTGACATAGGTATAGCAAGTGAGTGCAAAGGAATTGAAGGTAATGTCATGAGTGCAGAATTGTCAGAGTATGAAGGAAGAATACCTGCAGAAATGGATGTCAAATTGATGTGAAGTAAAAAAATCCCTACAATAGAAAATGGATCCAAAAACAAGGGTGGATCAAGGAAGGTCTCTGGAAAAGTGGAAGTGGTAAGAGTCCCAGAAGGGGCACTCCCAACAATGGAGATGATGAACTCCTCTAAAATACCTGTAGATGGATGAGGAACCTATAGTACATCACAAGTGTACTCTGCGAAAAGATGACTAAGGTCAGGAAGATACTCATCCCAATGAGGGGGCTCAACAAACAGAAGAGCGATGTCAGATAGGTATGAGTCATCCAATGAAGGTAGAGGAGTGAAAGGGGCCTCACAAAATGAAGGTGGAAAAGAGGTCGGTGTGATGACTGTATGAAGGCAGTAGGGAAGACTACTCAATATCTGATGAGATGTGGGATGTGTCAACACTCTCTGGAATAGTGAGATAAGGAGGAGAGGAGTCCTCTATAGTACTCTTGACATCAGAATTGGGTGCACAATCCTCATCATCAGAAGTAGAACCAAACAAGTCTATGTTAGTGGAACAGTCATCATATGAAGAAATAGAGGAGACAACTGGATCAGCAGCAACAACAATGGCAACAGTATATGAAGGGTCTCCATAGAGGGAATGAAGAATGCTCCAAACATGGTGGGGTGGATCTAAGTCTACCACGTGAAACCAAAGAGATCTGGAGACATGCATCATCATGTGACCAAAAACATGGTCACAAGTGTCAAGGAAGTCCTCCAGATGACGATGATCAGTGGGTGTAGGAACTAGCCCAAGTAAGAAGGGTGAAAGACCCTCATAGGCGAAGTAGCGTTCCATGGAAGCACACCATGATGAATAATTATCTCTCCCAATAAGAATTGGTGGAGGATGTAATTTGATCCTACAATTCTCAAGTCTAGAAAGATCACTCTCCATGATGCGGAAAAGTGCAAGGTACATAAAGGCAAGACATTAGACTTGGCCCATTATGAATCTACATGTTAAAACCCAAAAGTACTAGTGAGCCCCCCACAATGTGGAACTTTATAAAGTAGTACATTTACAAAATTGATAGTTTCATCATGTAACTTTTACTAAAGAAGTGCTAAAAACGAGCAAAGTGAGTCAAAAGTTATAGCGAAAAAAAATGATTCGCAACTAATGGAAAATGTCAATAGGCCCTGTAAATGGATTAAAAAAGTGTCTCACATGGGTGCAAAGGGTGTCGTATGGGTACTCATTGGAAATGACATCAAATTTTAGGTAGGGTTTATTTTTTCTTGAGGGGGATTAGCCTCTTGTAACCCTGCACCTTGTCCTCCATCTTTGACATGCATAGGAATGACATTAATACAATAAAAAAAGCCTTAAAATCATTACAATGCCATAATGAATGTTTTTCCTTAAAACAAGTAAAAAGGAGGGATTGTTTTGACCCCCAAATAATGTCTAAAAGGGATGGCTCGGTGGCTTGATGCACCGAGCTGGTAGCTATTTACCTCTCATGTTGGCGAAGTGGGAATAGCTCTCTTGATTTAGCTAGGGCGGTGGACCAAGTTTCTCGAGAGAATGGAAGCCCACGTTGTCAAGCTAGGGGCTGCTTCATTGAGTCTTCGAGTTGTGCTAAGGTGTTGCAGATGTAACCTCCGAGTGGAATATAGAATCGACATGTTAGAGTGGAATATAGAATCGACGTGTTAGAAGGAGGCGAGTTCTAGCTAAAAAGATTCTCCATCAAGTCTACTCTATAAAATCCCACCAGCTATGGGATGTTGGTTGTCGAGGAGAGCTTACGATGTTAAAGAGGGGGCCACATGTTCTCGTAGAGTCGAAAGTGAGTGTAACGACTATGCATAAAGAATTGTTTGACATGGGAAAATATTCCATGAAGAACTAGACACAAAGGAAATAGAAACACAGAACACGTAGACCATCCAGAGAACATACTGAAATCAACCCAAACACATAGATGGAGGTTGAAACCGAGTTGGATTTAGGCCCACAAGCTCCCAAAGAAAACTTGAGCCATGGATCAATGCATAGGCATGAGCTGGATGGAGTAGTGGAATGAAAAATGTAAGACCATGAGCCAAAGGTAACCGGTGTTCAACCAAGCACGAGTCAAGTTAGTGTGAGATTGACGCACTAAATAACGTCATCAACCAATAATCACAAAAATGAGCACAGAGCTCGAGACTAGTCTTAGGATACACCAATGAAAACATGATTCAACACCAGTCTGAGCATACAACAACCCAAACCAATGTAGAGAGGCTTGATTCACCATGAGGAGGATGCATGCAGAAAAGTAAGGTGAGTAGGTAGAGTATAGCTCAAGTGAAAAACAAGACAACACTAAACTCTGAAATCTATAACCCGTGAACCTGAAATGCACCCCAAAACACACAAAAATGCATGCAGATCCTAGAAAATTGAAACCAAAACCAAAAACAAAAACCATGAACCCACAAACAAAGGTATAACACCCAAATCAATGCAATAATAACACGATCAAAGGAGAGCTTGCACAAGAAATTGCAAGACAGAGTAGTAAACAACTATTACATGAGCAACACGATTTCGATCCCCAAGCTCTGATACCATGTTGGAGGAATGACAAATATCTAGAGGGAATCCGTGAGCATCAAAACGTTACACTCAACCACAAAATGATGTAGCTTCAAGATCAAAGCAAGAAATCACCCATGAGAGAAATGTGCATGCATTAAGGGAAAAAAGGCTCAAATCCCATACTCCATTCCATTCCATTACTTAAGATGAAAAGGTGTACATATAGTAGTGGGGCATGTAATTCCCCCACAAATGTAGCTTTGAAGAGGTAATAGTTACATTCCCGGAATAGCCGGTCAAATGTAACTCCTATGACGCTCTATGATGCGTGTAAGGCCATAATGACACCCTAGGACACCTAAGCATGGTGAATCACCTATGTGGAGGAATCCCATGTACTTAAAATATATGCATGGTAAATATCCTACACCAACAATCTCATGTGTTATACATTATCCTAAGTGATCCTATGTGATGTTATGTATCAAGCAATGTAAGAAAAAAAAATTTATCCTGTTATTATGTGTGTTGTATTTGTGTGTGTAAAATGTGGGCATTACATATGGTATCAGAGTGAAGGTTCATGCTCTCAAACCTTTGGGATAGATTGGATTTGTGATGATCTTACATGGTGGTGGTGGAGATGGGAAGAGTAATGTGATATATGTTGTGATGTGAATTTTTTGTAATTGTGATATTATGAATGCACATGTTGTGCATGTCACTTAGTGCGTATTTTTTATCATGTTGATGTGTTTGTAATGAGAGTATTTTCTCTCCTTTTTGTGGACTCAATGAGGAGTTCACATGTGATGTGTTGCCTTGTTGTGTGTGAAAATAATGTTATTGCAGATTATGGAGTGTTGGATTGTTTTTTTATTATGTGATATGAAGGTGTGTTGCATGAAAAAATTGGTGTATAGTGAATTGGATTTTATCATGATGTCGCCATTCGTGTTGTGATGAATCGTGTGTGTCACCATGTTGTATTGCAATTGATTGTATGTTGTAATGTTAGTCATTATTTTCATCATATGTATAATTCGTGTAATATGTGATGGTTCATGTTGTGAATTAGGGGCATATGGTGATTGTATGACCCCTATTATACAAGTAATTTCACCTTAGGTGCATTATGTGGAAAAGTGATGTATTATAACCCGTGAAAGTAATGATTTTGTTATACCCTATATATATACCATGCGTAAGACACTATGGTTAATGTGTGTGAATCACCATTGTGTTAGTGATGTAGTTATGTGTTATGTTGTGAACCTTACACTAGATGACCCTAAGGGAAGAAACCATCAAGAGTGTATGTGTGGAGAGTGTTAGGTTGTGGAGCCTGTTTTCATGTGTGAAAGTGTTGAAGACTGTACACTAAGAGTACTGTACATTTTTTTAGGCGTAAATTTTTTGGCCTCGAAAAATTGCACCCAAAATATCGGGAAATGTGCTTTTCTCATATGGGCGAGTTTTTTTGACCCATAGGTTTATGGGATGGGTTTTGCCCATGGTTTTGATACCCATGGTTTTGTAAAACTACTTAAGCAGTTGTCTATTTATATGGTCTTATGCATATGATAGATGTACAAGCAAATGTATTGCAGATGTGTTTTGAATTCGGGTGTGAATTCTATAGAGTTTGTTGAGCATAGCTCCAAACGGATCTGGGTATTGTATTGAGAGAGCGGTGGCTTGTAATAAAATTTGAGCAAGTGATTCTTGGTGGACGTAGCCCAAATTGGGTGAACCACGTTAAATATTGTCTCTTTGTGTTGTGTTATTTTATTCTGCAATTTTATTTGAGATCTGTAATAATTTCTGCATATTAGTTTCTACTATTGCGATTCTGTGAGGGATTATTCCGCATATTTTATCCCTTATTTCCTAACAATTGGTATCAGAGCCTGGTTTGGTTTGTTGAAGTGTTGAATCGTAGGGAAAGTTTTTAGCTTGAGTGGGAGCTATGGCAGATGAAGGAAGATCTAGGGTTGATAAATTCAACGGGCAGAATTTCAGTCTTTGGAAGATGCAGATGGAAGATTACCTTTATCAGAAGGATCTTTATACTCCGTTGTCTGAGAAGGTGAACAAACCCTCGAGTATGACAGATGCGGAATGGGATTTGTTGGATCGAAAGGCACTTGGAACGATCCAATGAGTCTTGCATCTTCGGTATTATTTAATGTTTCAAAGGAAAAGACTACAAAAGATCTAATGGATGCATTAGGAAGTTGTATGAAAACCCTCTCGCCTCTAATAAGATATTTTTAATGAAAAAGTTGTTTAATATGAAGATGTCCGAGAATAGTTCAAGAGAGATCATTTAAATGATTTCAATACGGTAGTGAATATGCTAGCTTGATTCATACAATAGAATTTGATGAAGAAGTTAGGGCTTTATTAATTCTGTGCTCTTTACCTGAGAGTTGGAATAGCCTGGTAATGGCGGTAAGTAACTCGGTTCCAGCTAACTCGAAGTTGAAGTTTGAGGATGTTGTAGGGGTGATTCTAAGCGAGGAAATGCGAAGAAAAAGCTCTGGGGAATCTTCTACTTCAGGGAATGCTTTAAAGTGGAAACTAGAGGGAGACAGAAGAATAGAGGAAACCGTGGAAAATCAAAAGATCGGGCAAGGTCAAAATCCAAGAACAAGATTGTATGCTGGAATTGTGGAAAGCCTGGGCATGCAAAGAAGGACTGTTGGGAGCTTCGGGATAAGAAGAAACAACAAGAAGAAAACAAGGAGGCAAATGTGGCAACGGGTAATGTATGTCAGGATGCTTTGATTCTTTCTTTGCACAATATTACTGAATCTTGGGTTTTAGATTCAGGGGCTTCTTTCCATGCTTCTCCACATAGGCATTATTTTGTTGATTATGTTCAAGGAGATTTTGGGCATGTTTTTCTTGGTGATGATGAGCCTTGCAGCATAGTTGGAAAAGGTTCTGTTCAGGTTAAGATGTAGAATGGGAATACTTGGCTATTGAAGGATGTCGACATGTGCCTACATTAAGATGAAATTTGATATCGGCAGGGCGGTTGGGAAGTGATGGTTGATTGTGATATTTACAAAGCAGCCTCTTGGAAGGTTACCAAGGGTGCTCTTGTGGTGGCAAGAGGTAAGAAGGTTGGAACCTTGTATTTAACCACTGATAGTACTAATGATTGTAATCTTGTGGCTTCAGATGCAGATACAACATTATGGCACTATAGGCTCGGTCATATGAGCCATAAGGGCATGAACATCATAAAGAAGAATTTGCCTGGATATACAGAAACAGGTTTGGATTTCTGTGAGAACTGCATATATGGGAAACAAAAGCGAGTAAGGTTTCTCAAGGTTGGACCTACAAAGAAAGAGAGTAAGTTAGAGCTGGTGCATTCTGATGTGTGGGGGCCACTCAGGTATCATCTCTTGGGGGTTCAAGTTATTATGTTACTTTTATTGATGATGTAACAAGGAAAGTTTGGGTTTATTGTATTAGAAATAAATCTGATGTATTTGACACTTTTGTTAAATGGAAAGCCTTGGTAGAGAATGAAACAGGTCTTAAGCTAAAATGTCTTAGGTCAGATAATGGAGGGGAGTATTGCAGCAATGAATTTGATGATTATTGTTCTAAGAATGGAATCCGTAGGCAAAAGACGGTTCCAGGAACTCCGCAGCAGAATGGGGTATCAGAAAGGATGAACAGAACAATAATGGAACGTGCTAGGAGCATGAGGTTACATGCAGGACTGCCTCTTTCTTTTTGGGCAGAAGCGGTGAGCACAGCTGTGTACTTGATAAACAGAGGACCCTCAAGTGCCTTGGATGGAGGCATACCTGAGGAGGCTTGGTATGGTAAGAAAGTTGATTATTCATTTCTTAGAGTCTTTGGATGTGAGGTGTTTGTTCACATAGACAAGGATGATAGGACTAAGCTAGAGGCTAAATCAAAAAAATGTACTTTCATTGGTTATGGTGGTGATGACTTTGGATATAAATGTTGGAGTATTAAGGACAAGAAAATCATTCGATCTAGGGATGTGGTCTTTAATGAGAAAGTCATGTATAAAATAATATAGGAAAACAGGAAGAATCCAAGAAAGAATATACAATGGTAGAGGATCTTCCGGATGGGAAAGTGACACATGAATCAGTTCAGAACCCTCAACAGAACCCCAAACTCCTATATTGAGGAGGTCTTCTAGGGTAAGAAGAGAACCTGAACGTTTTTCTCCTTCTCTTTATTATTTATTACTCACTGATAGTGGAGAACCAGAGAGCTTTGATGAAGCAATGCAGGTAGATGCCAGAAGAAGTGGGAGCAAGCCATGGATGAGGAGCATCAGGCTCTCATGGAGAACCAGACATGGATTTGGTAAAGCTACCCGAAGGAAAAAGAGCATTACAGAATAAGTGGGTGTTTAGAGTTAAAGAGGAAGAAGGAGGCAAGAAAAGATACAAGGCCCGGTTGGTGGTCAAGGGGTTTGCACATAAAAAAGGTATAGATTTTGATGAGATTTTTTCTCCTGTAGTAAAAATGACTTCTATTAGAACTATTCTTGGAATAGTGGCAGCAGAAGACTTGCACTTAGAACAGTTAGATGTAAAGACTGCATTTCTCCATGGCGATTTGGAGGAGGAGCTATATATACAAAGAATGAAGGATATGAAGTCAAAGGTAAAGAGGAGATGGTGTGCAAATTGAAGAAGAGCTTGTATGGCCTGAAACAAGCTCCACGTCAATGGTATAAGAAGTTTGATAGCTTCATGATGGAGCAAGGTTATATCAGATGTCATTCTGACCATTGTGTGTATACAAAGAAATTTGAGGATGGAAGTTATATTATCCTGTGTTTGTATGTTGATGACATGTTGGTTGCAGGTAAAAACATGCAGGAAATAAAATTACTCAAGAAGCAGCTAAGTGAATCCTTTGCTATGAAGGATTTGGGTGCAGCCAAACAAATCCTTGGTATGAGGATATCTCGGGATAGGAAGGAACGGAAGCTGACTTTATCTCAGGAAGAGTACATTAAGAAGGTCTTGGAGAGGTTTAATATGCAGGATGCTAAACCGGTTGGGACTCCTTTGGCAGGCCATTTCAAGTTATCAAAGGAGCAATGTCCCAAGACAGAGCAGGAGAGGAACCAAATGTCCAAGGTACCTTACTCATCAGCAGTTGGTAGTTTGATGTATGCTATGGTGTGCACTAGGCCTGATATTGCCCATGCAAAGTGGGAGTGAATAGATTTATGAGTGATCCAGGTAAAGAGCATTGGCAAGCAGTAAAGTGGATCCTTCGGTATTTGAGAGGGACCATGGGGATAGTTTTGTGCTACAGTGGATCGGACACCACTTTACGTGGTTATGTAGATTCAGACATGGCTGGAGATGTGAGAGGCAGGAGGAACACGACAGTTATATTTACACCGTAGGTGGGACAAGCAAAGTGAGCTAGATTTCACGACTACACGTGTCGGTGGCTTCACAACCACAGAGGCTGAGTATGTTGCTGCCACAGAGGCAAGCAAAGAGATGATTTGGTTACAACAATTGCTTGAGGAGTTGGGGCATAAGCAGGAGGAATGTAAGTTGCATAGTGATAGTCAGAGTGCTATACACCTAGCTAAGAACTCTGCTTTCCACTCTAGGACAAAGCATATATAATTAAGGTATCATTTCATTAGGACAAACTTTGGAGGAAGAGAAGTTGAAGTTGAGAAGATTCATACCAGTCAGAATCCTGCAGACATGATGACCAAGGTGGTCATAAGGGAAAACTAAAGTTGTGTTCAACTTTGGTTGGTCTTCACGGAAACTAGTGAAAGGTTGAGAAGCTTGCTCAGAGGAAAACTAGTCTCCAAGTGGGAGATTGTTAGGTTGTGGAGCTCGTTTTCATGTGTGAAAATGTTACAAGACTCGTACACCAAGAGTATCTTTGTACATTTTTTTTTTTTTAGGCGTAAATTTTTTGGCCTCGAAAATTGCACCCGAAATATCGGGAAATGTGCTTTTCTCATATGGGCGAGTTTTTTGACCCATAGGTTTATGGGACGGGTTTTTCCCATGGTTTTGATACCCACGGTTTTGTAAACTGCTTAAGCAATTGTCTATTTATATGGTCTTATGCATATGATAGATGTACAAGCAAATGTATTGCAGATGTGTTTTGAATTCGGGTGTGAATTCTGTAGAGTTTGTTGAGCATAGCTCCAAACGGATCTGGGTATTGTATTGAGAGAGCGGTGGCTTGTAATAAAATCTGAGCAAGTGATTCTTGGTGGACGTAGCCCAAATTGGGTGAACCACGTTAAATACTGTCTCTTTGTGTTGTGTTATTTTATTCTGCAATTTTATTTGAGATCTATAATAATTTCTGCATATTAGTTTCTACTGTTGCGATTCTGTGAGGGATTATTCCGCATATTTTATCCCTTATTTCCTAATGAGAGAGGATGCATGTACCAAATTTTCATAATCTTGAACCGAGTACGAGTGAGGTGGAGCCTTATATAGACTAAAAACCCATTTCTATTTGTTTAGTATACTTTAATCTTGCTCAAGTATATTGTGGATGCATACCACCTTAGGCTCAACTTATGCAAAATAGTGTCCCCTACTCTTTCCTATTGGGTTGTCCATTGAACAATCCTATGTGATTTTGACTATGTTAAGCCTTGTGGGAGTATGGAGGGATGATTTAGGAAGAGATGATGACAGAGTTACATTATTTGATATACTCATTTCTGGTTACATGTATATTTTTACGAGTGAGGTTTGACATCTAAGTGCCAAAGAATGGATGAGTACCCCTTTGGTGGTCGGATAAGGCCACATAGTGATTGTAATGTGTTATTTCTATATATGTATTTTATTTGTAAATTGATCATTATCTCTTTTCTTGTCAGAACAACTATTTTTTGATTGATGTGTGCTTATATTTTGGGCTTTTTATTTGATTGTTGCACTAACATGTGGATTTTTGCACTAACTATTGCTAATTAGCCATTTTTTTCTAGTTTTAAACTTTATTTTCATGTTTAAAAGTTTTATAGCCTTTCCCAAGGCTTGGAATTTTTTCCACTTGGCATTTGAGACAAATTGTTATGTTGGTTCTAATGTCGTAATGTGTTGGAATAGGGTCATGGGATTCACCATGGAGTGGTTAAACCTATGAACCCGCTTCATTGTATGGGGTACACCCCAAGGAGTTATAGATAACTAGAAGGTTGTTGAACCATGAGTTATTATGTCACTTGGGTTAGGGGTGACAGGATTTATGTGCCTAGGGCCATAGGGTGACCCGACCTCATTATATGGAGAAACGAGATGGGGATCTATGGTTGAGTGACCCGATATTCTTGATGAAACTCTATGGTTGAGTGACTTGATGTTCTCGATGACACTCTATGGTTGAGTGACCTAATATTCTTTATGGGGCTCTATGGTTGAATGACCTGGCTTGGTTTCGCACTATGATTCTTTTTTGTTTGGGAGGTATATGGAGTTATTTTTTGATGCTTTGGGAGATATATGGAGTTGTTTCGTGATGTTTTGTGATGTGTGGAGTTGGTATTATGAATTATGTGTACTCTTGTGAGTCTTGTTAGACATTGTTATGATTGAGGTTTGACGCTCCCCTTGGTTAGTATGTACTATTGGATATTGACTTGGCACTGTGTTGGTACAGTCATGGTCTTTGGGTCATGTGATACCAGTTGTATATGTATCAGCGTGATGATTTTGTTTGTCAGTCACATGTGTGTGTTGGATTTATGCCTATGACATAATTGTTGGAAATTCTTCATTATGTGGACTACTTATTTGTCTTTCCATGGTGGAATTAGAGGTCTTGTGATGTGATACAATCATGAAAGTATGTAGTAAGATGTCTCGTGGGTCGTTTGTGTTGTGTTGAGTTTTATGTGACATCTTGAGGCCAATTACTATTGGGAACCCATGAACATAAGACAATTGAAATTCTAAACAATGAATATTAAGAGCTTGAGATTTAGAAATATAGTAAAGAAAAAAATACTAATTAAGTAATAAAAAAAAGTAACTAACTACCAATCTTCACATAACATTAAAATTTAAGATATTACCAAACTTAGTCTCTTCCTTGTGGTCGTGTTATACCAACAAGTTATTTTGTTAAACGACATGTGTCATTATTGAATTTCTTACTTACGTATGCTTTGAGCTTCGGTGTCATGTCACATCGAGGATGATGCTATTATAAGGCCTCCTCCTAATTAGATATCAAAGTGGTGGATTATTAAAATAATTTAAAAATAGTTGAATTGACAACCATATGATGGCAGGGAAACAAGGAATTTTTTTTTTAGCTCAACGAATGTACAAAGAGTGACACATCTTGAATGTGCTTTGTGACCTGTCATTTTCCTTGCAATGTAAAACAAGCACCTTGTTCAAGATTCAGAGGCATAACCATGTTGGAACCCAAGTTACATTGTAAATTTAGTAGTGATTGGATAGTTCTAGTGAGGGTAGGATGCGGCAGTGGGAGGGGCTATACTGAACGAAGATCTCACCAATAGCTACCTAAAATCAGTACCATGATGGGTTAAATGAGTCCTATTATAAAAAAAAATTAGTACACAGAGATAAACTAGTAACCAAATATCTCCTCATTTCATGTTACAAATAGTGATTGGTCTGAATCTATATCTGCGCCTCAATCGGTTTATTTTTTTCTCTATGGTGAAAGGATATCTTTCTTGTTGTTGTATTGTTTATTGTGGGTATAAAAAAAAGAAAAGATAAGGGATTTGGAGGCATTGCATTTGGGAATAATGTCTAGTGGTATTGATTTTCTTCTTCTACTTCTATGATTCGGTGCTACTTAAAGCGTAACCTTTGCAACACCATTCTCATGGTACTTGAATCCTACCACTTTGATTTTTCTACTCCTTATATTTTATTTCACATTTATATGTTCGGGTTAGACTTTGGAAGTTCCTTTTTCCTACTATTCCACGTATGTCTCTACTAGAATTGTCTCTTTCACCCTCCCTTACATAAACCCTCTAATTTTTTTCTCAGCCAAAATGATTTAATAATGCCTTACTACATTGTGGTAGTGGATTTCATATTTCCTCCATGATGTTTTCATTCATTTCATGATTGGAATCGATAAAAGAAGAAGAAGAAGAAGAAGAGAAATACCTTACTAAGTTCATAAACCAAGGAAGTTTTATAGCTTTGCATAGATATCCTATATCATGGTGTGATCTATCTTCTACACATAAAATATCTTCTAAGGCCTTAAGATGAATGGGGTGGAAGTTATGAGGTGTGGTGTAAAATACTTTTCACGCGATTTGTTTGATAAATGTTGATGAGTGAAGCAACCTTTAGGACTTCGGTGATTATAGGATTTTGTCTATTTTGGTCCTTTGATGAGACTTTAATAACTATGAAATAATTCACCTAGAATTTTTTACCCATCCAAACCCATGATTCATTTGATAAAATTCCTAAAGTTTATGCGGTCTCGTCGAATGTGGGAATCAGAGTGTGGGAAAAGGTATGGATTTCCCTTCCCCTTGCATTAAATTTTGTATTTTATTGTTTCTTGTTTGGTTCCTAATTTATTTATAATAATAGAGGATGAAATTAAAATTAAAAATGAAACTCTTACCTGCTCATATTATTAAAAAAAACATTCCATATCCCATACAATTAGTGTGCGTAAGTGCGCCAAAGAAAATCGTTTTACCAACCTAGAACTCTAGTATTATTCCTAATGGTATAGGACACCATGAAGGCCATAAATATAACTGATAAAACTCAATTTGATGCCTTGGAGAGATAATTTTGATTCTGACTTTATATCTCATTCACTTGGAGTGACACTCCCATTTTTAAGAAAATGTGATTTGTTTTGTCTTACGGTTGTCATATCGATTTGGATAAATTGAAAACTAACCCTATGTACCTCTAGAAATCTGTTCGGAGAATTGAAAGAAACTCTCATTTTTTCAAAAAAAAATTGATTTTGTAAGTTAGAGTTTCAAGTGGGTTTGGAGCCCATCGATCATTTTATAATAGTGGTTTTGACATGTTTATGACAATTGGTCTCCGAGTCACCTTTCTATTTTGAGACCATGTTTATCGTAATCGACTTCCAGTCAAATTCGTTGAGTTCTTTGTATATAAGGGAGTAAATAGGAATCATTGAAATTTTGTTTGAACTTAAAAATGTGTTTTTCCAGTCCCATATTGTAGGCACTTTAGTTGTATTTGGGTAAATTTTTGTAAACTCGCAGCTTGAGCTAGATATTCCTCATGAGGCTCCCATTTGACTTGTTTATACTTATGAACCATTTTCATATAGTTTCATGGTTTTGTAAAGTATACTTTAATCAAATATCTTTCTATGAATGGATTTAGTAATTTATAATATTTTCTCTCTCCTCCCTCTTCTCTCTCTAGAAATAATATGGAATGTTGGTTGATCTTGAAAACATAAATGATTTGAATATGTAGATGGGTTGAAAATGTATATGAATTTGAAATGAAATGAAAATGGATGTGTTATGCATGTAGTTATGATATGGTAAATAGAAAAGAAAATGAATTCTAGACTTCCTCTCTCTTCCTTACTCTCTCTAGAATTGAAAAAAGGAAAAAGTACAAAGGAATGTGAATGTGTGATGAAATGACCTCTCTCCCTCTCTCCCTATTTCTAGCTCTTCTCTGCCTTGTTTTGAATTACTTGAAATGATGAATGTGTTATTTTGTGCTTGAGTGTAAGGGATTTCCATACTTAGTCCTAGGACTAATGCAACATTGGTTGCAGGTACTTTGAACAAGAGGAATTCAGGATGTGATATGTTGCATTTAATGAGTTGTCATTGTAACATTATATTCATCTTGCAATACATGTATTACCATAGAATAATGATATGTATTGTTGTTCAAAAAAATTTCTTTGTATATTTTGAAAAGAGAATACCAATGTGGATATATTTTATAGTTTTGAATTGGATGTGAAGTTGTGCTCAATGTTGTACCTATGTTATAAAGATATTAAACCAATATTTTGTTATGTTAATTGTTGGTTTATTTCTTTAACACCAACAACGTTAGGTAGCATATCCTCTCATCAAAAATAACAAAATTAAAATTATGAATTATAATGCCTATTGTCCTTCCTCCCCCATTTTTCTTTTTCCAAGGTATAAAACATTGATCATGTTAATAAAATACTCTAATATCATTAATCATCTTCATGCTTCACACCTAAGACATCTTATTAGGGACATTTTACCGAATATTTATGGAATTGGTGATTTTGAGTTGTGAAGCCTATCATATTCGGACGAGTGAGGTGATCATGTCTAGGTGTTGTAGGTCTGACCATATTAGGAATAAGTTAACCCCCTTGTGCGTAATTCCCTTGGTACCCTAGTGGGTGGCCAAAGCCTTGTAAGATAGTTAGTGGTTGTACCTACGATTGATCTCTTATGAGATCTAAATTATGTGAGTGGAGACTACGTTTCAAATTACTTGTGTATTTACCCAACAATAGAAATAGGTGCTTAAGAGTTTTTTTTAATGTATAATATTATTTGGGATATCTCTCTTTCAATATACACTAAATACTTGTGTGTCTAAGAACAATGAAATGAGTTGTCTTGTGTGAGTTCATACTCCTTGTAGTCTTAAATCCCTAAGTGTAAATTATGTGTTATTTGATTTACAATTGTTCTAAAACAATGCCCATAAGAGTCCAAATTAACCATGTAAGAGTAATGGGAAACAAGAGTATTATATAAGATATTGTTTAGGAATAAAGTTATGCTTGAAGTCTTCATAATTGATTTAGGCATTCTCACATTGTTTTAAAAAATACGAATTGTTCTTGGAGAAATCAAGCATTTGAGCCAACACAAACTCTTATATAACAAAAAAAGAAATTTATGACATGTAAATGTTAAATCTACTTAAACTAATTGTTGAATTATAACAAACTGTAATCAGGAAAAATAGGGTACTATGATGGAAGGATGTTTATGGGAAGAGGTATCTTGAATCTAAATCACCCTTAAATCCTAATAATTCCTTCCTTGATCTCACGATAGTTCCCCTTGTCTAGCAAAGGTAAATTTTAAACATCGAATATACGTAAGTGTTATAGGAATTACATTTGTTCCAAAATGATTTTAATACAAGACCAAAGTAATTGCATAAATGTAGTTAGTAAAAGGGAAAATAAGATTAATCTAAAAATGACTGCTAAAAAATGGTATGCCATTGAACGATGTCAAAACCAACTAAAATGTCAAATGTGATCATAAAATGAATGTAATAAAGTAGAGCTCCACAACTAATACAAAAACCTAATAAATCAAAAAACAAATATGATGCATGATCACATGCTTTGTTTGCATAAATGTGGATTAAACAATGATGCTAATGAAATAATTAAATGTAGCCTTGATAATGGGGTAAGCTTCGGTTGTAACCAAGGTATTGCTTAGCTAAGAAAATTACACTCTACTTGGACTTGTAAAAGTTAGTACAACCCTTGGCGTAAATAGGAATATATCAAATCTAGAATCACTCAGGAAGTATAATGTATGGTCAAAAATGTAATTAACCCATTAATATTGAGAGTAAATCCTTAAGATGATGAAACAAAATTAGTTTTAAATGTGAATTTTTAAATTAAATTCAAAGAAAATCTCTCGTAACTTGGGGAACACAGCATAATGTACCCTTTCCATGCACAATACCGTTGTGAAAATATGAATTCCTAATTGGAGCAACTGATTATGAAACAAGAATGATATAACTTACTTAGTTAACCTACATAGTTGGTTGTAATAACTTGAATATTAAAAGAGTGTATTATTAGTATTAAACAATGCTATGAAATGAACTCAGGATAGGTTTTCTATTGATCTAGTAACCTTCCATTTTTCTTCTTGTGAATTTTCCTCCTTGTAACGAGAGTATTTTTCCAAACCAAGTAAACACAACTCTCTCAAACAAATCCTTAAGTCAAATATTAGAAGATGCATGTGTGTATGTACGTTCCTAATCACAATCATGCTATATAAAGTTATTTCCATAAGAGAAACTAACAAATTCTAAAGGAACCACTATAGGTGAAATGTTAAACAAAAACATGTAGCCTAGTTGTAAAGGAATGAAGGGTCCCATGTTATGTGTTCTTTAGAAAATTATAGTCAACTAATAAAAATAGGATTGTAATAAATATTTCACCATGAAAAATGATGTGTTGTGGGAAGTGCCTGTGAGTAAGTGTATATTTTAGTGTGTTGTTTTTTTGTACTTGGTAATTTTTGGAAATGTGGATTTGATGTGTGAAATGTATTTCATATTATATATGTGGGTACATGGTTATGAAAATGTCTCATGTAATACATTATCCTAAGTGATGTTATGTATCAATAAATGTAAGCAAAAGAACTTATCCTATTATTATGCGTGTTGTATTTGTGTGTGTAAAATGTGGGCGTTACAGAGGACATCTTATATACTTCCCATTTCTCCAAAGCATCCACATCTTCTAGTGAAATGTAGGACGTTGATTCAGTTCACTCGACTTGACACATGACCACACACAGATGGTTATCCACAATGCGAGAAACCCAAAATAACGTTTCATTGGATGATGACTCTTCGACATAGTTCAAGGTATCGAGAACATTTATTTACCTATTGATTCATTTTTTATTAGGTAAGGTAAAAATAGGGATCGGCTCCCAAGGGCCATCTAATAGGAGGAACAAGAACCACCGAGCAACAAAGAAACATAAAGGTCCATAAAAGGAGTTAAACAAGATTAACTCTTACAACGAAGGACATGACCAAAACCAAAAAGAAACAAAGAGAAGAACATAGAAAGGAAACCAGCCTTAAACATATGACTACAAAATTTCCCAAAAAGTATGCCAACAAATCCGAGAAAAAACCTAGCTAAATTTTAGGAAAAACATCACTATTCCGAGAAAAACTTTCTTTGTTCACAACAACCTCAGTACCCTTGTCAATCATATCTTCCTCTAGCTCATCCTCAGAATTACTGATACACAAATTGAACTTCCTCCTTTTAGTACCTCCCTCAATCCCTTCCATCCGATCACTTAGATCTTTGACCTATAAATCTAGCTCTAGAATCTTATGTTTAGACTTCACATGGGCTGAAACAATTTGCTTTGAAACATTAATGACTTTCAACGTGGTTTCCCTTTGACTAACATTAGTTTCCTCCATCACCTGAATCACCCCTTTTAAATACGGCACCTTACTGATCCACTCCTCGAAGCCCTTAAAATTTCCATCACAACCCCTCTTCCTCAAGGTGCTCACTTCACTAGAAATTCCTCACTCTTCTCCTTTTCAAACTCCTCCCTTCAATTTTACATTTTCCAGCCTTCATTTTAGTAAGGCATTCCATAAGAGTAAGATCTTCCTCCTCATATTATCTTTCATGTGGGAGTTTAGAATAGGTTTCTATTTTCAAACATCGGGAGGATGAGCCCTCATGTAGAGGCATCTCCGCCTTCTCCTTGGAACACCATTAGAGAATTTGTCATCGACATAAACAAGAAGAAAGGAATGCTCACCATGACCTTATGTATAAACATATTCAGAAGGGTCAAATGATGAGTGTATAGTTTGCGATATTTTACTTCCAGAGTGATATACTTAATGATTTGAAGACACACTTCTCTCCATATTCCCAGAATACACGAATTGGCAATACTATCATTAAATAAAGAGCACCTTTCCTTTCCCATGAAGAACAACTCGATTTCATGCTCTTTGTGGGTTCTATCCTTAAAAATTTTGATCCCATCCATTTTCATCTCTATCGCTAGGGAAATGGTGGTCTCTGAAACCTCAAAATTCCATTCCTCTAACCTTAAAATTTCCCTCTTTCCAAGCTCTTCCAAAGTCCTTTGACAGGAAGGGTTCATGACCATGTAATTTGGCAATGAAGTTACAGAAACCCCCAATCTTAAGCTTATTCCACAAACACTAATTAAAAACCTTAAAAAACTGGCTAGCCGATTTAACCCTGATTCTATCACCACCCATATTTGCAATGCCAAACCTCCCCGATCCCAAACACTTATCAAATTTGGTCCCTCTTTCAATCCAATGATACCAAAGAAATAAATCCTTGTATGTAAGTTGTTACAATACCTGAGGTACCTATGTTCACTCGTGTTGGTATCATAAAACTTAGTGCACTCTATCTCTATTAATGACTTCATTAATTTCAGGGAAAATCATTTACCTATTAATTCATGAAAGTGTAGGTTAATATTTTTTTGTCCCTGTTTTGACAAAAACATTTTTGTTAGTTAGTCAAATTATAGATCATAATATGAAGATTGACTTTGATTGTCACTCTATTAAGAATGTTTGTTTTATTCGAGATGAATTCATAAGCTCAAAATATTTTGCAATAGATTAAAATGTGGGATGAATGTTTGCACTTGATTTTTTCCATAGAGATGATTAGACACTTTTGGCTAAGGACACTTCCTCTGCACAATTGTGGCGTCAAAGACTTAGTCATATCAATTTTGAATATCTTGACACACTTTTCCACTACAACATGGTAATATGTTTTCCATCTCTCAAGAAGGATACATAAAAGTTTCCTAATTGCCTATCTAGAAAAAAAAACACAGAGTCTCATTTTAAATAAGTGCATATCAAGCTCTAGTTAATCCTTTTTTATTAGATAAGGCAAAAAATAGGGATCGGCTCCCGGGGGCCATTAAAAAGAAAGGACGAGAACAAAACAAGAGAAGAAACCAAAGAGTCCCCGAAATGAGTTAAACATGCTTAACTCTTACAATAAAGATCTACACCCAAGAGGAAACAACAAAAGAAAGAGACCAAAAACTACAAAAGTGTAGTTCACCAACATTCCGCCAAAAGTTCGAAAAAACCCCAGATACATCGAAGCAACAAAAAAAAAAATAGCAGACACTCGAGGATTTGCCATAGTCTTCAAATCCTTTTTCCTTCCCATCATCCTCCTACTTGTCCTCAGAATTGCTAATACGAAGGTTGAATTTCCTCTTTTTGTGCCTCCTCGATCCCGTCCATCTTATCCTTTAACTATTTCACCTGCTTTTCCAGCTCCTTGATCTTGTGTTTTTTGGACCTGATCTAAGACCATCCTCTTCGAAATGTTAATAATATCCATCATGGAGTCCCTTTTCCCAACATTTTTTTCCTCCATATCCTGGAGCACCCCATTTAAATGCAACACCTTACTACTCCACTCCTCAATAGACCTTAGAAGTACCAAACAGTTGCTCTTTCTCGAGGCACCCACCTCCCCCGACCCCCATCCCTCTTGTCCTTTTCCAAATTCCTCCCCACAACAATACACTTACTAGCTTTCATTTTAATAAGACAATTAGCTAGGGTAAGATCATCCTCCTCAACTTGATCATTCAGGGGCCGCTTTATGGATGGATCTAGAACATGTTTTCCATTTTCAAACGAGAAGGAGAATAAGACCTTCATGCGGGGAAAATCCGCCTTCTCTTGTTGGAAGACCATCGGGGAATTTGTAAGTGACATGAACAGAAAAAAAAGGAATACTCACCATAACCTTATGACAAAACATATTCGGGAAGGTGGTGAGTGTAGATTTTCCGATTTTACCCTCTATAGTGATATATTTCATGATTTAAATACAAACATATTTCCATATTCCAGGGATACACGACCTCGCAATACCATTAGTAAAGAAGGATCATCTCTCCTTGCCCACGAAGAAATGCTCAATCTCAAGATCTCTACGGGTCCTATCCTTGAAGATGTTAAGCCCCTCCATCTTCATATCCGTCGCCCAAGAAATACTATTCTTAGAGACCTCAATTTCCATACCCCAAACATTGAATTTACCTTCTTTCTAGAATTTTCCAAAATCCTTAGACAGGGAAGGATCATGCCCATGTAATTTAGCAATGAAATTACATAAACCCCGTCTTAAGCTTATTCCATAAGAATTGATTTGGTACACACTCGATCTTTTTGGTCCAATGTGACCAAGTCATTTTATATTTACATATTACATGATTTATGTTGATAATTATTTGAGAAAAATATTGATATATTGTCTTCGTACTAAAAGTGAATCTTTCCGAACTTCAAGAAGTTTGAATTGGCTATTGAGAATGAGACTGGTCACAAAATTAGATCTTCTACTCAGATAAAGGGGGGAATTCACCAATAATGAGTTCAAATCCTTTTTGGAAGCTCATGGGATTTTTGATAGATGCCTCCTCATAAATCACATCAAAATGGTGTTATTGAGAGACAAAATCTTACTAGCATGGAGATGTTGCATTATATAGTTGATGATTTAGGAGTGCACTATGAGTTGACACTAAATTTTAAGATGGTATTTTTAAATACCTATTAGGTATTTATTTCATTTTTCACAAAAATAGCTAGATAAGTTATGAAAATAAATTTTGTGTCACAAACCATGTGACTCGAGGATGTTCTCATTATTAACATATAACTTGAAATCACACTCAAATGGTGTAATGGAGAGGTTTATAGGGAGGTAACAAAGAATTAAACAAAGAATTTGTTAAGTGGAAACATCACATAGTAGTGTAGACACTAAAATTTGTAACTTTTCATTTTGTAATGCCAAGTTTGGATATGCTCCCTTGCTAAGATAAATGCTCAAATTCATAATCTAATTAGCATATATCTCTATCTCTTTTTGTGACTTGCTTATATTTACTCAATACTCTGTCATTAATTTGAGAAATATTATATAATAAAAGTAGAAAATTCTCCATGTACATCATGCTTAAAATCCATGTTTTGTGTGATAGTCCCCTATCTAAAACTTTTAAAATAGTTAGGATGTGGAATCTAGTCCTGGATGACTTGTATGGTCTTAAATTTTCACATTTTGTGACTCGATTTCAATTTGAATATCTTTATTCTGTCATTTCATCTTCCGGGGTTGGACTTATTAGATTATTTCACATATAGAAGGCTATATATATAAAACTCAATGTCACTTTATAACTCGCCTAGCAATCTTACGCGGTCCTATTATAAATATCATTCCAAAAGCATTCAACACTCACCTAAATATACCAAAATTAGTTGCACATCAATGAGAGAATCCACAAGTCTAGGTCTAAAACACTCAACAAGATAAAAAAGTTTATCTTCCTCCATTTCCAAACATGTAAAGATCATAGAGTCACGCATTAGAAAAACAAAGTCACTACAAGGAATGTCAAAGGTTTCCTTGTAGAGAGGATATATTTAATTTTTCTCCTTTAAGGCTTTCAAGGATGTTTTGACATTGATCAAATAGCTTTTTTCAAAAATAATGGATTCATTTGGCTATCACATATTTATGAACAATTGTTAAGAAGTAAAGGTGGTCTAAAACCCTAGTTAAACCTTAGACCTAGAATGATAGGAAAAAGATGAAATGTATGGGAAAAATATGACTTGGGAAAGTAAATATGATGATTTAGTGTTGTAGATAAATCTTTTGGGCTTATGTTGGTGGTGGTTTCATGAACCAATTATTTTAACAAGTTGGAGAAAAACCTACTTTTGTGGATATTTGTAGGTGCAAAGCTAAGATGGAAGTTTCATGATGCAAAACCTATTGTTATAGATACCTTGGGAGGTGTTCTAAGTGAAAATAATTATTTTTGGGCAGGAACAATAGATAAAATTTGATAATCATGTCCTCCAATGTGCCCTACCGCTTTTGGCCTAAAGGACTAAAACCTAGTCATGTTGGTTTGGGATAAGTGTTGATGTTTTGCACTTTTTATCAAAAATTTATGGTCTTAAATAGCTTGTTGTAATCTGACATGTTGTGTTTGAGCTCTTGGAATGGTATGAAGAAGTGGTTTCATGTTGAAACCCTAGTGGCCTAAATAGCCCTATTAGGCTTGTCAAGAAGGTGTGTTGAAACATGTGTGCTTGGTTGGTTTTCTCCATGTGACATAGGATTATAAATTATTGAGCATGTATGTAGGGATATTAGTAAGGTGTTCCAGGTGGTCGTTGATACTAGAAGTGATGAATGAGGTGTTAGAGCATGTTTCTCTCAAGACTAGTTTTGAGTCTTTAAATCATTAAGTAGTTCCGGAGATTGAGTTGTTTGGGAGCCTTAAGCATTGCTTTCAGGAGGTTTAAGTGAGTTGTTTCAATTACTATAATCCTTGATATTTTCATCCATATGGTGTTTTTTCCATGAAAAGGTGTTTTACTATGTGAAGTGATTCACTTTTTGGATTGATTTTTTAGTGTTTAAGATGAAATGGCTTGCATCTTGGTGTGCTTCATGGTTATGATGGATATCATAGAGGTTCTTGGTCTTGCTAAAGGATGTGTGAGGTTGTTACTTAGTTTTGTGAATCTAATGGAGTCATGACGATGATGTAATATTCCCTTGGAGTTCATAGTGCACTTGTTGGAGAAGAAGGCTTGCTTTTAGGCCTAATTGAGAGGATTGGTATTGTTTGTGTTTGATCGGCTCTTGCCAAACTTAAAGGTCCTTGGAATGATTTTATATGATTTTTTAGGTGTGTTTTCAAATTTAAAACCAAACTTATTGGTCTATTGACCTATAAGGTGTTTGTAACTAGTGTCATCTATGTGCATTATATTAGCTTATTATGACTAGTTGTGAGAATGGGGTTGTAAGTGAGATAGAGAAGGTGAAAGAATAATCTAGAGGGGTCAAAGAAAGATATGAGAAGAGGTATGATGTGTTGAAAAATGTGAAGGAACAGGTCTATTGGCAAAGCGAAGAAGGATAAGGTGTGTTTGAGAAAAGTTTTGAGGTGTTGGAGCTGAAATTGTGATAAAAATTTATTATAGAAATGATATTATTTAAGTGGTCTTCATGTTTAGGTGCTGAGTTGTGCTTGATCATCTTGGGGGTTGTAGCTTCATTTTAGTGGTTTCTATACTAAATAGGGGTGGATGCTCCTTGTGAAGTGGGCTCTTCACCGTAGAAATTTTGCGTGATGTGTAATATTCATGCAAGTCTTTTGGATTGAGTAATAAATTCAAAAAATTTAGTGGGTTTTCTTTCCTTTATGGTTTTCCACATACATCTAGTGTTCATGTGTTCTCTCTTATCTCTTTCATGTAAATAGTGATAAACACTTAATTAGCTCACATTGTTTATGGATGTTGAATGGATGGTTTAAATGATGAACATATGTTATATTAAATGAAATACAAGTTTTTGTATGAATGATTCTCCCAGGTGTTCTTACAAGTCAAAAACACAAGATAACATAATAACAGGTGTGTAGAGCTACTATTCTTGAAAACATAATTATTAAATATTTTAAGCCTTCACTTTTATTTCCTATATATTTGATTAAACCTCCGTTGGCCATACTGTAAAGTAGTTTACTAAAGTTTTTTTGTTTATCATTTTGTATAGCTTTTAAAAGCAGTTTAAGATGCCACTAAGACTCAAAGAAACAACAAGAAACATTATGCTTCCACCATATTTAGGTGATGTCATGCATTTCATAACACAAGAATATGTTGGTTCTAGAGGTAAAATGTCATGTTTTAAATCTCCATTTTGATAGAGTTTGAGAGGATGATGACAAAGGTGTGGCCTCCGGATTTACACCTTATGACTAAATTTTTGACAACCATTACATTCTATGAGACCACATATCTTTTAGGTATTTAGTTGAAAAATTCACATGCATTTTACATTTTGGATACATGTATACTTGGGCACTGCAAACACATCTTAAAAAATTAGCTTTCCATGATGTTTTGATGGATGCCCATGTCTTGTTCTAATTCTCCCATTTTGGTTCACACTAGGAAGATAAAAAACAAAATGGAGTGTAGCTTTAGACCATTATATCGGAAAGGCAACAAAACTTTTTTCTTCTCGCAATTGTAGCCCATAATGATTTCTTCCCGGGTATTTAGTTGTGCATGCTTCACATTCCTTGTGCATGTACACTGCTTCCACAGACATATCTTCCAAGGCACATGTAACTACATCATTCAGCTGAAAGTCCCTTCTCCATAATGCTTTAGGGATGTCCACACCTGATTTTAAGAAGCACTTGTTTTTCACAATGGATGTTAGCATGCTAGGAAAGGTGGGTTGATTAGATTGGACACTTGTTGGTTGTAGTCGGTTAAATAATGTCGGTGTTTGGTGAGGAAATAATCAGGTTGAACAATGATTGACTGCATTTTGTGAAATAATGTCTATGTTGTGTGAGGATGGCCATGTCTTCTATTAGTTATGTTTAACACAACATGTTGGAAAAGTGTTGGCTGGAAAAATTTGTGGAAAAATGTGAATAACTCTGATTCAAATGCATTTCTTTTATGTTTCGTTGTAAAATAGATCCTCATATATCTATCTTTTAACACATATCATAAATAAGAACCTCTTCATCTAATACTTGGTTTGGAATGCCTATCAACGTAATTTAAAGAAGTCAGAATATAGAGATCCAATTCATCCATAGGTAGTGGTCTTTCGGGGCAGGCTGCAAGCTAGAAGATGTTTGTGACTCGTGAGAGAAACTTTGTAACTTAGGCTCGAAAATTCAATGAAGACAAAAACACATACCTACTTAGCATTAAAAATATCAATGTGTGATATGTCTATAAATTAGAAAGGGTTTCATTTGTCAGGTAACGCATGTCAGTGACATTGAAATCAGCAAAACCTGGCATCGAACGGCTCATACTGATTCAACCCACATGCCTTGCCATAAATCCTCCTCACGCCAAGGATGAGGTAATATTTTCTTTCATTAGGTACCTACCCAACCTTGTATGATATATAGAAATGTTTTGAAGTCAGAGCATGGCCATTAAATCGAAGTAAGAAACATTAACAGGTTCATTCAATGAGAAGAAAAGGTTTACTCGATCGTTTACATTTGAGGCACCATGCGCCATCTTCTTCTTCTATTGTTCAACTCAACGACAACGATCCCACATCACTGAATGATCCTACATCAGATAATTCTCCACACATTCCAAGTATAGTAGAACCTTCGAAAATAGTAGCTCTACCGCGACATCATGCTTATCCTCACCATGCCGGTAAGTTCGTTTTATCATAACACTTGTATTTAGTATCTGCTTTCCTCGTTTGTACAAAGTAATAATTATTTCGTGTTGACAATAGTTGGGATAGATGATAAAGTGAATTTCATAATTCAACTTCTGGAATGGGAGAAAGAAACGAACGAAGCTATAGTTGTTGTTTTGCATGGCCTTGGTAGGACATGGAAAACAACTCTTCTTGACGCCATTATTGCCACACTCGATATTCAAAGATGGAAATTTTGTACACTCGTTCCAACGCCAGCTGAGGCTTTTGGTGAAGGAGAGACACATAAAGACATGTTTGAAAAGGAGCAAGCATTCATATACATGGACAATTTCATGGTGCCCCAGGAACATCTTCACAAGCTTTTAGTTTTACCCAACAACTGCAAGAAGCTTAAGACTTCTTGTCACTGCTCGAGATGAAATGGTTGCCGACGTGATCAAAGGCTATGGAATCACACTACACTTGTACCTTGTAGGATCCCCCTTTTCGAGGATGCTTGCATGGAACTCTTGTGCAAGAAAATGGGAGTCACTGGCACCATACAAATTCCTCGGATCAAGGATATCTTGAAAATATGTGACGGCGTCCCCCTTGTTCTGGAGCGGGTAGGAGCATATATATGTCAAAGCCTGGACAAGGATGAAGCTTACAGGCGAGTAATTTAATAGAGTAATGATGGAAATCATTTTAGTAGCGGAGAAGAGTTTTGCATAGAGAAGAACGACCTTGTTTTCGATGTGGATGAACTTCCAGCCTCAGCCAAGGAGCCTTTTCTGGACATTTGCTCTTTTTTCAATGGTTGGGATTGGGATAAGGTTTCGTGTATAATGGGAGAGGATGTGCTCAATACCCTCCAGAAGAGAGCTCTTTTGTTGAAGAGAGAAGATTGTGAAAATAAGGTGACTGTCCGCCCGATTGTTTTGACAATCGGCCGCATCATGACAAAGGGCAAACGATTCACAAGCGCCCATGACTTGAATAAGGTTCTGCAAGGAAGCGAGCTCTGGAAGGCGAACTGGTAAGAAAATATACGATTTTCCATAACCTGACGAGCTACTTTGTTATATTATATATTCTCTATGTATACAAATTTTTGGTAACATATATTTGTGTGATCAGGACAACATTAGAGGCATCAAAGGTATCTGGCTGAAAGAAAATATATCTAAACCTTTCCGCATATATAAAAAAAGCTAGATTAATAAATTAGTCTCTTAGAGTTGTTGTACTCGGGGACATGGTCGTAGTAGTGGACGGGCGTTGTACATAGAAATTCAAACAAATTATATATTTTCAGGTTGGCTTAATTCCATGCATTCCTTTCCATCTTGGAACATTGTAAGAGCTAAGGTTTTTGGACTGATTTGCTCATAACACTGATGATTTGCAACTAGCCAAGGAAAATCATATGTTTATCTTTTATTTGGAGCTTGTTCATTTTATACAGTTCATATAGTCTATATTTATGCAGTTCATGAAACTCCTGATTATAGAAAATCTGCAGTCTTAAACAACGAACAACATAAACAGAATAATAAAATAACTCAAATAAAATATATTAAACACCAAATCAACACTATTGTGTGTTCTCCATTAATTAAATCTTCATACTCGAGCTTCAGCTCAAATTACAATCAAGCTGTGCAAGCAACTGTGTATTCTACTTTCATACATCTACACCTTGTTGTGTACTTCTTCTTGTGCATACTAAACAATGACAATTGCAGCTAATTAAATAGAAACTAACTCCCTCTAGACTTGATACTAAACTGCTATAAAATAGATCCATCTAAATTTAAACTCCAGCTTTAAATCTGCCACATGTTGTGCATGCATAAAAAAATATCTTTTGTTTTATTTGATTTATTCCTAAACATACACTTAAGAAAAAGCTATAGATTGCTTCCAAACAAATCGTAGTTAACTAAATTTAACTTTCCTAAATCTACAATGGAAATTATACATGCAACACATGCATATTTCCAACACTCCCCTTAAATTGAAATATGTAGCTTTCACTATTATGGAGCTTCATTATAAACTCTAAAACAACTTCGTAAGTATTCAAATACTTCCTTTACTAAAGCCTTTCTAAAAATGTCATCAAACCTGATTTTCGGATCTACAAAATTCAAGATGAATTTATATGATTTTTTTTACCAAATCTCTGATGAAATGATACCTCGTATCAATGTGTTTTCTCCTCTTATGAAAAACATGATTTTTGGAAAATGCTATTGCAGAGTTGTTGTCACAAAAAATCTGCATAGCTTCCTCTTGATTCTACCTCAAATCTTTCAACACTCTTCTCATCCACATAGCTTGACATGTTGCTCTTGTTGCTGCTACATACTCTTCTTCTGCTGAAGATAATGTGACAATGGGTTGCTTCTTTGATGCCCATGAAACCACTCATGTTCCAAAGTGAAAAGTACATCCGGATGTGTTTTTCTTGTCATCTATACTTCCAACATTGTCATTATCTGTATAACTAATGAGTTTGAACTCATCTAAAGTTGAATATAGAATTCCATGATTCTTTGTTCCACACACATACCTCAAATTTTTTTCCATCTTGCCAATGTGAATCTTTTGGATATTCCACGGACCTTGATATAAGGCTAACACCATACACAATATCGGGCCTTGTGGCCACCAAATACATAAGACTTCCAACCAAATTTTTAAACAATGTTGGATTTACCAATGATCCACTATTCTATTTTCTCAACTTCAAACCTATCAGGCCGGTGTTGGCACTATCTTACAATTCAAATTGTTAAACCTTTTGAAAACATCATTTGCATACTTTTCTTGTGAGATAAAAATTTCACCTTCGATTATTGGAATTCAATGCCCAAAAGTAATGCATAAGACAAAGATATGTCATCTCAAATTTCTTCTCCATGGATGATTTGAATGACATTATAGATAGATTTCCATTAATGATCAAATCATCTATGTATAAACAAACCATTAGAATCTTACTTTGCTCATTTTTCATGGTGTATAAGGTAGACTAATTGTTGCTCCTACTGAAACCATTCTCAATCAAATAAGAATATATTATGTTGTACCAAGCTCTAGGTGCATGCTTGAAACCATAGAGTGCTTTCTTCAATATGTATATTTTCCTTCCTAACCTTCAATCTCATAACCTTCTAGCCGATTCACATAAACTTCCTCTTCAAGGAATCTATTCAAAAATGTTGATTTCACATCCATATGATAAATAGGCCATTTGTTTTGAGTTGTAATTGCTAAAACCATTCTTACTATATCCAAACGTGCTATTGGTGTAAACATTTCATTGTAATCAACTCCATATTGTTGCGTAAAACCTCTTGCTACCATCCTTTCTTTATGTTTATGTACTTTTCCATCAACATTGTATTTGGTCTTGTATACCCACTTGACTCCTATCACGTTTTTTTCCTTTTGAAAGATCCATTAGCTCCTATCATCGATCTCATCATTCATGGCTTTTTCCCATAATTTATTTTGTATAGCCTCTTTAAAATATTCTAGTTTTGCAGCTTTAGAAAACAATGTAAAAGCTGAAAATGAATTAATTATATCAACATTATAAATCTCACTAAGAATCGTGTTTTCCGCCACGCAGACTATTCGATGATGGACGCTTTGTGATGATGGATGGTGTTCTTATGGTGTTTCTTACATGGCTAAAGATGGCTAAAATCTTGGAGACCACCGATTGTAGATGGAGGTGTAGCTTGTGCTTCAACTTGTAATGCATGTCCAAGATTTGTAGATATAGTACCTTGTTTCTCTAAAGTTTCATTTGCTATATCATCATGCGGAATAACTACTACTATACTCACTATTTTCTCTATACTTCCATCCCATATTTCATTCTCAATGAACTATACATCTCTCGATAATCACAACGTTTCCAATGACTAGATTATACAACTTGTATGCTTTTTTATTCTCTAAATACCCAAAAAGATACCTTTTTCTCCTTTGTTGTCTAACTTCTTTCTTAGCTCATCAGGTACATGTGCATACGCTACACAACCAAAAAATCTGAAATGAGAAACACTATGTTTCATGTTGTCCATGCTTGTTGAGGAACCATGTTCTTAATAAGTTTTGTTGGACACCTATTCAAAATATAAATAGAAGTTACTACTTCTTCTACCCAATAGTCATTTGGATGACGTTTTCCTTCAACATACTTCTTTCCATTTCCATAATGGTTATATTCTTCCTCTTTTCCACACCATTATGTTGTGGTGTATACCTAGTAGTAAACTATTTGTGTATACCATGATATTTACAAAAATTCATAAATTCATTTAAAACATACTCACCTCCTCTATCCATTCCTTAGAAATTTATGTAGTATCTACTTTGCTTCTCCACTAAAGCCTTGAACTACTAAAATGTATCAAAGGATTCAGATTTGTGTCTCATAAAATAAACCCATGTCTTCCTTGTGTAATCATCAATGAATGTCATAAAATATGAACAACCTCCAATAGAATTTGTTTTCATAGATCCACACAAATCTGAGTTCACAATTTCAAGTGGTGCACTTGCTCTTGCTTTTTTGTAAATTGGGAAAAAATCTCTATGTTGATTCCCAAAATACAACCTTCACATACCCTTTCTGGTTTTTGAATCAATGGAAAACCTTTAACCATATTCTTTCTATGAAGTAAATTCAAACCTCCAAAATTCAAATGTCCATACCTTAGATGCCAAATCCATAATTCATCTTTCATGACTGATTGAAAAGATTATTGTGTTATTTTAGCGCATGACTCAACGTATTAAGCGCAAGAACCAACATAGGACTCATTTGCATTAGCACATACCTCTTTTACATTGGTGCGGGACTTTGTTACATCAACACATAAGACTTTGTTACCTTAGGGTAGGACTCTTTTAACTTTAGCACGGGACTCATCTATTTTAGTGTAGGACTCAATAGAAAGGCGATTTGACTTCACATAGGACTTTGTTGCTAAATAAACTGCTGATTTTGCTGCAAATAGATCTAATTTTCGATTTTTCCTAGGTTTTAATATCAATGGAAACATTCTATTGTTTCTCATCTTCACTTTTGCTATCAATTGAGTGCTACGAGTTTTTTCCACAATCACACACTCATTGTCTTCCATATAGAACTTAGATATCTTTTTTGTATGCTATTATCAATTTGTCCAATACTCATAAGTTTATGTTTCAAACCTAAAATATAGTAAACATCTTGCATACTTGTTTTTCTAGTTAACCTTGCATACTTGTTTGCACTCCCCCTATCTAGTTAGAATACTAATAGTTCATTTTCCTTTTATAGACACAATATTGTTCTTTCCAAGAGTTACATCACTCTTAAATGAATCATCCAAACTAGAAAACAAATCTAGATTACATGTCATGTGAATACTACAACCCAAATCCAAATACCATACATCACATGGAATCTCTTTTCAAAACTTACATTCAATAGGGGATAAAGAAGGTATTTCTTAGGAAATCCTTGTGCATGCAATAAACATAGGTTTAGAAATTGAACTTCCAACCTGATTTTGATTTTTCCTCTCCTGATCATATTGCTTTTTCTTGCAATCATAAGAATAATGCCCATACTTTTGCAATAATGGCACTGAAAATGAGACTTATCTTGTCTCTGACCATAACTGTGTTCTTGAATTTGTCCTCTTCCATCTAAGTTTGATGAACCGCTACCATGTCCTCTACATGGCTTTCTTCCTCTTCCTCTTAGGATGAACCTTCCTCTTCCTCTTCCACATATACCTGTTATTTGAGATGCAAAATCTTGATCTACATTTACATGTGATCTATTAATCCTTTTTTCAAGATTAGTTAGTGATACATGCAACTCGATCAATAGAAAATTGACTCGATACTTATTTTCTTCAATAATAGCAACAACTAGAGGATTAAATTTCATAGGTAAACTTCTAAGTAATTTTTTGATAATCATTCTTTATTCAATAGTCTAAACATTGGATTTGATTTGAATGAATAAGTCAACTACATAAGTAAAGAATGATTCTACGAATCTGAATCTTTCATTAAAAATTCTCAAAATCTCTACGAAGTAACTGTAGCTTGGCAGTTTTTACTTTCTCCTTACCTTGATATGCAACTTGTAGTGTGTCCCATGTGGTCTTTGCTTGATTGACTATTGCCACTCTCGGAAGAATGCTTTTATGCATTTCATGATAAATATAGAAAAGAGCTTTGACATCCTTCTTTTGTAACTCCTTCAAAGTATCTTTCTCTGCCTAAGAAATTGTAGTAAACGTTGTTGCATCTGATATCTCGTGTACATATTCTTAATGATGAGTCCCGAGATCCGAATAACACCTTCATGGTCAACGACCAGTATTCATAATTATTTCCATTAAATTTTAGTTTTCGCATACCGGATGTAGATGCCATAACTTGCTACCAATTTAATACGTTGCTGAAATAACTGCTCTAATACCAATTTGTGGAAAATCTGCAGTCTTAAACAACGAACAACATAATCGAGTAATAAAATAACTTAAATAAAAATAGATTAAACACCAAATCAAAATGTTGTGCATTCTCCATTAATTAAATCTTCATACTCAGAGCTTCACTCAAATTACATTCAAGTTGAAAAGCAACTATGTATTCGATTCTCATACATTTACAAATTCAGTTGTGTGCTTCTACCTATGCATACTAAACAATGATAATGTAACTAATTTAATAGAAACTAACTCCCTCTAGACTTGACACCAAAGTGCTCTAAAATAGAGCATTCTAAATTTAAACTCCATCTTTAAATTTGTTGCATGTTGTGCATGCATAAAACAAATATATTTTGTTTTATTTGATTTATTCCTAAACATACACTTAACCAAAAGCTATAAACTACTTCCTAACAACTGCAGATTAACTAAAGTTAACTAAATTTAACTTTACTAAAGCTGTAGTGGAAATTATACATGTAGCACATGCATATTTCCAACACTTATTATAAGCTTAACTTCTTCACAAGTGTTTAAACAAGCCGCATCTTATTTCTTTTAAGGTTTGTTATTGATTATACAAAGATCGACTTCAGATGTCCTCAAAATTGGAAGTCTTGATCCTGTATAAATACAATGTTAATATTAGTAGCTTGGACAGCTATTTGTCCTCACCCTAATATAGCAGCATTATTTATGGGTAGTTTGGACATTGTTTGTTCGGCCTAGAATTTAGAAAAATAGTTGTTAGGATAAAAACAATTGTTATTTAATATTGACTCCTTTTAGGTGACACCTCATAACCAAGGTTGTTAATGGTTATTGAGTTGTCTTAATCTCAGCCATTCACTTGTATTAATCTCGGCCGTTGATTTTCAACGAGAGTAGTATATAAGGGGGTCATTGGGTCATTTGTAACAAGGAAGTTTGGAGAGAAACTTGCAGTGTTAGCAAGTAGTCTTGCAGTGTGAGCAAGGGCGCAGTGATAGCGTTGGAGATAGCAGTGGAGGAATATCAGCAGGAGGATTAGGAGATTGTTGGAGCTCTGCCAATAAGAGGCAAGCAATTTGTATCTCTTGATTTGCTGAAGTTTAATATATTTCTCATCTATAGTACTGGTTTTCCCTACGGGGTTTTTCCAGGGACAATTGTCCAGAAAATATTGTGTTCACCTTGTTGGGTATTTTTATGTGTTTGTATTTGTGAAGTTACAGTTGTGTTATTTTCCAATATTTGTTGATCAAATAATCTTACAAGATAGGAGGTTAATAATCAGTAACTGTAATAGATTTTTCACATGGTATCAGAGCTAAGTTCGGGTAGAAGAGATTTACCCTAGGTGAAAGAAAGTGAGGGTTTATAAAACCCAGTTTAACCTCTTCAAAATTATTATTATTATTTTCTTTTAAGATGGCCTCAGCAGGTTTAAGAGATCAGGACAGATTGGATGGAGCCTCGAATTTTGGTGTCTGGAAAGCCAGAATTTCTCTATTGCTGGAAGAGAATGTTATCAAGGAATATGTGACCACTGTTGTACCTGTACCTACAGATGCAACACAACTCTTAGCATATAAGAAGGAAGATGCCAAGGCGAGGAGGCTGATTCTTGACGGTGTCAAGGATCATATTGTTCCGCATATTGCAGAGTTAGATACTGCGAAGGCGATGTGGGATGCCATTATGAATCTGTACCAGAATGCTACCACTAACCGGAAGCTGATTCTCAGAGAAAAGTTGAGGAATACCCGGATGAATAAGGGAGAAGACGTCACAAGTTACCTCACCAGACTTAGACTTGTCAAGGATGAATTGGCAGTTATTGGAGACAAACCAAATGATGACGAGCTAGTGAGAATAGCCCTAAATGGGTTTACTAAGCAGTGGGATGTCTTTGTTCAAGTCATCAATGGACGAGACACCTTACCGAGTTGGGATCGACTATGGAGTGATTTCACTCAGGAGGAGCTTAGACTAAGTCTTGTCAATGGAGCCAACAATAAGAGTCAGAAAAGTGAGGTGGAACAGGAAAATGTTGCCCTAGCGGGTAAAGGGAAAGCAAAGAAGGGGTCTAGTAAAGGATCAAATTCACAAGGTGAAAAGAAGAAGAAAGATTTTTCGAAGATCAAGTGTTATGGCTGTCACGAGTTTGGCCACTATGTCAGTGATTGCCCAGAAAGGAAGAAGAATGAAAAGAAAGGCAAGAAGCAAGTTGCGGCTTCAGCAAGTGCAGATGAGCTCTCTAGTAGAATGGAAGATGAGTTTGCACTCATAGCATGTATGGTTAGCTCAACCTCACAGAGTGTTTGGTACATAGATAGTGGGGCGTCATATCATATGACAGGAGTTAGAGAATACTTCTCCAGTTATAAGGAAGAGAGCACCAGAATCCAGATCTCTATGGGGAACATGTCCAAACTCAACTCAGTTGGGAAAGGGACTGTTCAGTTTCAGAGGGAGAGTGGTAAGATGATTCCCCTTCATGATGTGTTGCATGTTCCAGGCTTAGGGATGAATTTGATTTTTGTATCTGTCCTTCAGGACAAAGGGTACAATGTACTCTTTAGAGGGGCACATGTGTTGATCAAGCACAAGGATTGGAAATCACCCATAGCTATTGGAGTTAGGAGCGGTCGGCTTTATAGGCTGCAGTTTGATATTCCTAAGGCACTCATGAGCAACAGTAATCTTAGAGATCAGGGAGAGCTATGGCATAGAAGGATGGGCCATATCCATCATGGAGCCCTTAAATTACTTCATGAGACAGTGACAGGTGTTCCTGAGGTGAGCACAGAGCACGATGATGTATGTAAGGGATGCGTGTTGGGGAAGTTTGCTAAAGCATATTTTCCAAGGAGTGACACCAGATCCAAGGGCATTCTTGATCTAGTACATTCAGATGTATGTGGACCAATGTCGACGAAGTCTCTCAGAGGGTATGAGTACTTTGTTACTTTTATTGATGATTTCTCCAGGAAGACATGGATATACTTCTTGAAGACCAAGGATGAGGTTTTCAGTCGCTTCCAAGAGTTCAAAGCTCTTGTGGAGAATTCGACAGGAAGGAAGATAAAAGTTCTTCGGTCAGACAATGGAGGTGAGTACAAAAGCAATGAGTTCAGGAGTTGTACGTAGAAGGAATCAAGAGAGAGTGGACTGTTCCTTACAATCCGCAACAGAATGGAGTTGTTGAGAGGAAGAATCGGTCTATAATGGAGGCATCAAGGGCTATGTTGCATGACCAGGATATACCCCGTTATCTGTGGGCAGAGGCATGCAGTACAACAGTATACATACAGAATAGAGTTCCACATAAGGTACTAGGGAAGATGACACCAGAGGAAGCATTCACTGGGAAGAAGCCAGATGTCAGTCACTTTAGGATCTTTGGGAGTTTGGCATATTGTCACATTCCTAAGGATACATGTACCAAGTTAGATCAGACTGCGGAGAGAGGGTACTTTGTGGGGTACAGTGAAACCTCAAAGGCATATCGGATATTCATTCCGGGGACCAGGAGGATTATTGTTCGACGTGATGTCAAGTTCATGGAGGACAAGGCATTTAGAAGGTCTAGAGATTTGCTAGTAGATGATCAGAGTGAGCAGCCAACAGAAGCTCCAAGGATCACTCAATCGAGTCAAGGGCAGCAAAGCTCGAGTACAGTTACTAGTACAAGCATAGACTCAGGAGGAGAGAGTTTTCAAAGTATGGAGCAACAGGTGCAAGAAGAGATGCATCAAGAAGACATGGAGGTTGATATTTCATCCTCTATAATTGGCAGCAAGAACCGTGAGGTTCAACAGACACAGAAGAATACTCAGGAGTTAGTGGGTACTCCTAGGAGGAGTGATAGACAACGGAAACCACCAGCCAGGTATGATGACTATGTTGCATTAGTTAGTATGTTGGTAGATAGTGAACCTTCTAGCTATCAGGAGGCTGCACAACATCAAGTGTGGCAAGAAGCAATGGTTGAGGAGTATACTTCAATTATGCATAATGATGTGTGGGAGGTAGTGCCTAGACCAACAGATAGGGCAGTGGTTGGATCACGTTGGATCTATAAGATCAAGCACGGTGCAGATGGTAGCATCGAGAAATATAAGGCAAGGTTTGTGGCAAAGGGGTTCTCTCAGAAAGAGGGAATAGACTACGAGGAGACATTTGCTCCAGTTGCCAGGTATACTTCTATACGAGCTGTAATCTCAATTTCAGCACAGATGGGATGGCAGATCCATCAAATGGATGTCAAGACAACGTTTCTTAATGGTGAGTTGAAAGAGGAGGTATACATAGAACAACCAGAAGGCTTTGTAGCACACAGCAAAGAGACCCACGTGTGTAGATTGAAGAGAGCGTTGTACGGACTCAAGCAGGCTCCCAGAGCGTGGTATGAGCGCATTGATAGTTACTTGCAGGAAATGGGCTTTGTGAAGAGTGAGGCAGATGCTAATCTCTACTACTTGGTAGTTGGAGGTGAGATTCTCATTCTTGTTCTATATGTAGATGACTTGTTTCTTACAGGTTCACTGGGGCTCATAGAAGAATGCAAGAGGGATCTTGCAGCGGAGTTCGAGATGAAGGATTTGGGACTCATGCACTACTTTCTAGGCATGGAGGTATGGCAGAAAGATGGAGAGATTTTCCTTGGGCAAGGGAAATATTGCATGGAAATCTTGAAAAGGTTCAGGATGGAAGATTGCAAAGCCATGTCTACACCCATGATCATGAATTGGAGGAAGGTAGACACATCCAGGGAGAAGGATGTAGACCCCACCTTATACAGGCAGTTGATTGGTTCTCTCATGTATTTGGTCAATACCAGGCCAGATATAGCTTTTGCAGTTAACTCTCTTAGTCAGTTCATGGTTGAGCCAAAGAGAGTGCATTGGACTGCGGCAAAGCATGTGCTGCGTTATTTGTGAGGTACAATCGAGTATGGAATTAGATATGCTCGAGGTGAAGGAATCAGGTTGATGGGCTATACTGACGCAGATTGGGCAGGTAGTACAATGGACAAGAGGAGCACTTCAGGGTGTTGTTTCAGTCTGGGATCAGGAGTTGTATCTTGGTTCAGTAGGAAGCAGAAGTCTGTGGCTTTGAGTTCAGCAGAGTCAGAGTACATAGCAGCTAGCATGGCAACATGTGAAGCTATATGGCTTCGGAAGTTGCTAGTAGCTTTGTTTGGTCAGAAGGTTGAGACTACGGTGATACACTGCGACAATCAGAGTTGCATCAAGTTGACTGAGAATCCGGTGTTTCATGATAGGTCAAAACATATAGACATCAAGTATCACTTCATCAGAGATTGTGTACATGCAAGCGGGGGTTGTTAAGCTACAGTTTGTACCTACAGATCAGCAGGTAGCAGACATTCTGACAAAGGCATTGGGGAAGGCAAAATTCATCTTCTTCAGAGAGATGTTGGGTGTCATGCAGAACAACTTCCTCACTAAGAGGGAGTGTTAATATTAGTAGCTTGGACAGCTGTTTGTCCTCACCCTAATATAGCAGCATTATTTATGGGTAGTTTGGACAGCTGTTCGTTCTGGCCTAGAATTTAGAAAAATAGTTGTTAGGATAAAAACAATTGTTATTTAATATTGACTCCTTTTAGGTGACACCTCATAACCAAGGTTGTTAATGGTTATTGAGTTGTCTTAATCTCAGCCGTTCACTTGTATTAATCTCGGCCGTTGATTTTCAATGAGAGTAGTATATAAGGGGGTCATTGGGTCATTTGTAACAAGGAAGTTTGGAGAGAAACTTGCAGTGTGAGCAAGGGCGCAATGATAGCGTTGGAGATAGCAGTGGAGGAATATCAGCAGGAGGATTAGGAGATTGTAAGAGGCAAGCAGTATTTGTATCTCTTGATTTGCTGAAGTTTAATATATTTCTCATCCTGTAGTACTAGTTTTCCCTACGGGGTTTTTCCAGGGACAATTGTCTGAAAATATTGTGTTCACCTTGTTGGGTATTTTTTATGTGTTTGTATTTGTGAAGTTACAGTTGTGTTATTTTCCAATATTTGTTGATCAAATAATCTTACAAGATAGGAGGTTAATAATCAGTAACTGTAATAGATTTTTCAGCAACAATATGACGGTGGATTCGACAATACAAGTATTTTTGGGAGGGTATGCGGTTTAAAGACCTTGAAATCGAAAGAGTTTGAGAAAATGAAAATTGTTCCTAGCAGCTTTCATTAATAACTCTACTGGAAGATCCGGATCTAAGCCAATGCGGAAACCTCGTCCAACTACCAAAACGTGTGGGAAATTTAGAAACTTTACCTAAATTGATTCTTTAAGATCATGAGTCTCTACAACAACTACTAGACTCGTTCGGGAGACTCTAATATTTTAAATGTCTCAATCTTCATTTCGTAAAACTCAAACAATTGCCACAAGATTTTGGGTCTTTGAGCTCTCTCGAAGAACTTGATTTGGGATATTGTTCCCGGTTGAAAGAGCTTCCAAGCAGTTTTGGAAGGCTTTTTTCACTGAAGGTGTTGACCTTGATGGGATGCAGCAGTCTTAATTATCAACGTGATTATATCAAAAATCTCTCACTTTGGTTCAAACAAATTTTCAAGTCTCGCGCCTTGTATGTATTCTGCGTGCAAGTATATCAAGTTGGTCGACGATCTTTCAATTGAGTGGTGCGATCGGTTGAGGAAACTTCCAAAGGTAGCTCATCGATCGATTCGAATTTGAAATTATAGGCATTACTTGCATGAATTCTTAGGTTTAATCTTGTTCCGTATGATTTAAGTCTCATCTTTTTTTATTAGTTGGTATCTTCTAGGAGTGAAATCGATAGATGGTTAGGAAACACTTTCTACACTATTATAGGTACGTTTTGAATAAAATGATTGTTCAACTTATCTTGCAGTATGCATTTGGACAATGCAGAGAATTTGTTGAAGAAGGCTGCATCAAATTTATTCGCTGAGGAGTGCCTTCTCACCGACCCCCATGGAGAAGCCTTATTAAGTGTCATGCCAAACACTCCCCTCCTTGTGCTCTATCACCATCCGCACTACTACAAGAGGGGGTATTTTGAGACATTAATTAGAGACAAAAATATATTTTTGTCTCTAATTAATCACATCTCATATTTTTGTCTCTAATATTCCTCATATATATTTATGGTATCTTTTATATCAATTTTTAATTAAAAAAATACACACTTATACAATGTGGCGGTGAATTACAAGGAGGGAAAATTATTGCGGCAGCTGAGAAGTAGGCGGGAGATAGTTGGTCGGTTTCATTAATCTCTGCATGCAAAACAATGGCAAGTAGCTGGTGGTTATACTGCAGATCTTAGGTGAGTAGAGCAGAGGAGGCCAGGTTGAGCAGGTATCCGCCATGCTTTTATTTTGCCCTCTTTTATTTTATGGCCGGTTTACATTATTTGTCGTTGATAATGCATTTTCTGATTATTTGTACCTACCAGAGTAGCACTAGACTTGTCAAGGCCCACAATTTTGACTGCAATGATCTACTGGAATGGAACGCAGAGAGCTCTGTAAACTATTGCAGTGTTACCCACACCCACCTCCTCCAACAGTTTATAATCAGAGGACTTCACTGGATACTTCTTCACAGATCTCTGCTAAACCACACCTAGATTTAGCACAAATTTTCTCTTGGATGGTGAAGGCAATAACCTCCCTCTGAAGCATCCCCCATTGCCTCGTAAGGCTCCATCTCCATGAAAGGATGATCGTGAGGGTTCTCCTTTCTCAAAAGGTTGAGTCATAGAGGGGTCCATCCGTTGGACACTGTTCCTTCTACCCCAAAGGGCATACAAAGAAATTTCAGAGCCCCAAGCTAAATATACAAACAAGGCCACAACAGGGTAAAATAGGAAACATGAGATAGAATGGAGAGATACAAAATGAAGGAAAGGATCGAGAGTTCCGCTAGGGAAAAAACGCCAACAGAAAACCAATCGCAACCCAATCCCAACCCCTAGGGATCGAGAAGAAAACATCATGTTACAAGCAAGGGCATCTACTGTCACAGTTTTCTGAAAAATCATGCCCTGAAAAATCCCAACCCCTAGGGAATGAGAAGAAAACATGAAAAGTTGCTCGTGTTCTAGACTCATAAGTTGCTGAAGAAATAACAAATTACTCTTGTAAATCTGCAAGTTTTTGTATGATAAAAGATATAATTTTGGAAATATGGTTTTTATTTGACTGTATTAAAGATGAAATTGAGAAGAAATAAAATAAGCTTTGCCTTCAGTTGTTTGGTTTCTTGCTGATCTATGAAAAAGGATTTCTAGTTTTTCACTGACAAAATATAGGTGTGAAGAGTTGTATCGCATCATAAGGTCTACCATGTTCTGAATCATGCATGTTAGTACTCTTGTGGTCATTGAATAACTTGTAAACCCTAACTAGAGGTTGTGTTATACAATGTCGAACTGTATGGATAAGTACTGTTATAGTCTCTCTCAAATAGCTATGAAGTACTACCTCTGTAAATGAGTTTGGTTCTGGCTTTTCCTGGACTGTAATTTGCTTGAGCATGACATATCCTATTATGTTGAGTGGAAAGGAATGCCTTGTGGGCTACAATTTGACCGATTCAAGACTATAAAAATGGTAATAAGAACACCGACTGAGATGTTAAATATAAAATGACTAGTCTAAGCTATTGATTGATAGATAAATGAGAAAGTGAATGCTTTAGCTACTTCAGATTGATGTATGAAACCTTTTAGCTTATCTACAGCCTAGATACAATTTATATCCAACCTCGCTTAGATCTGTACTTTTTTTTTCATACCAGGTATGTATGAATTTGCTAGATGTTTGAGGGAAGAAGTGTTGCTATCTTTATGTACTATACAATACTGAGAATTACTGCAATAGTCATTGACAACCAGACTAATTCTTCCCCTCACCAGAAATCACAAGGGTTATCATAGTTAAATGAAATTGGTCGTTGTCTCTTTGAAGCATGGTAAGAATTTCAAGCTTTATGCATTTGTGAGTGTGTTTGAATTACCATTATGAGCATTGTTTGGAATTTGCCTTCACAATACAGAAGAGGCTGTGTAACTTCTCAGGAGGATATTTGATCTTCATAGTTAAGTCTTCTTGACCTAAGAATTCATATTTCCCACTTGAGGACAATCATAGATATGTAAGCTATTATGGAAACATACAGTTTTTGGATTCTTGGGATTAAATATGGGCATCTTATAGAACATAATCTTCTCCTTGGAACTGTTGGTCTTGGCATGGGTGTTGGTTGTATATGATGTTGAAGCTGGTATGCTCTTGTATACATCAGTTGCACTGTAGCATCGAATGAGTAAACCATGCTTGAATTTTGGTAGGATGTATAGTTACTTCATGACAGCATAGTATTTGTTACTAGATGTAGCAGGGGTGGTTTGGTTTGTATACAAGAGCAGGGCATCTACTGTCATAGTTTTCGAAAAATCATGTTACAGAGCAAAAGTGGTTATAAGTTGGGGAAGTTGTGAATGAATTAAGTTGTATTAGGTAGCACAGACCTTCAGGAACTCACTGAAGCCTTTGAAACCCAATAATACTCATAAAACTTCAAATTCATCCTTCTCGGGTAAACCCAGAACTGTAAACCCTCGTCTAGGGTTTGTGAGCAAGAAAGTCATTTTGAAGGAGGTATAACCAGTGAAATCCCATGAAACTTGGTAGATATCTCTGTCCCAGGGCCTTTTAACATATTTTTGTGATTTGGAGTCTAAACCATTCTTCAGTTGTATGGAAACTCTGACAGTTTTCGTCAAGAGTTTGATAGACCTAATCAGGACAGGGCAGGGTTTAAGAAAAGTGTAATTTGCTTGGAATTTGTTAAAGAAACTTCTTGGAGAATTGAAGGAGGATAAAGGGTGTCTTAAAAAGCCCTTAGTTTGTTTTGAAACTCCTTAAAATTGATTTTCATTAAGGAGAACCAGGTTTAAAAGGCTACTAGCATTGGGAAGAACAAGTGCCAAATAGACTAAGCATAGTGTCTTAAATCCTTTCACATGCCTTCTCTGCATCAAGGGGCATCAGAAGGTCAATTATAGATGTTTGAAGTGAAGGTGTGTGTTTTTTATTTCCTATCGGGAAAGCAAAACTGGAAATCAAATATGCACATTTTCATGATCTTGAGTGTGCCTTCATCGCTAATGCTAAATGCAGGTGCATCAGAAGGTCAATCATAGATGTATGAAGCTTAGGTGACTATGTTTTTTCTTTGTTATTGCTATAGAAAGCAATAGAAACATTTAATAGAGGTCAAAGGAGGATCGTCTGGAGAAAATAAACATGCAAGTACAACCACCAAAAAAAAGTTCTTCATGAAAAATGCTATCATGAACATGGAGAATAAGAGACATTACTCAACAAGAGAAAGTTTGACTGCGACTTGAACTATCCTGACTACACTCAACCACACTAACAACATGCTTATGGATAAGGCAAGTGATGCAATATTTGAATCAAAAATGTCAAGATATATCAAAACCCAAGCTGAACTTAATATTCAGGATTACAGATTCTACTGAATTTGTAATTTGTAAATTACCTAATATGAACATAACCATGCAGCAATATATGTAATTTAGTAACCGAGTTCCTTCAAAAATAAGTTTAAAATTCTAACTGTCTATGACCAATAGATATTTGAATATAAGAGAAAATAAACATGCAAGTACAAGCCATTAAAAAAAGTCCATCATAAAAAATGCTATCATGAACATGGAGAATAAGAGACATCACTCAACAAGAGAAAGTTCGACTGAGACTTGAGCTATCCTGACTACACTCAACCACACTAACAATAGGCTTATGGATAAGGCAAGTGATGCAATATTTGAAGCAAAAATGTCAAGATATATCATCCTAAGTTGAACTGATTTTCTTGGTGGTCACCAGCTAGGTTATGACATTCCAAATTCAAGGTATAAGGTGTATTAATAAAGGGCACATTCTAAATTGAGGCAAATAGTTGGTGTAGGAGTGGTTGACAAACATACATGGTTCCACCCACCGGGTACTGGTGACACTCTCGTGTCTGTCATATATGTGTGCCTGACATATACACATATATGACGCCCATCATAGATATATACACACATATACACATGCACACATGTACATACATACAACACAAAAAGACAAAAAAACCAACCTATTAGTCAAGACTAGCAGTGGATACCCTTTTTGTTCAGAGGTGTACTATAAGGCACCAGATGCATTTTGAATGACCTGTTCATGTACATGATAGTGCAAATGATATCTGATAATATAGTCATATCAGAGGGTATGTGGTGTAGGTATAAAGGAACAACTATATAAATATACCCACATGAGTTTGACCGTTTGGCAATCCAACTTTTACATGTGTGTGGGGCTGTGCCAAAAGGGTGTGCATTGTATGATTGTATGCCATTGATTAAAGTTCGCCTGATTACCCTTCGGAAAGTGATGTGGTTTTAAACATAATAGGGACTAAGGACACATCTAATTTGAGCAACAAATAAGATCATATAGGCAAATAACTTTGATAAGAAATGGGAAAAAGTTGGAAATCAAACTTTTCATCAACCAATTATCTTAGTTCACATCTACTGCCAATTTATATTTGGTTAAAAATTCTAAACTAGTTGTGGTTGAAAGTAGGGATGATTTAAGTGGTAGGTCAGGACAAGGTCATGTGAACTTCTCTATAATAGATGGCCTACAATGGGGAAAAGCTTGAGAAGGAGAGTATTGTGAAACAAGATCCCATTATAGGAAATACAACTCTTGGAAATTACTTGTTATTTATGGGCATCACATAGATAACAATTGCAAGCTAGATAGCACCCAAAAGGCTTGCCACCAACACAATTACATGCCACTTTATATATTTGGTTAGAAATTCTAAATTAGTTGTGGTTGAAAGTAGGGATGATTCAAGTGGTAGGTCAGGACAAGGTCATGTGAACTTCTCTATAATAGATGGCCTGCAATGGGGAAAAGCTTGAGAAGGAGAGTATTGTGGAACAAGATCCCATTATAGGGAAATGCAACTCTCAGAAATTACTTGTTATTTATGGGCATCACATAGATAACAATTACAAGCTAGATAACACCCAAAAGGCTTGACACCAACACCATTACATGCCACTTTGGCAATTTGTTTACCAACACAACACCATCCCAGTCTCATTCTAGTCAAATAGTGTTTTGTGAAATCACCTCACCAAATCTCACAAACAAATGCCCATCATAAGTGTTGCTTGTGCTCCCGATAATGTCTCTATGCTTACCATCTGCATATTCTTACAAATACCTCATGTAATTATTACTAGGGGTCAGTTGATAAGGGCCTTGAGATTGTTATCTCTTGGAACTTTTCAAATGGATGTATTTAAGAAATCTGTTTAGCTAGAGTTTCAACTTTGGAATACAAATATATGAACAAATGCTATACAACCCAGTTTCGGGTTCAATATTTCTAGTAAAGTTTTATTGCAGATTTCTGATCATTGTGCTCAGAAATGGCGAGGGTTTGGTTTTGGGGTTGGGTGCTTTGTTTTATGGCATGTTTTACTAACGAAAATACAACGGTTGTTGAGTTTATGAAGATGGTAAGCACAAAGATGTTAGAGGGAGCACAAATGGGCATTTTTTTATGAGATTTGGTGAGGTGATTTCACAAAACACTATTTGACTGGAATGGGATGATGTAAACACTGTTTGACTGGAATGAGACTGGGACACGGGTGTTGTTTAGGTTTACTTGATGCCCAATTTTTCCTTTAATAACCTAGATTTGGTATCAATAGAAATCCCTTTGAGCCAGAGGAAGAGGATATCAATCCATTCTCAATTAGCCTTAATAAAAAATCTCAAGTCATTGTCAGAAGACATTGTTTGCAAATATAATAAACTAATTACCTTTTGTGGAAATATTGCTTAATTATCTCTTATTTTGATATGTCAATGATGGGCTTTATTAACAGAATTTGTCACTGTTTATTAGTGTAGATACATTTTTGTCTATATAGGTTCTGCTAATAAAATCCATATGATCCATATCAGAGTCATGCAATAATGCCACCCAATATGCCCACCTATTTCAATAGGCATTTTATTAATTGTAGGACTGACTGTGATAAATTGTTTCCTTTGTGTGGTCTTTGGGGAGATTGAAATAGTATGCTAACGTTGGTGATCATGTATCTTAATGATGCTTTTGAAGGCTGAAAATATTGAAATGATGAGACAATTATTGGATATGTGCATATATCATTTGTTGAGTAGATTCCTCATGTGCTGAATTAATCTTCTACATGCTGAAAGAAGAAGCAATAAGATGATCACTAACTGGGATTTGTGAGTAAAGCCATTGTTGAATTTTTTTTCAGGCATTGAAATAGCTTTCAAACAAACATTACTACACATCTTTGATCTTCATAAACTATCAGAGCTATAAAGAATCCTTTCCACCTCTGAAGAGAGAGCTATATTTATCTTCAGTCTCCCAATAGATTGAAGACTTGAAGATGAAACAAACCTCTGTCTCTTGTTCCATGCTGCAGAGTTTGCAACTCTGTTGGTATATAGGAATATTATTGGTCTCAACTTGGAGTGGTGAGCAGAATCGTAATTGGTTTAGAGGAAATCTTGGTCAATGGGATAAGTATTGTTGTAGCTTGAGGTGGTGTTAAGTCTATTTTTAAACTGGGGGTAGAAAATGAAGTTGTTAAGTAGGTTTTCTGATAAAAATATCATGACTCATCTGTATTATTCAGTAGGCTTTATAGATCTCACAATTATCCTTGCAAATGTCTCTTTCAGATATGGGGTATAAATATTGAATGTAGCAGTAGGATACCCTCTCAATGTCTAAATTCAAACTATAATGTAAAGCAGTAGCAAGAGTGTATCAGTTTTAGCTTAGCCTGTGGGTAGCTAGCTTCATTGAATATTGGAGTGTTAAATAAGGATACATGTTTTATAATTTTTTATATTGGATTTAAAAATCTGCAAAATAGGTATATGTCCACTATCAGACATGCGAAATGATAACAAAAGTAAAGTCACGGCCTGATCCCACAAAGGGGCACCTATATCAAAGAGTAGAGTTTATAAAGGTCTGTTGGGATGCAACCCATATCGCAAATCAAACTACAGAACAAGTTACAACCATGGGTAACTAACAAGATGAACCAGTTATGCAACAAAAGATTATGTTGTTGTACCAGCAGTGACCCGTCATGGTCCAAATTAGATCTGTCCGCACCTAATTCAAGACCCCTGTCTTTTTGAAATCTACCTTCAGCTCTTCTTAGCACCAAACCTATCAATATAACCATTAAAATTTTCCATCATCTTTTGCATGTGATCCTTCATAAGCTTCTCCATCCACTTTAAATATAACCCCCAATAACCACAAGCAGGAAGAGGTAAATTGCAAGAGAAGAGGCAGACAAAATAGTGTTGTACAACACATTTCATCATCTTTATTTATTCAATTATCAAGCAGGGAATGTGCTGGTTTTGGCTTGTGCTATTGATGTAGATATAAACTAACATCATGCAAAAACAACAATCCAGATTCTCACAAACCTCAATTTTCACTTTCTTCTTTGCATATGAGGATCCACACCAAGTATATAAAGGATAAAAACTTGTTATATTTCTCAAACCTTGATAAATTTATTTAATTTCATCTTCAAATGATATTCTTGGACACCTTCACTATTCTCCTCTGTTCACACAGTGTAAGTATTCCCAGGACAAGCTCTATCTCTTGCAACCTTCACTTATTGTGATTCCCACCTTACTTGTTCTTATTCGGTCTCCTTATTTTTGAGCTTAACAATGTTACCTTTCCTTTAAACCTTCATATAGCTTATGTGCTTGTAGTTCCCAAATGGTCTTCACTTGTCCTTCCTTACTCTTGAAAACACTCCTTTCCTCACTAACCACCTTAGCTCTCGGGCCTTTGAATCCTCTTAGTACTCTCTATCCATTCAAGCATTTAATATATCTGTTAGAATAACAAAGGAAATGCATTCAACCATTTAGATACAAGCTCTTACCTTGTTAGAAGCTTATGTGAGCTTGATGAGATTTAATGTAAATGACTAAATCCTTTTTGTTTTGATAAATTATATTATATTAAAATGGAAGAGGAATGTACTTATAGCCAACTTATGAGAAACAAATGCCTAACCTGGAGTGAGTCGATTACAAAGGATTTAGTCATTTACACTGTAACTTAGTCTTGGGTTTGGAAAATTCTAAGATTAGAAATAAAGGCTATATTTGAAAAGATTAAGTGGAGTAACACAATAATAAAGTAGAATAATATCTTGTCATTATAATATATAATCACAAGATACATGCCTAAATAAGAGGCTTTCTCATGCTCCTCCTTTCATTTGAGAAAGGAATTAAAATATTTCATGACTTGTACATTTGGGCAGAGAAGCCTCTTCTCAAGGCACATATTTGGTCATTAGATATTATAATGACAGAGCTTGTAGAGTATAAATTGGATTGATACTGGATACTGGACAATGAAAAGCAATCTACTTTATCTCTAATGAAAACAAAGACCTATGATAAGTTCCAAGATTCAAGTTTGCTTCCAATTTAACCTTGTAACTTATCGTAGGTCTTATTGCAGCATGGTTTTGAATATGTGGACCTTCTCATGCTATTTTGTTTTCATTTTTAATAGATTAGATTGTTTTTCCTTGTCTAATTTCTTCGTCTTTTCCTTTTTTCCAGGTTTCATTGTCTTCTCTTGCTCTAGATGGTGTGGAGTGGCTTTAGTGAAAGAAGGTAAGATAAGATGACATTCTAGTCCTACATATATTGGTAAATAGTTAGAACGTGCAAATACTTTTATTCATTTTTAAAAATATTTTCTCTATTATTATCATGAGTGTTACCTTTTTTGTAGGACACTATTAACCAATTAGCCATTATACTTGGAAAAAATGGAAAGACAGGTACTTTCATTTTCTGCCACCTGTATTATTTCTTTAATGAATTGAATCTCAATGAAGATTAGTATTATCACAGTCATGAGTTTTTTTAATAATACTCAGATCTTAAATAACACTCATAAGGGACCCTCTTTTAGCTTACAAAAAATGGATAAGTAAGGGCCAAAGACCATAATTTTCATGAGTAGATGGAATATATAATGGCACAAATGACCTCATAGTTCAAACTAATGATGTTTTAGTTTATGGAAACATCATAACGGAATTACCCATTTCCAAACTATAAAAATATAAGTCTGAAGTTGAGAGGTAGATGCTCATTATTTAAAGTATATGATTTATGTAGGAAAATAGTATATCTTCATCTGAATGTTCAGATGAACATGTACCGAGACCTACTCCAGGGACAAATGAATATTTTAATGAAATGATATATTGTACTTGTGAAAAGTGCAAAAATAGAAAATTAAAGAAGCGTCAACTCATTGGTATCCATAGGTTGAAGTATGGAGTTTATATAGAAGAGGTATACTATACTGAAATTTCAAAAATGCTTGTTATTAAAAAATATGAAATTTTTATATCGCATTATTATTAACTATTTTAAATGATATTGTAATGTTTAGCCAATCCAAGTTCTTAATAATGTTGATGAAAGGGCATATGGCACTGATGATAGTGACACTCACAATGAAGGAGAAGACACATATATGGGTGATACCACTTCTCAATTAAATGAGGATGGGGTGAATGAATTTTTACAAGACTTCTACACATATGCTGAAGAAGTTGATGATTCACCCCTAACTCAACTTGCTAGGATGCCTCTTTACCCAAATGCAAATTTGTCCTTATATTGGCAACACTTATGTTATTTTTGAACTTGAAAGTTATGCATGGAATGATGAATACATGCTTCACTGATATCTTGAGGTATATTTTAAACTCCTCTAAACTATATCTCTCCATGTCATTCAAGTTTTGAATATTGTGTATAGTGAATAATATAAAGATATTTTGTTGTTTTATGTAGACTTTTGGCAGATAAGATACTTCCAAAGGAAAATAAGATGCCTTGTTCACAAAAGGAAGTATCTTCAGCAATGAAAGACATTGGGATGGAGTACAAAACATATGATGCATGTCCAAATGACCATATCTTATACTATGACAAAAATGAAAATTTACAACAATGCCCAATATGTTTCACCAATAGATATCATGAAGATCAAGTGTCCAAGAAAGTTCCTTATAAGGTTCTATGCCACATTCCAATAACACTGAGGTTTGAGAGGATGTTCAAATGTAAGGATTTAGAAAAATTTATGGACTATCATGCACTAAGAAGGAGCCAAGATGGTGTCATGCGTATGGTGGCTGATAGCAAAGATTGGAAGGAGCTTGAAGAAAAATGGCTTGATTTAAGAAATGAGTCAAGGAATGCAAGACTTTCATTGGCTATGGATGGTGTCAATCCTTTCAGAGATCTTAGAACAACATACTCTGTTTGGCCGGTTTTCCTTATTAACAATAATCTTCCCCCTTGGATGGCAATGAAAAAGAGCATGCAATGTTAACTCTAATAATACTAGGTACATGAACTTCTTAGCGTTATGTTCTCTTGAAGATGATGTACATTTACATGAATATATTTAAATTTTAATTCACATTTTATTCATAGGAAAACACCAGGTGAAAGATATGGACACATACATGGAGCCTCTCATTGATGAGCTATGTGAATTATGGAAGGGTGTCAATATGTATGATGTATCAAGACCTAACAATGATAGGATCTTCCTTTTCAAGAAATACTTATGTGGACAATTCACGACGCTCCAGGGCTCTCGTGTGTTGTGGTAATCTATTTATCATATTCATTTGTAATCATTCTATTTATGTTACTACCCATTAATTAAATATGGTTTCCATACTAATTTTTCAGGCCTACAGACTAAAGGGAAACATGGTTGTCCATCATGTGGGCCACAAACTGTATCTAGGAAATCAAAGGATCTTAAAAAATCGTGTACGATGAATACAGGCACTTCTTACCTCAAAACCATCATTATCGCATGCATGAGAAAAATAAGTTCAATGGAAAGGAAGAGGAAAGGAGGCGACCAAAAAGGATGAACCCTTTGAGGTGGAAATCAGCATATGACAAAAAGGAAGGGAGAGCTTATCCATTGGGAATGAAAAGACTATCTAAGTTTTATAAGTTAGATTATTACAAGAATCTCCCAATAGCTCATCTATTTGACACAATGCATATTGAAAAAAATGTGGCAGTGAAGAGTGCTTATGGAAACATCTAAAGGGAACCAACAATGAAGACCAAATAAAATTAAGGACGGACCTCAAAACCGTTAATATGATGCCAAACATGTGGTTACATGAAAATAACACACATATGATCTGCGCCATGGGTTCTTACAAGAGAGGAGAAACAATATATGTTTGATACTATGTGTGTATTATAAGATTTCAATCGGTTTTGGTGTGACATTAAAAACCGTATTCACAAGAGATGGTTCGAGTTTTCGGAATGAACACACATGATTGGCATAATTGGATAAAGGTAATTCATGATATCTTATATTTCTTAGTAGTATAATTGAAATTTTCAATATATTAGTAATGTAGAAGATAATATATAGTTTAAACGCTATTTTTCAATGTTGGTGTAGTATGTGCTTCCTACAACAATACAAAGCACTTTCAACCATGACATCGCACAAATAATTTACAAATTGTCCAAATATCTAAGGTATTATAAACCATCATTTGTTATTCAATAATTAATTTTTTTCCTTCTATAAATATCATTTTCAATGTCTTTATAATTGTTTTAACATATATTTTACAAATATTATAACTGGTGATATGTTAATGCTTGTTACTAAAATTTATAGGTGGGTATCATCTAAAGAGATACATCCAGATGAGCTGAACTATTGGAAGAGGAATGTTGCTCTTTTGATGTGTGACATTCAAATGTGTTTCCCTCCAAGTTTCTTCAATTCTCAAGAGCACTACCTTATACACCTGGTAGAAGAGATTGAAAAATGTGGGCCCATCCATCTTAGGACAATGTGGATTGTAGAGAGATATATGAAGGTCCTAAAACATTTTGTGAGGCAAAGAGCTCGACCTGAAGGTTTTATGGTTGAAGGGTACATGGTTTTTCAAACCATGGTTCATTTATCCGAGCACTTGCCTTAATTGCATCTAGAGGCTCCAAGATCATAGTGTGATCAACAACCTCAATCCATTGGAGATAGAAAACTAGAGGGTCAAGGAACTTCAAAGAGGATAAAAGGTAATCTTAAATGTTAGTAGTAGTTTTTAAATCCTAAGTATTGTATGATGCATCCTTTAAAGAATGGTTAGATCAATGATTAGTTAAATAATTTTTGTTGTAGATGCTAAGGAGTGGGAGTCATTGCATTTGTATGTTGCATACAACTCTAAATTTATGTTAGAATGGATGGAGAAGTATGTTGAACAAAAGAAAATAGAAGATGAGAAGGCATGGGCTGATATATATAATAGACATGGTCAAAACTCTAATAGAGGACTTCCTGCATGCCATAAAAGAAAATGGCTAGATAGATGCTCATGGCATTGGTTAAAGACAAATGTTGAACACGAGGCAACCAAGGGAATGAAAGCAGTGACAAAAAAACAAGTAGATTTCATTAAAGGATCTATAAATGGGGAGGTAATATACAAATAAAGTATTATGATGAATATTGTTTAATCTAAATATTTTTTTATCATTGAAACTATTTAGTTAACTTTTTGTGTCCTTGAATCTAATTGGATAATATGTACATATGCATTTAGGTAACATATTACAAAGCAATGTGGATTAGCGGTCATCATTTTGAATCAGGAAGATCAATGAGAAGCGGAAAACTTATGATAGTGGAATTTCAGCACCATTTGAAGTGAAGTGTCATTCACATGCATATGACACAAACACAATCACGAGTACACTTCGGTATTATGGAGTGTTGGAGGATATAATAGAGCTTGATTTCACATCTTTTAAAAAAGTTATTTTTCGTGTTGAATGGTATAGGCTCATTGAAGTGGGCCTTGACAAAACTATTTTGTTGTATGAGAATGGATTCAATATGATAAATACATCAAGGTTTGAATCTACTTCTGAACCTTATGTATCTCCAAACCAATGCAATCAAATATTTCTTGTTCCAAATTTAGAACACCTGGCTGGTCCTTTGTGATAGATTATGATCCAAGAGGATGAAGAGTCACCTTTTCCGAAGATGTAGAAGGCCATGATGTAATTGAAGAGGTAGAAGATCCACTTGAAGACATAGATGACCAAGTGGAGGATGATGATAACATGACTATTGATGATGAATATGAACAAGATGAAGTTCCAGAAGGACAAGAACAACATTTTGGTGATCAAATACATGAACATGATGAGTTTATTGATCATCATTTACCTATGGCTGAAGGGGATGAAGATCATGAGAACCATGGTATTAATTTATTTGTGGATTTGGGGCCCATTAATTATGGTGTATTCATGCCTCCAGATGAGGAAATTGTAATGTCAGATGAAGATGATTTTATTTAATCATAATGTAAACCTTAAAATCATTGCAAGGACATAACACAATTTGATATATTTTATGAGTGGATTGTTAATGTTTTTTTCTCTATGTCAATGCATACATTGCACATGTTTCCTTGTTTCATTAAATGTTTCCTTATTGAAGATTATATGAAGATGCACACCTTTTGGTCCTTTTGAATATATATATTTTTGATACATGAAATGAAATGGAAATTTAGTATTGCATATGTTATTATTCATTTGTTAGTGAAGTTGTTCAATGTTACATGCAACTTTTGTTAGATAACGTTCGATAACCGAGATTTCTTAGGTGTCTATCCTATCTCTTTATCCGCTCCTTCTGTTATTCCATCATTCTCTGCTTCTGTTGTGGATCCTCTCCATTCATTTAGGGAGTCCAGTACAATTTCTTTCCTATAAATATTGTACGTGAGCTTTGTGTTAGATAGAATAATATGAGATAAACAATCTCTTCTATTTCTCCTTCATTCTCTGTCTCTCAGTTTGGTATCAGAGCTATCGTGAGCCTCGACTTGTGTGCATTGGATAGGAGTGGATCGTGGCCGGTGTTTAAGTGGGCCACTGGCAGTCAAGCCTTGTGCAGTCGAGCCTTGTGGAATCATAATTAAAGGATATTGCAAGGGAATATTTTCTACTATTTTATTTGTTTCAGTCGAGCCTTGTGCCACTGAGCAAGAAAAATACCTGTACTGACCGTGTGAAGCCTCATCGTTGATGAGAAGAGGAGGCACGTGATGTATTGGCAGGCACAGCCAATCTTGTGAGAACAACGTGGAAGACAGGAGAAAACGTGGAAGTTCACGTGGGATAAATATAATTTCTACCGCTAGACGTGGAGACCGCTGTGCATGTTGAAGACTCGCGCCGCCGTGGTTGTTGGATGTGGAAACAATCTAAGGATCAAACACAAGCTGGACGTGGAGACTTACTCAGCCACCTGCTGAAGGAAGGCAGCACGTGGGTGGAGAAAAGACTGTCTGCGTGGAAAGAAAATGTGGAGATCTCACCGGGAGAGAGAACTTATTTCTGTGTGTGGAGACCTTCAACCTGTGTAGCGCTGTCGAGGTAGTTTTGAGTCTACAACAGTTTCTTCAACACTACGTCGAATGTCGAGTGTAGACAACTCGATTGAGAGCGTCAATAACACGGTCGCCATAGCTGAAAGCCACAATATCAACTCGCCAGCCAGAGAACACCGTGGAGAAGCTCCTAAGAGCTCCAGGTTCTACTTTGCTTTGCTGAACGAGCTTCGAAATTCCGGCAATCTTGCATTCAACAAAATAGTTCGAGAAGGACTCCTTGAATACTTTCTTTTCGACGTCAGCTGCCAAGCAAAGCGAGTACGAGAAGAATTAGAATCCGGATACGACGCCGATTCAGGACGACAAAGAAGAACGCCCTACAAAGTGTCGCCGTCTCACGAGCAGGCGATTATCGCCAAGCATCTACGAGCCAGTAATTCTCGACAGTGAGTCCAAATTGTAATAACTTTTCAAATAAATAATTTTTTTTTATTATTACAATGTCTGCTCCGAAGTTACTTCTGTCTGACACTCAGTTGCTCAAAGGGCCTAATTTTACGGCCTGGAAGACAAAAATGAAGACAATCCTTCAATTTGCTTAAGGATTATGGGAATTATCACGTGGTCTCAGTGCCTCGCTCCCACAACCCCGATGAACTAATAAAATATGACATGGCTAGTGCTAAAGCCTTGATGCTGATAATGCTCAGTATCAGTGATGATGTGCAACCGCATGTTCGGAATGCGGAGAAACCCAAAGAGGCCTGGGACAAGTTGGCAACCATTTATGAAGCCAAAAATCAGACAAAGATTCTTCATCTTCAGTCAAAGTTGCACACCCTCTCTATGGGGTCTGACAAGAAAGTGGAGGAATTATTGTGTCATGCGGTGAGCTAAGATCGAGTTATTGGCGCTCGGTGAAACGGTAGACGATAAACTTCTCGTCCCAATCACCTTGAGAGCACTCCCTTCTCAATTTCGAGTGTTTGTTACAACACTGAATGTGTCTAAACAAACAGTGACATTCGAAGAGCTTGTGAATTTGCTACAGCAGGAAGAGGCTATCACTTCATCGCATGGGGAGTCTCAGGACAAAGCCTTGTTCTCAAAGCCTAATCGTGGCCAGAAGAATCGGAAAGGTCCCCCAGAGAAGCCAAATCCAGCGCAACCCAAATAGAAAGATCAAAAGTCAAAGAGATGGTGTCACATTTGCAGAACCAATACTCATGACATTGATCACTGCTGGCACAACAGCTTGAAACAAGGGCCTTCAAGCCATACAAGCACATCCGGGCGCGAAGATTTTCAAAAGTCCAAACGACGTCCCCGCTGGAGAAAGCAAAAAGGACATCTTGCAGCCCAACAAGAAGATGATGACTCTGATGAGGAGACATCAGAAGGAGCCCATTGTAGTAAGAATCTTGTACTCGTCTCTCAAACTTCTCAGCCCACAAAGAAAGTCTGGTTGATAGACTCTGGTGCAAGCAAGCATATGTCAGGTGACAAGAAGCTGTTTGATTCACTACACGAAGAGCCAACTGGAGATCGAGTTCGGATAGCGGATGACAAAGAGTACATTGCAGAAGGAATAGGGAATGTGACCATTCCTCTAGGGCCACGAAAATGTACACTTACAAAGGTACTATATGTTCCTGGCTTGACTAGCAACCTTTTGTCAGTTACTCAGCTCTTGAATCATCACCTTAAGGTTGAATTTCTTGTTCAAAATGGCATTAAATCATGCTTAATCTCCCGACAAGGTATGGTTATTGCTAAAGCTTTTGTAAAAGATAAGTTATTTGCTTTAGATAATGTTTCATCTTCTATAGTAGCTTTATCTGCTTCAACAATAGAATTAACTGCCTTATGGAATTTTAGATATGGACACTTGTCGGTCAGTTCATTGCATCAGATGAGTTCAAAAGAAATGGTCCATGGACTACCCAAATTATCCAGTTCCTTGCCTATTTTCCTTAATTGTCTTGCAGGAAAACAACACAGAGATCCATTTCAAGCGAGCACCTTCCATGCCAAGAAGTGTCTGGAGGTAGTTCATACCGATCTAAATGGCCCATTGCCTGCTTCATTTTCAGGATACAAATACTTCCAGTTGTTCATGGATGATCACTCTTGCAAGATGTGGGTATATTTCCTGAAGAAGAAAAGTGAGGCTCTTCAACACTTTTAGAACTTCTATCATCGTGTTGTCAAAGAGTCTGGACAACCACTTCTTCTACTCGCTCAGATCGAGGGGGGGAATTCACATCAAAGAAGTTCTTGGCCTTCCTAAACCATCACT